>JAXCHB010000280.1:1200000-1800000 GCA_036926305.1 Uropetala carovei
TTGATTGTGGGCGTGCATAAAGGAGCAGACAGAAAATGGGCTGTCATTAGCATTAGCATACAAAGTTATTTTGCTTTTTGTTCAATTAATATAAAACATTTGGGATTAAAAAGTAGCCTACGGCCTTCCTATGTTTGAAGAAAGTATCTGTTGAAAGTTTGATTACTCTAGCTTTAACGATGTGGAAATATAAAGATGCACAAATAAACAAACAAACAAACTTTCATAAATATATAGGAGATTGTAATTACATTGTTATTGATTGATTAAAAAGATTGTTTTATTTAACAAAAAATGCAGACCATTTCTAATGAGCTTTTTGGTTAGTTAATGAGTAAGGTAAGGAATAGCTTTTGTACTTTTTTTATGAATATAACAAATTCATTAGTATTTTTTTAAGACCTAATAATAGCCATTATGGTCTATTTCAGGGGTTCCCAAACTTTGTGAAGCCACGGAACCCTTATATTCAAATATTTTTTCTCATGGAACCTTAACTAAGATGTGATAAGCTAAATTGCAATAAAATTAACTTTATAATCATCATGATTTTTTTAGTTTATGTGTCACACAGTATGCAGTACACAAGTGAGGCCCATGATTCTTTCCTGCTGAAAATAAGGGAAGGAAGAGTATATCGGGTCTTTTTCTTTGTCTATCATGGAACCCATTTAGCTTCTGGGAAACCCTTGGATTCCACGGAACACAGTTTGGGAAACTCTGATCAATATGATGATGAAAATTACTCCAAAATCCATAAAACTGTTAGAAAAAGTATCTGCTTTATGGAGTTGTAATTATCATCAACTGGATTTAGTACATATGAACTTAATATTTAATTTTGGATGATATCTCTATATTATTAACTTTAATCTTCAAAAAAGAAAATTAAAAATCTTAATTGTCATAAATAGTAACTTTTAAAACTAAAAATGGAGTACACAAATTAAAACAAAGAACAGTGTAACCCCAATATGGCAATAATTTATAAAATTTATAAAAATATTCTTTCTAACAAGTACTGTATATACTTGTGTATAACTCGCCCTCGTGTATAACGCGCACCTGCATGTTTTACCAAAAAATCCCGACTTTTTCTTATACCCCATGTATAATGCACACCCTTGATTTTTGTGGGGTATAAGAACAACATTTTAGAATTATATCGTCATGTTAAGTATTAACTAGAGTACCGTAAATAAATACGTCAAAGCATTAAATTATCGCAAGTTAGCCATTTTAAAACATTTGAACTTGCCCATAAGTATTATGTTCAATAAGGTCCACATTATGTCTTAGAGAGAATCATCAATAATGAAAGCGAATGAGTTGAGATGGCAGCAACTTCATACAGTAAGTTGGCCAAACTGATGCCGCGTAGAAAAACGCAGTGCCAGTGTTGCCAATCCTTTTAAATCAGACAAAAAGGGATCTATAAAATAGAAAGTTTTGATTTATAGTGGATTTTGGTACTCTTTCCTATCTCATTCTAAAACTCTTTAATAGAAGGAATAACATGAAAATTTAACAAACAAATCTGGAAATAGGAAATGCGACAGTTAAGATTAAGTTCATACACATCATTCTACGGGTTTTAAATTACTTACATTATTAATTGTACAGGCGTCCCTCCTAATTTGTTCCCCCGATTTTCGTCTTTTCACTTATTTGTCTAAAACCCTTCCCTCCCTTACTTATTCGTCCATTGAAATAGCTGGGACCTACAAAGAGGGACTCTCAGACAATTACTCATCAAACGATGAGATGCTGATTTATCATTCTCACCAGTATAACTTATAACCTTATGATCGAGAAATGAAAACATCACGTAGGATGTCTGTCTTCCCCTTATGACTGCAGCTAACAGCAAATTAAAACAAACCACTAAGATGGTTTCATCATCATGTTGAGTTTAGGAGGAGTTTTGGATGATATGTTTTAGTATTCGTTCAACCATTGACTCCACTGGTCTCAGCTACTCGGCCTTGCTCCATGTTGTTGTTCATTCTTCCTTAGTTTGCATTTTGGCCCAATTGTATATTTTTTAGTACAAATTTGAGCTCTGTGTTTGTGATTAAATCAATCAATTATGTGGCGGCCACATTTGTAGTTGCGTTTACATCGTGCCTTTTCGGTCCGCATAAAATGCTCCCACGGGCTATAGGTTCTCATAAATTATGTTTATAGTACCAATAACTCCATAAAATAAGGTAATATCAATATTTTGGTCTGTTTTTTGGGTTTTCAGGAATAAATTATACATTTATAACATTGCATCTAAGGGAAAATAGCCCTCGATATTCGTCTTTTTGCTTATCATCCAGTTTCCACGGAACCAATTAAGGATGAATATCGAGGGATGTCTATACATATTAGAATCATTAACTAAATAAAATTATTTCAATTTACTTATTCTATGTTTTTTGTTTTCGATGCATGTTTTGCGGGAAGTATCTGGCGATTTTGCAGACTACAGCAATCACCTGATGAGCTAGTGATATGTGGAATATTTGGAGAGCAGGGCGGATTTATATGTATATGCATAGTGTGCAGAAGTATGGCCCCGTGCTGCTGAGGGCCCCCCCGAATTCCAAAATTATCAAAAAAATAGGGCCTCAAAAATGGCTGTGCGCAGGGCCCCACTATCCATAAATCCACCCCTGTTGGAGAGCATGGAATTATAACTGTACTAGCAGAACTGCCCGTTGAATTTCAATGGATTTAGTGAATCTAAAACTTCGACCGTGTAACATGTAAACATCGTAAGAATATGATAGTACACAGTTTTAACTGTCCAATAAAGCAAAAAATGAAGAAAATCTGTTTGCAATTACCTATTTAGATGAATGAAAGGAGAAAATCATGCACTGTGAAAAATTGAAAATTACTTGTAAACTTATGGGAAAATAGTTATTGAATTAAGCACATCCTTCCCCCCAATTTTTTATCACCAATATAGCCTATGTTATCCGCAGGATAAAATTATTTACCTATATGAAGTTTTGTGTACATCTTCAAAGGATTGAAAATCACAATTAGTGGAAAATCTACTTCTAATTATTTAAGTTACTTACATAGTTTTAAAAACAGTTTGCATTGGAGAACTCTATGGCACACTTTGTGTTTCTTTCTTTGCAATTTTTTTTGCCATCCATATAGCCTATGTTACCTGCAGGGTAAAATTATATATGTACCTATGCGAAGTTTTGTGACGATTTCTTCAAAACAAAAACTGTAAGTAAAACTGGCAAGACCACAACATTCAACAAAAAATAAATGAACAAAGGAATTTATAAAATAATTTAACTTAACGAAAGACAAAAAAGTAAATAGAGAACGTTTAAGAATCATAGAATGAATATTACCCTCAGATCTTTAGCTCGATTCTCTCATCCATGAGTTCTGTTACAAGAAAATTGTTTACATCAACAATACTCTGGAAACAATGAAACGATTTATCCAATCACAATTTGTGGAAAATCTACGTCTAATTATTTAAGTTACTTACGTAGTTTTAAAAACATCTTGCTTTGGAGAACTCTACGCCACACGAAAATATCATTAAAAACTATTTATTAGTAATATTTCAATTATAATCAACAAATATTAGGTTGTCATGTAAACAAAGCAAAATTGCACACAGAAATTGAAAAACAATATTACGTTAAAAATTTTCCAATATAAACGCATTGGACTCTCAATTACGACGACAATGGGAGTTGTCATGGTAGCTTATAATGGGTATTGTAATAAAACTGATAAAATCACGTATTTCATTGATTCTAAATGCATTTTTATGCTAAATCGATCAGGATTCGGATTCTGTCTTCAATAAAAATAAACTTTGTTCTTTCCGTCATAGAAACATCCAAGTTTCGAGTTTTTAACATGTTTTTAAGTAATTTTAAAATTCAAATGAAAAATAAGCTGCACTCATCCCTATGTTATTCAAATAAAAAAAGAAAATATTTTTAAAAATTAGACAGGTCAATCAAATCGATATAAAAACCTTACTACACACCCGTACTCGTTATTCCAGTTATAATGATACCTTTCTCTTGTTTCTACGTGCTGTAGTTACTGCGTTATAAAATTACATACAAATACTTTATTTTATAGATATATATAGATAGAAGTAATTAGGTGTTTTATGCATATAATTAATATATATATAACCTGGATTATGAATAATTATTGTGGTTTTCCCCTTAATTCATCCCAAAAGCGAGAATCTGGTGCGAGGTAGGTTCACTTTAATTTCCGATTTTAAGTGCCCAAAAATGTTACCTGTGTATAACATGCACCCCTACTTGACCTGAAAATTTGGTCTTCAAACTGCGTGCTATACACAAGTATATACGGTACTTGTAATATCAAAAAATTAAATTGTGTATGTGTCACATTAAGAAATTGATGGTGACATATTTTCACTTGCTATAAGGAAGTTCCTGTTATATGCTGTATTGTTACACTATTAATTATAATGAAATTTTACAAAAGTATAAACATTGGTCTTAATAATGACATTACTTCACATTTATATATCACTGAATAATTACGAATTAATTTAAATCAGCAGAACAGAATGAATCAATAGGCCCAGAAGATAAAGAAAATCACTACTTTACCTATTCATATCAAATGAAGGTTCTGCTGATTCTGTTGAAGCATGGAAAGATGCACTACTTCTCTTAGTCATCATCAACGATGGTTGATGGAGAGGCACTACACCAAAATCAGCAGGTGGCAATCGTTCAATAGAAAGAATACTGGCCAGGGCAGAAGGAGAAACCTCAGGAAGCATCCGTCGCAGCAAAGATGTAACCTTGATTGCAAGAATTATATAATAAATATGCTATGCTTAGAACGAAAATACAGATTAAACAGCTAAAATTATTTGTAAAAAATGTTATTGCAAAGAAAATGGATGAAATGTATGATAATTTAAGCAAAACCAATTCAGAAGTTATATTATATAATTAATTAAATTGATCAAAAGTAAACATTTTGCATTTTAAAAGTTGTCAAAATCAACTTAGCATAAAAATGTAAAACAATTCAGTACAGAAGTCAAAACATTACATAACAAACAGAAATGTCAGAAGGCTTAACAACTAAGAAAAAAAGAAGAGCAATTTGCACCTGTCTCTGAACTCTTGCAGACCCAGTATGTAAAAGACTGAGCAAATCAGAAAGCAAGCCATACTGATGAGAGAGGTATGCACGTCCAACACTGCTACCAGACAATGCCAGCACCATAGACAACATCTCAAAACAGTAGGTGTCGGTTGGAGGAGCATTGCTACCACTTTTTGTAGCATCACTGATTTGCTGAGCTAAAAAGAATAATTCTTTAAATCAATTTCCACACAATTATGTATTTATGTTATACAGTGTAGAACCTCTTATCTGGCAAGCTTGGGATATGGGGATAGCCAGTTATCTGGAATATACTCCGAAACAATGCTCAGAAAGAGCTGAAAACTACCAGAACAGTGTACTGGTCCATCGCATGTGTCGATAATATCGTTCCGTCTTGTCAAACATTTAGTAATACCGTTCTGTTAACTTCATTTAATAAAGTAATACAAAAAAATTTTCTTTACTTTTTTCATCATAGTACAGTCACAGAAGAAAGTACTGGGACACCTTAACGTTCTCCTAACCGCGAGTTGGGGAAGTTTTTGAAGAGTACAAACTGAATGACAACATTGCAGGAGAGAAGAGGAGATGAGGAATGAGGAGGAGAAAGGGGGGGAGGAGGAGGGTGGGTCCCGCCGGTATCCGTCACTCTGCTAAGCAAATCAACCGACCTAAAACTTGTGTGAGGCCGAATCCACACGTGAAACGAGTTTGTATTCTAGCATCAAAGCGTGCACGCGAGCTTCAAATCAGTCTTGTTGTGATCCAAATGATGCGGTGAAATAAAAACAACTTTGCTAGTGTCCGTAAAATATCCTAAGTGCAATTGATACTTAATAATCGGGCATTGACTCATGATCACTATTATCCCGACAGCATTTATTTGCACTTACCGCAATTTCGTAAACATTAATCCCTGTAAAAACGGTAACAACCATGATATCAAATCTTTTATTGGGATGATCAACGTGCATGGATACATTCAAAAGATAATTCCGTCGTCCACCTTTTACGTAGACGGCCTACTGTTGCACGCGGTATGTTCATTTGCCGTGCTATCTCCCTTACTTCAGCTTCCTTCTGAAGGTTCAGAAGGAAGCCGTTTTTCTGTTAATATTTGGGCATGGGTATGTGCCAATGGACCGGGGGTATGTTGGAAAATAGAGGGAAACCTAAATGGGGAACAATACGTGAAGATTTTGGACAATGTCATGCTACCATCCGGTAGCATCATGTTTCCTGAGGGATTCATTTTCCAGCAGGTAACATTCACATATTACCCAGACACCTGTCTATTAAACATATCTATTTCTCATTTTATTTTCAACTCTCCATTGTGTATCATAGTGATCGCTGCTCCCACTTCCAACTCCTCATTCCTTTGTTTCACTTACCCACAAATGAGTCACCTAGATAGCTCTTAAACCTTTCGTTCCTCATCTGTTTCTTTTCGTCATATCTGGTATGATATGAAATTATTTTAACAAATTTTTTTCGCCAATTTTTTACCAAAAAATGTCAGAGTTTTACTGTATTTTTATCAATTTAGCAGCATGGTTTGATGCATTTTGGGTCTGACTTTTAATAAAATATTACAATTTTGTTCGCATAGGATAATTCACGGGTGCATACTTGTCGGTTGTCCAGGCATGGTTCAATGAAAGCAATGTTCAAGTATTGGATTGGCCGGCTAAAAGTCCGGACTTGAACCCGATAGAAAACGCCTGGGCGGTGATGGCAAGAGAGGTGAATAAAGCCGAAAGAAGACCAAGTAACGCCACTCAGCTTTGGGAGGCGATAGAGGAGGGTATTACGGAGGGTTTATGCCAGAAGCTAATTTCCTCCATGCCGAGGAGGCTGGCATTAGTTATAGAAAACGATGGAGGGTGGATTAATTATTAAAATAAAGAATATTTCAAACTGTATTTCCATTCGATATGGTGCATTAATGATGTCCTTAAATAATTTTGTCTACCTTAAACCTTGAAAGAACTACCTCAACATTAGAACTACCATCACATTAGCAGTGCTAATTCAGTGCCAAGAATCATTTTACGTTAAAAAATCAGGGATCCACATGAGGGTTGAAGTAATCTTTTGAATGTATCCATGCACATTAATCATCCCAATAAAAGATTTGTTATCATGGTTGTTACCGTTTTTAAAGGGAGTAACGTTTACAAAATTGCGGTAAGTGCAAATAAATGCTGTCGGGATAATAGCGATCATGAGTCAATGCCCGATTATTAAGTAACAATTGCACTTAGGATATTTTACGGACCCTAGCACAGATTTTATTTCAACGTTCAGGTATCTTATCTCGAAAATACTGGTTCACACATTGTTGATTGATTGCTACAGTAATTTTCAGTGAATATAATAACAATTTTCGATTCATTTTCCATGAAAAAAATTACTTGAGCGTCACGATTCCGATTAATAATGCAATTTCCGTAGCAGCGCTAATGCACGACCGAGCATCTTTCTATGTTGCCACAATCAGGGATCAATATGTAGGCTAAAGTAGTCCATTGAAGTCATATCCATGCATGTGGATCATCCCAATAACAGACATGTTAGCGTGGTTATAACCGTTTTTAAAGAGAGAGAATAAAAGTCACGAAATTACGTTATGTCCTATAATGCGTTCGTGATAATAGCGATCATGAGTCAATGCCCGCTTATTAAATATCAATTACTCTTAGGGTATTTTACGGACACTAGCACAGTTGTTTTTATTTCACCGCATCATTTCGATCACAACAAGACCTATTCGAAGCTAGCGCACTGGCCTTGATGATAGAATACGAACTCGTTTCACGTGGGGACTCGGCCTCACACAAGTTTTAGGTCGGTTGATTTGCTTAGCAGAGTGACAAATACCGGTGGGACCCACCCTCCTCCTCCCCCCCATTTCCCCTCCTCATTCCTCATCTCCTCCAGTCACATCGCTGTTAGATGAAAAGAAAAAATGACAAATACCCTCGAACTTTCACAAAGGTTGCCGATCGCACAAAACTTCGACTCAAGACGTCAGACAAAGCGAAGAAATATTCTGCCGAAGCTATTCTTTCCGCTTCTCCTCGCTTCCGCTCCCTTCGCCGCATCTGTGAGCGGGTCCATTTAACTCTTTGGTAAGAATATTTTTCTTATAGCCGCAATTCTCTTCGCTTCGCCGCATTTCTCCCTAGTGTAAGCGGGCCTAAGGCAGGAAGTTTCCTCCCCTCCTTTACCCCTCCTCATTCCTCATCTCCTTTTCTTTCCTGCAATGTAATCATTCGGTTTGTACTCTTCAAAAACTTCCCCAACAACGTTAAGGTGTCCCAGTTTTTTCCTCCGTGACTGTACATAAAGACTAAATCACAATTTAACTCGATTGTAAATGTTCTATCAGTTATTTTGCGTCCACTCTTTTCAGTTCCACTACCACAATGTGTGTTCCGTATTGTAATATTTTCCATTTTGAGCACTATTATAATATATATACCTGTACTGTACAGTAATAGAAATAATACAGTAATAGGGTACTTTCCAATAAAAAATCCCTTGTTCTCTTCCAAATTACATGTTCACTTGTTCACCGGAGTGCACCCAATGCATGCTAGTGAGCCGGGTAATTACTAGCACGGTGTTCAATTTAAATTTCTTTCTCCTAACAAATTTTGGAAAAATGCATTATTTTTTAAAATAGCCTGTTAACTGGAATCTGGATAGAAGGTTCTATACTGTATATGCTTTCATCGACTTAATGTTTGTACTCTGTAGAGGTACCAAGAGATTAAAGTCCCATAAATTGCATGAGTGCCATCAGTTATACCAACTTGTGTACAGTGGATCACACAGGATTCTCTCAAGTGGAGGGGGGGTCTGAAATATTTGGCAAGCACAAAAGTTGTATACCGGCCTTGGTAGAGGGGTGGTTAGTGCGTCTAGCTCCCAATGCTAGGGTCGCAGGTTCGAATCCTGCCGAGGGCATGGTCATGTGTGTTCGTTCTTGGTATTATTGTTACGTTAATTGGCCCTGTGCTGTCTCTGAATTCTTGCCAATAGATAAATAAATATCAATGTCACATATTGCATAATTAATTATATTTATGTTAAAAACAAAGGAGGCAAACAGTCTCCTATTCCTCTCTGATGGTTCCCATGAACCCAAATTTAAAATAACTATGTATGATTCCACAGTTTCTAAAAATCACAATTTTCCAGGGGGGGGGGTTCTGGACCCAGTGGACCCCCCTCCCCCCATGTGCGCACCACAGCTTGTATACACTTTATTCAATTCTAAGGTGTAGCTAATTCGAAAATTAATACCCTGAGTCTTACCATTAGTAGCAGAGTTAATAGTAGGCCATGTACCCTGGGAATTCCCCCCTTGGGGCGTTTGTGGACCAGAACACAATAGAGCCTCCCATTCATCTCTCACTCTTACAGCTTCCTTTCTAATCGCTTGCACAATATGGGCACAAACCTATAAAACACAGGCATAAATGGAAAGATGAACAAAAATAAACCTGGAAAAATCTATTTTATGATACTGATAAAATCAGCATAAAAAAGTAATTTCCAAAAAAAGTCAGAGGCACATTTTTTCAAAGACTGACTAAATCAAGAACCCTTGTTTTTCAGTTTATATACTACATTTTACAAATTTTGTTAAATGTGGTTGTAAGAAACTAACAATTTTCATTGCAAACAAATAAAATAAATAAAACACTGAATCATCATATCATTTGTAACTCAAATTCACGAACCTGTCTTTGGAGATGGGTCAATTTGCTGCGACTGAACAGAATGCCCACCATATGCTCCTTGAGGTCATTGCTGTCATCTTCAGTGGCACCAGTCTTACCCTTTCTAGCCCCTCCTTCTCTCTCCCCATCTCTATTTCCATCTTCTTTGGATCCTTCTTCAAAACCAACTTTCCCTGACCTGCCATCATGGTGCTCACCAGCATCACCAAGTATTAGCTTCCCAAATACCTACAAGAAAGTTATTCATATTAAAAAGGAAAATAATTTAAAATAAATAATTACTGTATTAAATCAATTGTAAGCCGACATTTTTTTACTTTTTTACCTCAGCAATCAACGAATGAAAAGGTAAAGTAATCAAAGCATTAGTGCCTGTAGTTACAATATAAAACTAGATATAAGTGTATTAATATATAAGTAAATAACCTACTTTAAAAGTATGTAAAAAGAATCAATAATTGAATAGAAATAAATAAATGTTTACATAAATTCACTCCTGAACCATCTCTAGTACGTTCATGCACATAATCCTAGGATTCCCAGAGCCAACCGTCATTTCTTCGTGCCATTGCAAACTTAAATTTTTGTCATTTACTTTGGCAAGTTTTTCAGTTTTTTTAACCCTCCAGCAGGCGCGCCACCAAAAATTACACCAGCGGGCGTGCGGCGCACTGAGTGCGCCAGCGTGTATTTTTGCATGTTTACGTGAGAAAACAATAAAATATACTTTTCAAATATATACATTTATTTTAAGAATAGCTCAAATGAAAAGAAAATGAAAATTAAAAATATACTTGATCATTAAAAATTGATAAAATATTTGTGATTGATATTTTCATTAGTAGATTAATTTCTCACCAATTGTCACAAATTCTCCTGGTGAATACATATACGTTTTTGCAGTTCGCTTGTAACTCATTGTTGCACAAGCGATTTCTAATCCTGTACCATCAGTGGCCCATATTTCCAAAACATTTGTATGAGACAATTCTTTTATACCTAACAAATATAAAAGTCCTAACAATGCCAGTACTTCAGGTGTATTGGTTGTTTTTGCATCTCTATCACGAATGTATTCCGTTTCCTGTCGTTTTTTTCAATAAAGAGGTTAGTATATTTCACTATTTATCCTATTATTTCGGAATCAAATAGTTTTTCGAAGCAGGCAACCTCAGTACATAATGTTTCTGAATCTTTTACAGATGGAAATATTTTTATCAAATTTCCCGGCTTTGTTTTCGCAAATTTACTTAGCACTGGTTTTTTTTGCCAACAGGTTTTTTTGTCTTTACCAATAAAAAAAATCTTATTCATCGAAGTTATCATTATCAGAATCGCCTTCAGCATACTCTTGTTCACTTTCACTATTGTGGTCACTTTCCGTTATTTGCTCAGCTTCGTTCTCATCATCCGAAATCAAGTCTATTTCATTTTCTGGAAGAGGATCTCCTAATAATTCCCTACTTTGTTTGTCAATGAGGTATTCTTTACGATCCCTAAAACACATAAAAATATGTCAACGTACTTACATGAAATAATAGAAATCCAATGAAGAAAAAACCACTCACAACCCCTGCGCTGGAACTTGGATTCTCAGAAAAAAATATCTCTTCTCAGAGACACTTCCAGAGGGAGGTAACACTTCTAATAGATAGATATCAAAGATAACACTTCTAATTGATTGTCAGGTATCTACTAAATACATGGAATACTAGAAAGTTTATTTCATCTGTAACACCAATCTAACTTCCTTTGGCGCACTCTCTACACCAGAACTTGGATGAAAAAAATAAAATAATCTCTTCTCAGGGACACTCTTGGACGGAGCCAACACTTCCAATAGATGGTCAGATATCTACTAAAAGTGTACACGGAATACTAGGAAGATTATTTGCTTTGACAAAGAGCAGCACCACTCTAACTTTCTCCGGTGCATCCCCTGCATCAGAACTTGGATACTAAAATTAAACTAATCTCATCTCAGGGTCACTCCAGGACAGAGGAAACGCCTCCAATAGATGCGCAAATATCTACTAAAAGGTTACAGGAAACACTGAAAAGATTATTTGATTTTTAAGATAGTAGCACCAATATAACCTCCGCTCGAGGGTTAATAATCCCATAATGGGTTGAACCGAACCGAGATATTTTTGTTGCGAGATTAAACATCTGGGACATAACCGGGACCAATTACATGTTAGTAAAGATTGTATTGAATGCTTGAATATAATGTAATTAGTGTTGTTGTAATTTTAGTTGATACCTTTTTTATTTAATTATGAATTGAAAAAACCGGGGCATTCATACTTTTCAGTATTTTTTTCCTGACAAATTATGGAAAACCAGGACATCTGTAGACCCAACATGGAATTTTCCTCGCGTGCCCTTGTGAAAAGTGGGGGTCGGCTTACAATCGATGTCTGCTTACAATCAATTAAATATGGTACATAAATCAAAATCTTTTTCCATCAGTATAACAAGTATCTACAAAAATACTAACATATTTAATGTTAACTATAATCATAATTTTAATGAATAATAATTACATACTGTTTATAAAAGTATGTAAAATTGTTAAACTCATTGCCGGTAACATTCTTATAAATTCTCTATATTGTACTCTAGGCCAGTTAATCACCTGCGAAGTGATAAGACGGAAAACTCGTAGAGTTTCTGCTTCACAGCACCGTTGTTGAATGGTGGTGGAACTCCTTTGGCGTCCACCTCCCAAAATGCCTCCAACTCTCAGAGACTCACCTTCTACTTCACCCAACACTCTCACTTGTCTCAGGCGTAAAGAATTATCTGGTCCTTTCACCTCCAATCGGATGACTCTATGGCAAGGATCTTAGAGAAAAAATGTTAAAATTGAGAATGCTTTTATATAAAGATACAAAACAGTGAATAATATATTTTTCCTTTTGTCATAATAATCAGCAGTAACAATTTTATATTTGTGAAAAATTTTATCAATGGAACGTCATTTAGATAAATAAAAAGATGTTGAATCAAAGAACAAAATTATACTTATGAGTTTTGTGCATGTAATGTAATTTTGCAGTTCTAGAAGTTGATTTTAGAAGCTCAGTCAAACTAATTTTTATGTCCAATCAATTGCTATTTTGTGCAAGTCAGCAAGAGAAAAGACAAAGCAAATTAATGCAATAGTGCAGTCAAATATGATCCACTTAACTCCTTTATAAATGATATTGTTGAAAATATAATATGTACTTTTGGGCTAAAATCAGTCAATATAAGTGGTAACTCATCAATTGTTTTTTTGTAATTCTTTGTAGCTAAGCTACACATGTAGTTTCATAAATGGCTAAGGAGTTATATTGATTAAGAATTGGACTCCAGCCATAAGGTGAATCTGGTAATTCATTTTGGAAACAGAAATCTAATAAATGTTCATAAGAAACTAGACTTACCAAGTATAGGACAACTAACCCATCCAGTTGATCGACTTTCCACTTCAACTTGGCGTAACCGATAAAGCTCTTCCAAGTTAATACCAGATTGGAAAGTAACACTGGAAACCTTGTGCTGAAATCAGAAATAAAAGCAATCAAAGATGTTATCAAGATCAATATTAAGTCTTAATTTAAATGATATTTATATCAAAATAATTAATATTTTAAAATATGACAACTTTCTAAAACTTGAGAAAACCAAATGGTAAAAAAATTAATATCAAAATGTAATAATGCAATAAATTAACAATAGAATGCATACACATTCTTTACATTTGATTAATATACTTACACATTACTATTTGTACTCCTGAAAATTTTTACTCCTTTACTGCTTCTTTCAAAGGAATTGGACACCTTTTCAAACTCGCACTGCATTGTATATTTGTGATAATTTTGTGTTTGATTATTAATAAGTAAAAATGCTTTAACTTGTTATCTAAAATTTTATTCTTGTTTAACTTACATTATTCAGCTTTTAATTAAGTGCGGCCGTCGGATAGGTATAAACCAGTGATTCCCAACGTGGGCGGTACCACCCCCCAGGGGGGCATTAAGGAATTTTGTAGGAGGCGATGGACATCAAGGTGGTTGCAGATGAGAATTTAAGAAACTGACATTATGCATCGTAACAGTATGGTATAGATATCAAAACTGTTAATTGAAGACTGTAACTCAGTGAAACCTCTTTAATCCGTGTTCCTCTAATCTGGGAACTCCTGTGCTTTGGGACAAATCACGGAGTTTTTCCCAATACCAGCACTCTCCGTCGCAATATGTCAGTGCATTTAAATTAAAAACTCAAAAAAATGTTTCATACACATCACATAACAGATAAAACTCTCTCTCTGATGAGGAAGGCGAAAACTCAAACCTAACCCCTTAAGAATAATGTCACCAAAAGTTTAACATTATCCCTTTTTCTCCGCTTATTGCCTATCCGAATAGATACCTTAAGCAAACAACATTTATTAATCGCAACCTATAAAACCAATATAACATGGAATATAAAACATCTCAAAGAATAATTAATTGTCGCAATATAAATTTATCCATAGGGAACACCTGTAACCAGGGTGTTTTGCGCCCGGGTGCAACATATCTCTGTGGCACCCCCCTACTAGTGAAATTTTGTCGTATGATCAAATACGACTTTTTTCATTGATGAAGAGTGGAGACAAGCTGATGCATTTCTGTCGATGTATCCCATAATGAATTGATTGAAAAAAATTAGTTGCATAATTATTAATATAAACATATCATTTAATATCTGCTTGAAGGAAAATTATAAAACTCGCCTCACATATGATTATAATTCAATACTCTGCCCCATCACCTTAATGATCAATCAGAAATACCTATATTTTTGCCCATTAACAAGCCAAATTAGATTTGAAATTTATTCTGACAATAAGAAAACAAAACTTCAATTATTTATGCATTCCTATGTCAAAGTCCCAAATCGTATTTTCATTTTAAGATACTTTAAAATCCAATGAAGAAGCAGATGTCAATAATTCTCTCATTATTTGGAGAAGTTGTTTCGATATTTGAATTTGGTACTATTTAGAAATGAATATGAACGTTAACGTAGGTGGAAGATCGTGAAGGAGTAAGGAAAGCTAGTTTTTGGAAAAGCTATACCAAACTGATTTAAAACAGATTTGGGATTTCCAAGACTCGGTAAGTGGGAGAAAAAGGGTAGGCACCTGGTATTCTTCCAGCGAAAGGTTTTGTGGTAAAGGTCGATGGAACTTTACGAAAGGATTGCCGCCTCAGCTGGAGCTCCTCGCTAGGGTCGGGATAGCAATTAGCAGAGTGCCCCCCCCCCCCCCCCCCTCTTGGCGAGTCCTACGGTTGGTCGCCACTGATGTGATCTAGCGACCCTGAGTCATGCGACCGCGTATCGCAAGGGATCAGAAAAATTTTGCCTGGAAGGTTTCGTGTCATTTTAGTATCTCCAACTTTCCCTTTTCACACGTACAAAGGAGGAAACATTCCCAAGTCGAATTCCAATAATATATAGATAAAATACCTTGATGGGAAGGCACCCCGGGAAGTTGGTGCCCGGGTGCATCGTACCCACTGCACCCCAGGTAGACACATCCCTGCCTGCAACATGTTTCTTTCATAATTATGTTAACAAACTTCCTTGTAGAGTTGAATCTAACCCTTTCCTCACACTGCACATTTTGCTTCAAGGCCCATAATTTATATTAAAAGTTATTAAAACCCTCAAGGTAAGGCATTTGTGAGAAAATCTAGATAAGTTAAGATAATTCATTGCAAACAATTACAATTTAGCTCACCTTATAAAAACATTGCGCACACAACAATCACCTTTATGTGATATTTTTGGACATCGCCTATAAATTTTTTCACGATTAAGCTTGACGAATCAAATAAAATCGGCAGAAAGATGTAGTGAAATGGTTATTCCAGATAAGAAAGTAAAGAACAGTGTTCGCATGCGATACATGCAGTTGGATGCCGAATCGCTCAATGCATAAAACCAAAAATTATTGCAGAGATTTTTTACCCTTCATTATGGCTAATTCCCGTGGTCTGGAAAATTCCATAGTATGGCACATCTTATGTCCCAAGGGATACGGACTAAAGAGGTTGTACTAATACAAATCTATAGAAGTGTATCGTATGGCATTAGTTGGAGCCGGTTTTCGACGTGGGCAAACCGTAAAGATGACTCAACATTAGAGGCATCTACTGAGTAAACGGCATCTAACAGGCCATACTCAGGCATATTTTAGCATGAGATATGGTTTGCGAATACATTTAGCCCCCACTTTACACATGTCTGCTTTACGATGATTCAATTTTACATCAATTTCCCCATCAAACCAATAATTCAATTTTAAGTCACTAAATCTAGTTTTACGCCATTATGAAATATTTTGTACATTATGTACTAGCTTTTATATTTTTATGTATTGAAAATATTTACATATGTTTTATTAATGTTTAGATAGGTTTATACATATTTGTAGTATTTCTATGATGTCCCAAAAATAATAGGTTCCAGTTTAAATTGGATTATGATTTACAACGGTGGCCTAGAACCTAACCTGGCGTAAAACTGGGGGCTGACTGTAGTTTTTTTAGCTGTGTAAGGCGGTATTCATTAAGGGGGCGGTGGAAAATTTTTTCAGCAAAAAGGGGACATTGGGCTGAAAAAGGTTGGGAACCACTGGTATAAACCATCAAATGCAGCCTGCAGGTATGAAAACGTTGTGCACCCCTGCCCTAAGAGGTTATTCCATATATTTCATTTATACTGATTTAACATAAGTTCATTACCAAAAAACAGAAGAGCAACATTTAAAGATACCACTAGCAAGCACATCATGCCTTCACATTTATACAGAAAATTGTTTCTTACATAAAAGCCAACCCTCAAATTTAATCTGTAGGAATTGGTCTTAAAAATTCTATTTCAAATGGAAATTTATGATATAAAAAATTAAGGTATGTAAAATATGATGAAAATAATGTATAGTAATGTATTTTACAAGAACAGTCCTGATTTCTCGGCCAACCACAATCATTTGGATGTTCCAGTCAACCAGTTTTCTGTGTACACCTAACATATCACTTACCCCTCCTTAGAGACAACTTTAATTCACAATTTAATGAATGTCTCAACTTTGACTTTTAAGATAATTTTAGTTTGCATTTTTATAAAAAAAGTGAAATAATAATTTTTCACTAACATGAAAGTTTATGCTTTTTATTTGGATTAATCATTAAACATTAATCTAGAATAGTTGCTGCTATGAATTGTAATGTGTTTTTTGCAAAGTCAAAAGGCTAATCTGCCAATGTACACCTATGAAGTAGAAAGCATAATACTCACCGCTAGATCTCTGCAGTTATCTATGTGAACATACACTGTTCTCGGAAAAACTTGAGGTAGGCAAATTATTGTGATTGTTTTTGTCTTGTTCCTGAATTAGAAAGATAAAAAATAGTAATAATACACAATAATAGCAAAGATATTTATCCTTATTATCATTATTATAGCAGCAGAAATATTCATTGATGAAGTAATTGGGATGAGCAAAGCATCTTTTTTAGTTCTAATGTAATTGTTTTCCAAATAGTTATTGTAGAATTTATTTTCACAATTACTAAGGCAAAAACTTTAGAATAATTTTCTTACTTGAAAGAAGATGATGGTCTATATCAGGGGTGTCCAACCCAAATTAATAGTGGGCCGGATTCAAGATTAAGTCTGACTTCGCGGACCAAGGTAAAAAAAAATAAAAGTTTTCCATCTTTTACCTTATATTTATCAAAGAAATTAAAGAAAATAAAATAAAAAATAAAATTGTTGCGCAATATAAATATTAATGGGACACTTGACAATTTTTCTGTTTACATTAAAAGTCAATATCAGGTGAAATGTTCGATGTACCAATTCGTAATACACCAGTCGGATGTTCATCTGTTAAGCATGATTGGTTCTTTGTTTTAACATTTTTCATCCTGGAAAAGAACTGTTCACAAGTATATGTGCTGCCAAATAAAGACCCTTGTTGAAGGGCCAGCTTTGTAAGGTTGGGATAATGTTCAACTTTAACATATTTTTTATAAAACGTTAAAAGATCATTTTCAACGTAGGCCATTTTCAGGCAACTATTACATTGCAGATCAAATAGTTCTAATTGGAATTTTTCCTCAACATTTTCAACATCAACAGAAAAGGGATTACTAAACACTTTCATAAGTGGCTCATTGTTTCTAAAATTGGTAAATCTTTCTTCAAATTCATTTTTTAAATTTACTAGTGAGAGTGAATATTTTTCAATATTTATTGTTGTCTTTTCCCTCGTCGATAATGTTTTGAAATGAACAAAATTCTTATTAACCAGTTGATTTTGTAGCAGATTCAATTTTTAACAAATGCTTGAATATTTTCAAATTGCTGATTAACAAGCTGGTCTTTCCCTTGAAGTTTCAAATTTAGGTCAGCAAGATATTTTGTCATGTCTACAAAAAATGCCAAATCATTTATCCACTCGGATTCTTCTAAATAACTAACATCCTTTCCCTTGCTTTTCATGAATGTTTTTATTTCTTCTACAAGTGACCAGAATTGTTCCAATGTCGCCGCTCTGCTGAGCCAATGAACGTGAAGTTTTTGAACTGTCTGTGGTTGAGGCCTTTTGATCGTATGAAATTTACGATTTTAACAATTTTTCCATTATATGTTTCATTCCTAATATTTTTTAACACAGTTGCCCCTGGTGAATTATACAATGATGTTTAATGATTTTGTGTTAAATTTCATTGCTCATTAAGCTCACAAAACCCTTTCGCTTTCCTGTCATCGCTGGGGCACCATCGGTTGTTAAACCTTAGAGATTTTCATCTTTAAGTTTAATTTTTTTTAAGTTTTACTGACTTCATCCAAAATATCCTGTCCCATTGTTGTACCTTTCATTGGACACAAGTCTAATAGTTCTTCAACAATATCAAATGTGTTCGTTACTCCTCTCTCAAATGTTGCTAGTTGAGCAGTGTCAGATATATCGGTACTCTCATCTAGTCCTAAACTGTAAAATTTACACTCGTTCAATTTAGCCATAAGCGTAATTTCTATGTTATTTGTCAATTCATCAACTCTCCTAGCAACTGTTTGGTGTGACAAACTCGTATTTTTCACCAATGTTTTTTTTTCTGGACACGCAACTGAAGTAAATATATCTAGGCACTCTTTTACAAATTCTCCATCGGAAAACGGTTTTCCTTTTTTTGCAATTGCTTCGGCTATCTGAAGACTGATTTTGGTTGCAGCCTCAGAATCTTCTTTTGGTATTTTAAAGAACAACTGCTGTCCAACAATATTTCTTCTTAATGAATTCACTCGATCGATTCTAGTTTGACCTTTCAATTTGCTATACTCTGTAGCGTGCTATGCTAAATAATACTGAAATTTTTTCTTGACATATGAGATATATGATGTTTGCATTTTGTTCAACCACAAAAAAATCTTCAGTCCAACTGCCCTTGAACACGCGACATTCTGCGTCAATTTTACGTTTCTTTACAGCCATCATCATTAAGGGTTAATAGCTTCAATGTATCGATTCTGTAATTATAATTATAATTAACCGGGATAAAGACATCAGCAACAATGGGTAGTATTATATTAATAAAACCATACCCACACGACGTTCACGAAACTCCGACACTGTCAAACTGGCACTAAGGTCGATATATCGATATATATCGGTGATATATTTTTACTTCTTTATCAGACAAATATTAGTAGGTAGTTTGTTATTTTGAAATATATTTTTAAATTCATTTCAACAAAAATAAGAATATAAATAAGAGATTTTTTCTAGTGGCTAGTGGGCCGGATTGAACAGCTTCGCGGGCCGTATGTTGGACAGCTCTGGTCTATATTAAAGAGCAATATATCAGGAGTAAAATTCTAAAGCAATCTTACCTGTCCTCATCTCCAGATTCCCAAAAAGTTTCTGTGGAATTATCACAAAGACTACCCACCATAGCCTGCCTGCTTGATGCTTTCATTTCTACACTTGCAGTTAAGTCCTTCAGAGCCTCAACAACACAGCAAGATACCTAAGAGATGAACAATTATTTGGAACAATGAGAGCTATATGTGGCATTCAACTGAAAATGGAAAACAGATGTTTTATTTTTCATATAAATTTTTCTATTAAATACATCACCAAAATTTCTTTATTTCATAGGCTAAGCTGAAATTTAATGAAATATTCACCAGTCATATAATAAATTCAACCTCTTTCAAGCTGAAGTGATACATTGAGTAAACCGTGAGTTAGTATTTATTATTATGCATCTAATTTCCCAAATTAAAACCCATTTAGACTGATGCTACATCTTTTGTAAATTGTAAATTAATCAAACATCAGCAGAAGGATGATCTTACACTAAGACGATAATGAATCAGCAATCGAAATCCAGAAACAGAAAACTAGGGATTATATAAAATTGAACCTTAAAATAATTTTCCTTAAGAGATTATGTTCAAGTGAGGGAAACAGATTGGTTTAGTGTAATGTACGAAACACAAATAAAAGGAATTTGTTTGGAAAACTTTGGATGTTACACAGACATATATGGTATCATATCAAAATCTTACATGTTTGAGCAGCAGTAAAACACATCTACTATTGTACACACAAGGAAAAGCACTTTGTTTTAACCATTAAATTTGTCTACAATTGCTTTATAATAGATTAGAATTTCTCATATACTCATTTATAGCCTGAGATGTAATAAAGGTAATTAATGACGAATTGAGTAGACTCAAGTGATTACCTGCTGTGAGTAAGAGTGTGTTGAAGTATGACTTTCGTGCATGCTAGAGCTAATTCCTTCCTCCAGCTGATCTTCCTCAGAACGAGAGAGGATCTTGCTAATGTTGCTGAAGACATGGCTCCTGTAATGATTTTGGTTAAAAGAATGTAAAATATCAACTCATGGCAATAATTAAATTATCATTATTTTTAAATTACTAGTTATAATAATTTTATACAGGGTGAGCCAAAAAAATGTGCCCAATTTCAAAATAAATAAATGAACTGTGATATGAGTGTGAATCAGAAACCAATTTTTTTCAAATTTATTTCCATTGTTAAAAATTTTCAAAATGTCTTCCATCATTCTGGGCACACAAGCAAATGGGTGCAGTGTAGTTGTCGATTTCAGGTTGTAGGATTTCACGCCTAATATTGGCAGTAGCTGTTGTTGTGAACTTAGCTGACACATTGTGAACCTGTGACAAAATGTGTCATTTAGTACAAATATTTTTGACCTTTTCTTGATTAATCCACTTTGTAATTCAGTCCTATCTTGTATGGTTATCCTGTATTTTCATTTTGAAATTGAGTACATTTATTTTGCCCGCCCTGTATAAGCTCTGAAATTATGACATTTATGATGAAGGAACGTACAGTATTAAGATGAACTTTTCTATAAAAAATTCTATTAACCTGTGTAGGAATGCATGGTCTGTTGTCCTGAATCGAATCCCCCAACACCTAATGGCCATCGTTTGCAGGGGTGATCCAATTGGAAGCAGGAGCATGAGGTCTGCAACTGTTTGCAGAAGACTGTGGAAAGATTCCTGTAGTGGGGCAACAGCTTCACCTCCTATGCTAACGTCGCTGAGCGGATGATCACTAACTCCCCGAGATTGCTCCTGAAATGAATATTTATTATATCAATATTTATCATTCATCAAAGGCTGTACTTTGAGATAAATGGATAGAAATCTTATTCAAGCAAGACTAAGATGAAATGGTCTCCTCTTCTATATAAGCCATATTTTAAAATACCAAATGAACTTTATTTCCATTTTGGTTTTGTTTGGAATAAGCTTATCAACGAAAATGAGAATCCTATAAATTCAGAGATAAAATGTTATTCAATAGCAGTGCCTTTTCTAAAGAAAATAAGCTTCTGGAATGCATAGTTTTTTGCAGATGAAAAGGTGGATATTGTAAACGTCAGGTCATAAATGTCATTTCATAAATGGTAGTTTGCATTTCACATGTAGAAATGCACATCAATCTAGTAATAAATATTTTGAATTCTAAGTGTTTTGAAAATTTATAAATTTTTATTCTTACAAGTTTTTCGATTTTATATTTTGCATGAAAACAACTTTCGGGATGGAGCTCCAGCAGAAAAAAGCACTGTTCATCAGTATAACATGGATTTAATTAATATTTTTCAAATTAGCAAATAAAATACCTTTCTTTAACATTACTTATTAGTTATATAGGTTAGCCCCGCTTAACACGGGGGATGCATTCCTGAGGTCCTGAGGTGTTAAGTGAAAATCCGCGTTCGCTGGGGCACCATAACTCAGAACACCTACGAAGTTTTATTTAAAAAAGAGTCCAGGGTCGACTGCTTAGCTTTTTTTTGCTTATTACGTAAAACTTGCCAATAGCATTGTTCCATTTATAGATCAAACCCATAGTAGCACGTGTTGGGCTTTCTGCAATTTATATATACAGTACCTCCCACTGTTGTTGTTAATTTTTCTCAGAATTTACTAGCCGGTTGTTAAATTATTAGAAAATATGAAAATTTATTGATTTTGTCCTTTCAAGTACATTTTGCCTATCTGATAGTCAATTACCAACAGTGTATGAAATGGAATATATTACGAACCGAACACCTGTTAAGCTAGCAGAATGGTATTACTAAACTAGAGTAATATGGTGCCCCTGGCATATAGGCCTCCTGCCACCGTTTTTCAAATTTCCTAACCCCCTCTTTTTTTTAGAGAGCTGGTTCTTAATTATTTACCAGCTCATCACTGATTATAGTCTGTGTGCACTTTAAAACTTTGATAACTTTTCATGTATATATGATAGAAACGATCTGTAAATGGAATAATAACACAAATTTTATTAAGTTTTAGCACAACTACAGTATTTATTTCTATAGTTCAACATAACCACCATCTTTTGTAATACAGCATTCAAGTTGATTTTCTAACTCATTGAAAACGTTACCCAGTTGCTGTTGGGTGACCTCATTAATTGAATTCACAATCCTGGCCTTCATTCCTCCAAAGAACGTGGTTTTGTCGAGTAAACTACACCTTTAACATCCCCCCATAAGAAGTCCATGGTGACATATCAGGTGAGCCATTGCTCCACTTCTGTCGATCCACTTTTCTGGAAAAGTCTCATTCAGGAATTGTTGCACATCTACTGTATAATGGCACGGAGTCCCATCTTGCTGGAAAAAGGTCTTATCAAAGATATTCAATTGGTGCAGTTCATGGATGAAATAATTCTTCAGCATTGTAAGATAACGTTCACTGTTTACTCTTTTCTCTTAAAAAAATCGGTACAACATACATTCTACAAACTTTCTCATATACTAATGTGTCGTTTAGTTATCGTTAGAAAATGAAAATCGTATAAGCCTGTTTTTAGAAAATGCAATTTTTTTTAAAGTTGCCCAACAATAAACTAGCCTTATATTCATTCATTGAGAAAAATGAAATACGTAGTATTATTGTAGATGTATACTCAAGTAACTGTACGAAATTTGATCAAAATCGTTTGAGCCGTTTTTGAGAAAATCGAATTGTTGTTAAAGTTGCCTAGAATAAATTAGCCTTATATTCATTTTTTGAGAAATATGAACTATACAGTATTATTGAAGACATAAACATAAGTAACTGTACGAAATTTAATCAAAATCGTTAGAGCCGTTTTTGAGAAAATCAAATTGTTGTTAAAAATGCGTAGAATAATTATTGAGAAATGTCAACCATTTCTATGTATACACTGCCCAGTATGATAAAATGCCTAAGTACGAGATTTCACTCATTTTCGCTCTACCGTTTAGGCTCCAGAGCCAGTAACAGACAGACAGCATTGCAAAAACCACTTTTTCGGATTCCGCAACACATAAAACGTATATTTCTGTAAAAATCTTGAGGTCGAATTTTTTCGCAATAACAATACTTTCTCGATACTTCGTATGAGAAAGTATAAAGTAAGGACCAATTACGCGTGACTTCCTCAAAGCGAGCCAGACGTTGATTTTTGGAGAGTCTCTTTCATGTTGCCAGACTTCCTGAGGTTTCTCTGTTCCCCAAATGCGGCAGTTGTGGTGGTTAACTTTGTCACTAATGTGGAATGTCACCTCATCGGAAAATGTCAACTCCTCTAGGAACTCGGGGAAATTTTGAATTTTTTATTTCAACTGATGGCAGAAATCTAACCTCACATTGAAATTCTCTTCATGTAACATTTGAACCACTTGAATCTTAAAAGGATATTCATGCAATTTTTCTTCGAGGATTTTGTGTGCTGTTGTATTTGGGATGTTTAATTCAAGAGATGCACGCTTCAGGAACTTTCGTGGACTGCTTTCAAAGGCTTTTTTCATAACTTCCAGTCTCCTCGCTGATTTGAGGTCTCTCGGATCGTTGCTGGTCATTCACAGACCTGGTTTCTTTAAACTCTTTCATCCATTTAGAGATTGAATTCCTATGAAGTGCATCTTTCTCGTAATGAATAGTAAAGTGTCTTCTAACAGCTGTTATGCTCTTGAATTCTGCTAGCCATAGCACGCAATTAACCTTCTCCTCTACTGTCGCCATTTTAATCAGTAAGGGGTATGAATTAAACAGATTATGTTATTGTTATGATAACTGTAACGCAACAATCTGTTATTGTTATAAAACTTAATACAATTTGCTTTATTATTCCGTTTACAGATCGTTTCTATTGTATATACATGAAAATTTATTAAAGTTTTAAAGTGCACACGGACTTTATAAACACCCTGTATATTATTACAGGCAGTCCTCAACTTTTGTACAATTCGCTCTTTCATACATTGTAAATTCTCGCCCCTAAACCGCCTTTTGTACACCGAACAATGCCGAATTCGGACTTTCATTCGTCAGCTGGCGATCTAACATTTCGATCTATCGCATAATGGCGCTGTCTGTCAGTCAACCCAACACTTTTAATAAATTAAAGTATGCTACGTAATAATATACGTATTGTATGTAATGTAAGATTTGTGTGTAATGTTTTTTAATATTGTACTGAAATTTGACAAGATTAATACCACTGTAAAGTCGGTTAACAATCAATAAATTATTATTATTATTCAGTCTCGGCAACATTACCGTCTTTGTTTGTACGTACAGCAGTATTTCTTTGTTTGTGCATTTTACACGTATTATTTTATAAACATGAGCGATAAATGGAAAACTGAAAGTGCTAATACAAGTGGAAAGAAACGTAGGACTCATAAACTTAACACGATTGAGACAAAGATGGAAATAATTAGGCGTGCCAAAAGCGGTGAATCTTTAGCTTCAATCGGACGCTCATTGGACTTAAGCTGGTCGACTGTGGGGTCAATTGTGAAGGAGAAGGACAAAATTAAAGAATATGTATGAAATGCTGGAAATATTTCGTTGAAGATTGTGTCTAAAAGGCGAGGTGTAGTGATGGACGAAATGGAGCAATCTTTAACATTATGGATTGAGGATCAGCATCAAAAAAACGTTCCAGTGAGTCTTGCATTTATTCAAGGTAAGGCTCTCAGTTTGTATGTTTGGAAAAAACGCTTAGGAGAAGGGGCTGCTGATACTCCGGAATTTCAGGCAAGCCAAGGCTGGTTTGATAAGTTCAAGAGCAGGGCTTGTTTACATCACATTAAATTAACTGGAGAATCTGCTAGTGCAGATAAAAAAGCTGCACAAAATTTTGTAGAAAAGTTTTCCAAAATAATTGAAGAAGGGGGTTATTCTGCTCGTCAAATTTTTAATGTTGACGAGACAGGAATATTTTGGAAAAGGATGCCTGCACGAACCTATTTAGCAAAGGAAGAGGCAGTTGCACCTGGGCATAAGGCAGCTAATGACAGACTCACATTGCTTCTTGGTGGCAATGCAGCGGGTGATTTTAAAGTAAAACCAATGCTAGTCTACCATTTGGAAAATCCAAGAGCTTTGAAGGGGAAGGCTAAGGAAATGCTGCCAGTCATCTGGAAATCTAATTCAAGTGCCTGGGTTACTGGAACAATTTTTCAGGATTGGTTTAATCTTCATTTTGTTCCAACAGTTAGACAATATTGCAGGAGGAATTATTTAGTATTTAAGGCAATATTACTTTTGGACAATGCTCCTGGACACCCACAATCATTACAGGAACTTTATCCGAAATAAAAATTGTGTTTCTGCCTCCAAATACCACATGCGAAATTCAGCCTATGGATCAGACAGTCATAGCCACTTTCAAGTGGTACTACATGATGAGAACTATCAACCATGCTATCAGGGTAACTGACAAGGAAAGTTGACCTACCCTGAAGGAATTCTGGAAAGATTATAACATCTGGAATGCAGTGAACAATATTGGGGACTCTTGGGCTGAGATAAAGGAATCAACAATGATTGGTTGCTGGAAGAGGTTGTGCCCAGATTTAGTGCAAGATTTTAACGGTTTTGAGGAGACTCCAGAAGCTCTCACAAAGGAAGTTGTTCAACTTATGAATGAACTGGACTTGGGTGTCAGCATTGAAGATGTGGATGAATTGTGTGCATCTCATTCAGATCCTATGTCCAAAAAAGATCTAATTGACCTACAAGAGGCATAAGACACTACCTGAAGCCGAAGATGATGACTATCAACTTCCTTCCACTAACACTTTGACAGTGAAGAAAATGAATGAAGCCTTCACGTACCTTGAACAGTTCTTAAGCATCATGGAAGAATATGATCCAAATGCAGAGAGAAGTTCACAAGAACGTAGAGCTGTTGATAGGGATACAGCTTGTTACAGACTCCTTTATCAAGAGAAAAAGAAGGCTAGTGTTCAACTTTCTCTTGACAAATTTTTCAAGAAAGCTGATAAGACACCATCAGCAAGTACTTCTTCCCAACATTAAAATCAGTTTTTTGTCTACTAAATGTAAAAAATAACAAATTTGAGGCAAGAAGTAAAAAGAAATTTGTATTGTTTATATTTTTTGTATTGGTGAATTCAAGTATAGACTGTAATTATTAGTACAACTGTTTTGTTTGTTGCCCATAAATAGGGATTTTTATTTACAGTACTCCCCCGCCATTCCTGGAAAAACTTGCGAATGGTTAGTAATTGGGTTTTATAGAAAAAATAAGGTTTGGGTCCCTATTCCAGCAAGTAACTTGCATTTTTGCCCTTCAAAATATAATAATAGAATACGTACTGTGGCATTCTGAATAAACGCCACATTTTTTTAAAGAGCAAGGAACCTATCTTCACACGCTTCGATGACGTTGGCGATATCCCGTTAGCAGACCACGAAACAATTTGAGACATAATGATTGTGCAGTAGCTTGGCTTTCTCGTGAATGACAATTGAACTCAGTGGGACTTTCTTGATTGCTTCTTCACTTTTCTTAATCGATCTTATTGTGGACTCGTTCACACCAAGTAATTTACCAACTAATGAAGCAAATTCATTATGCACAAGCCTATCTAAAACTTATATTTTCTTCTCCAAACTCGTCAGTTTTTTTGCCCTTTTTACCAACTTTTCTTTCAGTTCAATCATCACTCTCTTTGGGGGCAAGTTTAGGCAATATTACCAAAAGCTATGAAAATAGTAAATGCTTTAATGAAAAAATTGGTACAACATACATTGTACAAACTTTCTCATATATAGGTACTAACGTGACGTTTAGTTATCTTTAGAAAATGAAAATCGTATGAGCCTGTTTTTAGAAAATCAAATTTTTGTTAAAGTTGCCCAAGAATAAACTAGTCTTATATTCATTCATTGAGAAAAATGAAACACGTAGTATTATTGTAGATGTATAATCAAGTAAGTGTCCGAAATTTGATCAAAATCGTTAGAGCTGATTTTGAGAAAATCGAATTGTTGTTAATGTTGCCTAGAATAAATTAGCCTTATATTCATTTTTTGAGAAATATGAACTATACAGTATTATTGAAGACATCTAACGGATTTTCATGAAATTTGATATTAAGGAATTTCAATCAAATATAATAAGAAAATCGCAAAAATGAATCACGTGCGCCAATCAGGGGAACCACTTTACTGGTGACAAAAAATTAAATTTTCGTCATATCTCGTAAAGTATTGCTCATACCAAAATATTTTTCAAATAAAGGTTGTAGAACAGGCAAAGAAGAGTATTTACTTTCCTATACATTTTTATCATAGAAGTAGCCGTTATCGAGAAAATCAAACTAAAACGTCTTAAATCGAGTTGAGCAGATTTTCTTGCATGGTTACTTCATTGTTCCTAACATAAACAATCTCACAAACAAACGTTTAATTTACTTACGTGTGCATGTAATATTATTAAACTGGAAGAAAATGGATTATTTATTATGAAGAAAAGAACAATAAAACGCAATTTCCCTCACGTACAGGTATATAATTGCTTTCTAATACTCCATTGCACAAAACGCGCCCATTTGTGATACGTTTTACACTTTCCTAACTTGTTGAGAAATATGAACTATACAGTATTATTGAAGACGTGAACTCAAGTAACTGTATGAAATTTGATCAAAATCGTTAGAGCCGTTTTTGAGAAAATCAAATTGTTGTTAAAAATGTGTAGAATAAACTACTCTTAATTTTTGAGGAATGTCAACCATTTCTATGTATACTCAGCTCAGTATGATAAAATGCCTAAGTACAAGATTTCATACATATTCGCTATACCGTCTAGGCTCCAGAGCCAGTAACGGACAGACAGACGGCAATGCGAAAACCACTTTTTTGGATTCAGCGACACCTAAAATGTATATTTCCGCAAAAATCTCAAGGTTGAATTTTTTCGCGATAACAATAATTTCTCGATACTTTGTATGAGAAAGTAAAAAGAGGGATTTCGTATGTGCACTTCAGGCAGGTCTCGACTTTCTTGCGTTCGATATTTGTACAACTCGCACATTAATAATAATAATATTTATTTATAGCCGGTAATCACATTGTAGTCACAAATCACAGAATAAGTTTCATTAATCACAAAGTAATTTATTATCTAACTCATAGCCTGTAAAACAGTATTGGGGTTCAGCAACAGCTGGTCTTCCACCTCTTCCAGAAAAGACACTGCCATCAACAAAGATAATTTCACCAAAAATACAAAAAAATAAATATGCATAAACAAGAAAAAGGGAAATTAATACCAAGATATAATAACTATAGTCAATGACTAGATTATGGTAAGGATGGAAGCACTGTGTTACAAACAGTACGAATAAATCTAACTCTTACAGTAATAAAAATTTCTTGAGAAAAAAGAATGAAAAACAAATAACGATAAATTATAAAAAGATAATAATCAATTACATTATGTGTGTGATAACCTTATGATAATACAAGGGTACACGAACCCAAGATATCATAGATTGACACCCCTGAACCACCTTTTGTGCACCGATCAGACTTTCGCACGTCAGCTAAATGACGAACGAATATTTCGAGTGGTGCTGGTTGCCAGCCACCAGTTTCCACCGGGTCGCCATCTTTGTCCATACAGCAGTGTTTATTTCTGCAATTATTTAAATATTTTATTTCATTTTGCCCTATCTCTCTATATTTTAAAATCGACGATTGTGTCTAAAAGGCCCCTGCACAAAACAACAAAACATTTATACCATAATTAGAGATTTTATAATATTTTTTGGCTCTCTGGGAACGGAAGCCCCTATAACATGTAAATCTATGTTCAACTTTCGTACATTTGACTTTCGGACATGTTTTCAGCAACACATTATATACCGAAAGTCTAGGACTGCCTGTATACATTATATGCATTCAAACATTAAGATCCCTTCACGCATACCACATGTTTTTTCATATGTAGATCAAAATTATATAATTTTTTGATGTGTAGCATTATTGTTTTATTATTATTTATAATGACATGCTAATATGGTAAATTAACATTGTAATAAAGTAATTGCCAAAAATTATAGATTTTAAATATATAAATCATCAAAAACATTCTTTATGATCCAATGATGCCAAAGAAACATGAAGCATGAATTATATCTCTATTTCCGTTTTTCAAATGTTTTCCGCCTTAGGAGATATATTTTCTGTGTTAGACCCATGAAATTTATAGGAAAAAGAGTGAAACTGGCCACCAGACGATGCAATATTATGCAACACTGCTGAAATATCACAATATTTAGGATACTTTAGGAAAGTTGATTGGTGCAAAATTTAAAAAAATATAAGATATTAGACTGTGGTCGCATTGTGCATAAAATATCTATATTTTAAAAAAAAATTTAATTTGAAATAAAATCCACGTTACAACGAATTCGCATTGGCCGGTGCCACATTAAGCGGGGCTCACCTGTTTATCAAAAATATAAAAATTATTTTATCAAAAATTTACAGATATCATTTTTGTTATAAGATGGTACTGAAAGCAATCCCTTACCAGCTGAAATGATGTTCAACCAAAAGAACTGAAACCCAAAGGTCATCTCAAAAGTAAAAAATCTTATAAACCAAGGTACATATTTGGTTAATGTTTTACCAAGATCAATCTTTTAAATTCCATCTCTATGAAAAATTAAGAATAACAATAAATATAAACTGAGTGAAATGACATAAATTTAACTTATATGTGTGTGTGCATAATACTGATCACAACTAATGTGAAGACTGAGAAGGAGAAAAATTTTGCGCACATGGATATACGTTAAATTTCTACCATTTCACTCTTGTTATTTAACATCTTCTTCTGGGATAAAGGTGGGGTGTTTTCCACTGTGCCTCAGTGAGGACATCTAGTGTCGTAAGGATTACTACTGACAATGAGTTAGCCCATCTTCACCATAAATACCCCAATTCCAGAATGGAGAATTAGTCTGGCTTGGTAGCTTAGTTGGTTAAAGCACCTACCCAGAATGTGGGAGACCCAGGTTCGCGTCCCGGTCAAGTTCAGAATTTTTTTCCTTCTCAATCTTCAAATATAGACTGTATTGAAATAAAACAAAATTTAATTGGATATATTATGGTTAATATGCTGATATCTTTTCTTCCAAAAAATTTTAATGAATTTCACAAAATTACAATAAATATTAATAATATACAGTGTTCCCCCAAATATACATTAGCTCAATATGTGTTTTCCCGCGATTTACACTTTTTTTTAAAGGTCCCGTTTTCGTCCCATTCATTTTAGTAATACAGTTTCCTGCGATACACATCGTATTCCTGCATTTTATGCACATTTCACTCAACCTTATTTTAGCTTTGTTGACATTTAACTGCAAACAACTTAAGTTTATGTTAACTGCATTGAAAAGACGATAGTGGACATGTTGGTCGAAAGTGCCAATGTGGTAAAATAACGCTATTTATGTTTTGCCTTGATTTAATGCCTGGATGTGCAGCCATCTTCTGGCTTCGTGATGAAACTACATGACAGTCGCTGTCGCACTGTTTACATGGTGACAGTTTCCTGATAGTAGCTACAGTGATAGGGGCTGTCGTGTTTTACAGTCACCATGTAAACGAGGCTTAAATGCATTAAAAATTTTTATTATTTATTATTCTCTTCAATAAATAACGCTATTTATGTTTTGCCTTGATTTAATGCCAGGATGTGCTGCCATCTTCCAACTTCTTGATGAAACTACATGACAGTCACTGTCACACTGTTTACATGATGACAGTTTCCTGATAGTAACTACCATGATAGGGGCTGTAATGTTTTACAGTCACTGTGTAAACGAGGTTTAAATGCATTACAAATTTTTATTATTTATTATTCTCGTCAATAAATTACCATGTCAACTCTTAAAACTTATTTTCTTCCTGATTTCAGAGAAACAATCGTAAATCAATGCTGCCAATATTCAACTGTTATGAGAAAAATGGAATTTCGCGGACCAGAATTTTTTGGAATGATAACTCGCAGACTGGCAGCATTCAGTGGACCATTGATTTAGAAACGCTGTTTTGTTCATTTTTGTTAATAATTATTGTTAAAGGTACCCTTACTTCTTGTAAGCCCTTTCTTGATTTATTAGTTATTAGACAAGATAATAAACTTAAATTTAACATAATATATAGAAAACCTACATACACAGACATTTACAAATACATACCTTTTGAGTCACACCACCACATTTCACATAAGTTATAGTCTGTTCACTATCTAAAGTCTCTTGGCCTTCTTAGAGCAAGTAGCCAATCATGAACGTTTCCCCTTCCATCGCCCCTCACAACTTTCATGCGGGAGAGCAGATACCGGTGCGCGTTGCCAGCTCTTGCGGATTTTCACCTTCAGCTGATATACTACGCAATTTCTAAATAAAATACTTCTCATCCTTGTTTTTCATCCGGGTTTTGGACGGCGGTAGAAATGGCAATGCAGGCCGATGTGAACTCTTCGAGAGCAGGAGTGAGACTGGGTTCCTCCCCACTACCTTCCCAAACAAACTGTCTCCTATTGGCTGCTGCTAACTGGCGTACTTTAGGTAGTGAATCGACTATAGCAGCTTTCTATTCCATGATACATAGACTTTTACATATACCACTTTCCATAACAGATTTTCAGAAAGAACTGACTTACATAAAAAATGTTGCTACAGTGAATGGCTACGACACAAACATAATTTACAACATACTATGAAAACATAAGCACATACTTTTCCTTAAAACACACACGACTCTCACTAATTCTTCTGCAGCCAAATTAAAATATATAAAAATTCCTTTTGCTCCAAGAACCACAAACAAACTATGCAACATTTTTCCCAAACACGGTTTTATAACTGTACAAGTTAACCAAAATAAACTTACTAACCTCCTTCACAATCTGAAAGACACCATACCACCTTTACATAAATCAGGTATTTATAAAATTTCTTGCGGTGGTTGTGACAAAATTTATATTGGGCAGACAAAACAAAAATTGGAAACTCGTTTTAAGGAACATTTGGCACATTTTAAATACAGTAGGTTTATTAATTCTAGTGTAGCATTTCACATACAGGAAATCAACCATCCCATTACCAATGAAAACTTATCACTATTAAAATCTGTACATAACGATTATAAATTGGACGCCTACGAAAGCATGCTCATTGAAAATACAAAGAATCCGTTATAAACAACGATTTCGGCCCTCTCCCCCATTCCCCTCTCTACAGTTTAACGGTCAACGCTTCCCCCTCCTTCACTTTCACATAAACACTTCGCCATAACACTTTCACACCACACGCCTGACTATCATTCCACATCACCCTCTGATGATGTGCCCTGTGAATATTTAGAGATTCCCGTTTTTACATGAGTGCGTGTATGAATGTGTTTTCTAAAAACCTTAGTTTCTTCATAAGTGAATGAGTGCTAGGTTTCCCGTCTTTTTTTTATTGTTTCCCGTTTGTTGTTTGAGTATGTGTGTGAGTGACTGTGCTCCTGACAGGAAATTTTTTTTCCTTTGGGGAGGAAATGAGTACATGAGGATTTTTTTCCCCGTAAACCTGTAAGTGTTATTTTTCTTTTTCTTTCCTTCATTTCTTCCCTTACCCTGTTTTATTCATTGTTTATTTTGTCTCTAAATATTCTCACTTAGTACGGTTAAGGAGTACTTATTTTTTTTTAATTAATTCATCTCGCCGTAGTCTCCAACTTTCTTTAATTAATTGTACCCGAGTTGACCGCGGGATATTCACCCAAGGACATTTTCAACATGGATGAAAGTGGGCTGTTTTATAATGTGCTTCCTGGGAAAACTCTGTGTTTCAAGGGTGAAAATTGCCATGGGAGTAAGTTGAGCAAAGCAAGACTTACTGTACTCTTTTTTGTGAACTCTGATGGCAGTGAAAAGTTGCAACCCTTGGTTATTGGGAAATCTAAAAAGCCAAGATGCTTTACAAATGTAAGAACATTTCCTAAACAATACACTTCAAACACCAAGGCTTGGATGACTTCCAAAATATTTTAGCAGCAGCTTATCGCTTTAGACAGAAAGATAGGTGATTAATCGCAAAATAATTTTATTTCTTGACCAATGCCCTGCACACCCTAATCTGGAATTAAACAATGTAAAATTGGCATTCTTCCCTGCCAATTTTACAAGCAAACTCTAGCCTTTATACCTCAGTATAATTAAGTGTTTCATATCGTCATGCAGAGGGAATCGGGTGAAAAAAGCGGTACAACTATTGGACAGTGGTCAAGATGCAAATAAAATTAAGCTAAACATGTTGGATGCTTTGCACTATATTGCCAAATCATGGAATGAAGTAAAAGTATCTACAATAAAAAACTGCTTCGAAAAAGCTGGCATATGTCGTGAGAATGTTGAGGTGGTAGAGGAAAGTGAAGTGGAGGAAAATAATGGCTGGGATGCAATGTATTGTAATGCAACATTAACAGACTATGTGGATGTTGATAAAGATGTTATCACTTGTGAAGGGCAGTCGGTTAATAATGTAATTAATCAACATCTAGTGGAAAGCGAAAGTAATGCATCAGATGATGATAAAGAGGTTCCTTTTCCATCCTACGTGGATGCAATGGCATCAATCGAAAACTTAAAACACTTTATTTCAGGAAGTTTTGTAGGTGAACATTTATTAAAAAATCTTTACGAAATAGGAACTGAGATACAAAAATTTTGAATGAAAAAACACTAAACAAACTAAGGTGTCAGACTTTTAAAAAAAAATTAAATTGTTCTAGTATTTTTAAATAAATTTGTTTTTTCTTATTCATCTTCTTTTAATCTCATTATTTTCTTGAATGAAAATATGTATGCATTCTGTATAACATGAGTATTATTCTACAAATTTCATTTCCCCCAATTTACATTTTCTCTCCAATTATAACATTTTTGTCCAATCCCCAGAAAAGTGTATAGTAGGGGTTTCACTGTAGATATTCCCTACAGCTGATTTAGGAAAATGCTTTCCAATATGTGAAACAAAAGATTGACTGCTTATGTTTGGAAAGTTTGGTTATAAAGAAGTTTTGCTGTAAAAGAGTGGGTAGTAAGTAAATTATACAAAATGTGAAGAAATTCATTATCCACGCAGTTAAATACTATTACGATTTGCTGAACAAAAATTAAAAAGTTGAAACTCACCACTACATCGTCCTTACGATCTGGTCTATTGTCATCACCATGGCCAGAGCCTACAATGATGGCATCTTGCTGATTTTGATCACCAACACTTCCACTGATTGTAGTACCTGAAGGACTTAATGCTACCACAAACCACCACAAGAGGTCATGAAGGCACACAGGTTGAGTAACGTTACGAAGTAGCCAGTTAAGAGCCTAAATTGATGGTAAAAAAATTCAATAGATTAAACTTGCTACTTTGGATAAAGGCAAGATGACATAAGTATTAGTTTAATTGGAGAAAACTTAGAAAGCAATATGAAAAATTTCTACTTCACTTCCAAAAAATTGCCCATTTATTATTAGTTAAAAACTTTTCAATGTGTATGTAAAATGCATAAAATGATTTTTGATAATACAACTCAGTGTGGCAAAATGTGAAATAAAGATGTTTACAGCAATACCTCGGTTAAGAAATTCTCTGGGAACAAAGCTCCTTTATAATGACATTGGCAATATTTTTGCTAAAAAGTCAAAAAATTAAACAAAAACTCCAGAAACTTCGTGTAAAGTAATTAAAAAGAGTAAAAATTATTATTAGGAAGCGGGTATGGAGAAAGTTGATGACGTGCAATCCCTAGCGCAGTGCTCCCCAATGCATAGCTCATGAGATACATGTAGCTCGTGGAACTGATCTAACAAAAACCAACCAATCTCTAAACATGTTACCAAAATATTAAATTCTAACGTAATTACCTGGTTGAAAATGATAAATATCCTTTATTAAAGGAAACTTTCCAGAGAATTAATTCATGTCTTGGGTCTATCTATTTGTGTGAAAGTGGTACAGTTAAACCTCCCTAATCCAGCAACCGTGGGACCTGACCAAAGCCGGATTACAGAAGGTATCTAATCCTAAGTTAAGCCTATATTATGCATTGTAATATACTAAATATTAAATTAAATGCACAGAATGATATTGAAACACAATCTACAATAACAGGGTAAAAAACAATAATGTTTAGATATGCGGTGTTTTATTTTATGGTAAATTGGTACATATCGTCAGGGGCGGATTGGGCCACCGGGACATTGGGCAAAGTCCTGGTGAGCCGATGCAGCTCCTGGGCCGGGGCTGCCTGATTGGTTGCTGCCTATGGGCCGCAGCCTCCTAGAGGGCCGCAACATTATTTTTGTTGTTAGGTGGACCAATATCCGAGTATTTCCCGGGCCGATTTTTGCTCCCAATCCACCCCTGCATATCATGTGTTTTCAAAATTTTGGAAGCTCGCATAAAATGGATATTGTCGAATATAACTGAAAAAATCAGCGTTTGGTGAGTATACTGGTGTCCCAATTACGATTTTGACAGTTTCAGCACAATCTCAGTTTCTTCAGTTTATTTATGCACTGAGACCATAAACAATTGAAAAATGCCACTGTTAAAGCTGCTCATCAAAATAAAGGTAGCAAAAATTAAGTATGTATTGCACATGAAATTTTCAATTACGGCGTTTACAAAGATAAGCGTTTTCCACTGAAAAGGCGGTTGCACGATAAGCAACCACTCATGAGAGGTGAAATGATATGCCACCTGTTTGAGGAAGATTTTTTCTGATATCTGAGGGGTTAAATATATATATAAAAAACACGCACACACACATATATATATATAAAACTAGCAAAGTTAATATAAAAGTTGGTAATAAAGGATATTCAAATCCTTTAATCCATTGAGGGGTTATTAAATAATGCATTGAACCTGGAGATCGATGGTTCTAAACATTGCGGCTCACAGGAAACAAGGCAAACTCTGAGACTTTGCCGGATTAGGGGAGTTGTCGGATTATGGAATGCCAGATTATGGAAGTTCGACTGTATCTATACATTAAAGATATTAAAATCAAAATGTATAACAAAATTGACTGATACTCATCTCAATGATTGCATGAGACTTTCTTTTTCCTCCTATGTCCCAGCATATGAAACATTAGCAGACAGTATGCATTGACAAATATCTCACTGAAATTTTGTTGTATGCTAACATAAAGTTGCATTATTTAAACTTTTTTAAAAATTTATTTTATAGTGAATTTTAAATGATGATTTTTATTTTAATATCCTATTATTTTTACAGGCATGTTTAGAATATTGAGCAAAAATACATTTTAAAAATTGGTACAACATACATTGTACAAACTTTCTCATATACTAATGTGTCGAATAGAATTAGAAAAATACCTCCAAATCACCGTAAATGCCTTTACGGTGATTTGGAGGTATTTTTCTAATGCTATTCATTGTCTTCACTGTGTCTCATGAGTTCTTCATTTTATTTATACTAATGTGTCATTTAGTTATCTTTAGAAAATGAAAATCGTATGAGCCAGTTTTTAGAAAATGAAATTATTGTTCAAGTTGCCTAGAATAAACTAACCATATATTCATTTTTTGAGAAATATGAACTATTTGGTATTATTGAAGATGTAAACTCAAGTACCTGTAGAAAATTTGATCAAAATCTTTAGAGCCATTTTTGAGAAAATGAAATTGTTGTTAAAAATGCGTAGAATAAACTTCCCTTAATTATTGAGGAATGTCAACCATTTCTTCATAGCTTCTATTCTGTATGATAAATTTCATTCATTTTTGCTCTACCGTTTAGGCTCTAGAGCCAGTAAGAGACAGACAGACCACTTTTTCGGACTCAGCGACACCTAAAACGTACATTTCCGTCAAAATCTCGAGGTTGAATTTTTTCGCGATTACGATACTTTCTCAATATACTTCATATATGAGAAAGTAAAAATAATATTATAAAAAGTTTATGTAAAAAATCTAGGAAAATAGCACATCTCAAAAAATGCCATTTCTGCAAGGAGTACAGGAAATATTTATTAGCCCTAGTCAACCATATGTGTCAAAGAGGCAGAATGGGTAAAGACACCTCATTGTTATAATTCGCACGTAGATGCGAAAAATTTTTATGGTGCATCTAATTGTAAGACTTGCTGACCAGGTAGTGCATATATGCAACCCCTTCCAACACGTGTAGGGTTTTATGACGAAGGGACTTTGGTCTAGACAAAATCTGTCTCCTTGAGTATGTACCTAAAGAACCAAGGAAGGAGAGGGGAAGCTCATGACAAAAATAGCTCGTCACGCCCATAGAGAAAAACAAAAAAATATCTGTGACGAGTATAACTGTCACACCCACACTAGGCATGCCGTGCATACTCGTCACGCCCAGTCAACAGGTTAATGAAGTTTCTGATAATGAAGTGACATCATGGAGTGCATCTACTTTGTTAATCAAGGTATTACTGTATTTGAAAATGTTATTCAAACAAAAAACTATTAACTTAATCTATGCTGTTGATGGATATTTTAAACTCCTTTTTAGTGATTTCATGAATTTAAAAAATAATATATCACAGAAAATAAAAGGAACTGTTATTTCTCCAAATAAAATCTATTACCCCATGCATTGATTAAGTTATCTATAAATAGCTTAAAATTAGCCATTATTGTAGCATCAGCAACTAGAAATCATTCAGCAAATCTTTACCTGCATTGCATAAACACGACAAGTAGCCCTTCGAAGAGCCTGTCGCATTGCAAGTTGTAATCCTTGAAGATCGTGCTGTTGAAGAAGGAACATCAAAACAGGGTGAGAGAGTAGATCACTGGACCCTGCAGCAGGAGTGGTTCCGGAGGCACCAGTGCCACCACGGGTTGAATGAGTGGAAGATGCCATCGACGGCGGCAGACAGGACCTGTCGAGGGGCATCACCAACTTTTGCAGGGCAGGGGATGCATAGCAAAGAAGGGAAGAGCCTGTATCTGAAACGAAGAGGGCCCTTCTGCAGAATCCTGCACATAGGTAAGGAAGCATTTTTCATAAATAATAATGATCATGTCTAATTAACCAGATTAAAACTTATAAAAACCTGATGTGTCCATTGGATCTTGGCAAAAAATAATGTAAGACTTTATAGAACAATAAATAATGTTTGAAATGATAGTTTAAATAACTCAAATAAATTATATTAGTTTGCCAAAATGGACAATTTAAACAATGATGAACTTCTAAAACTAAAGGAAGTAAAAATTATTTATTGAACCAAAACTATAAGGATTGAGATTTTTTATTAAATGAGATAATATGGCTAAGTTTTTAAATTAATGATGAACTATAGAAATTATATGAAGGGAATAGCTCGTTTTTAAATAAAAATCCTTTCAGTTTCAAACTAATAAAGTTCAAAATTAGAGGTAAATATACCATAATTACATAAGCCATACTTATTTTCCATAATTCATGTTGAAAAAATGAAGATGCAGCTTATATGCAATGAAAAAATTGGAAAAGTCTAAAATATTAAATAATCATTAAATTTTTATAAGAACATCACAAGTTACTCCAAGGATTCAATAAGCCCTATGTGACATATAAAAACATAACAATCATTGAAACAAATAAATATGAGAAAGAAATATTATTATGATTATTGATGATGGGATTATAAAAATTTAAGTTTTTGCCAGCGATTGCAGCAGGAATTGCCAATATCCCACATGAAAGATATTCCATCAGTTGTCGAGGTATCATCGGTTTCTTCCCATATTCCAGCATTTCTATTGGGGGAGATATTTTGGTGGTGAATCTTACAGTATGGCAGTTGTTTACTCCATTCTCTGTATTGTCTCTATTTATTAAAACTGTGTGTGGGGCAAGGGAAGGCGATGTACACATTCAAACTATGTGTATTGGAACTGAATGCTACACATAAAGTTATAAAATAAAGGCATTAATAATATTATATATACAATGAGATCCTACATATTAACCCTCCTTTCCTACATCTTGCATTTGTCACATGCAGCATGTTTTGGTAAAATCCTGCGCATCCCTTACTTTTCACATGTGGAGAAGTCCCACATTTCACTTTCATTATTTATAAGTCCTGAAAAAAGTTTCAGTTCAGAATTTTGTAAAGGCTTGAAAAATATCTGAGGCCTGTAAGATATGGTGCCTGTGCAGTCGCTCCACAGCACAGCTATGCCAATACCCACTTTAAAAGCATAAATTGGTCAAATTTATTTTTGAGGGAGGAGGGGCCAGGTGACCCCCCCTCCTCAGTACTCTCCTGCCCTTTGTATCTTGTAATATGAATATATTACTGGTCAGTTCTAGAAAATTCACCAAAATACTTCATTATTAAAAATAATAAAAATATTTGTAAATATTTATGTACAGTGGGTTCCCAGTATTCGCAGATTCAGTATTCGTCATTTCACTTATTAGTCATTCATGTATTATGGAACAATGTTTGGGTATCCGCGATTTTTTGTTTCACTTATTCATCACTCATGCTGCAAGAAGTAAGAAGTTGGCACACACGCTACTTGTTCAACAGTTACTGCCTCATTAAACTTGTTTTATTTTATTTTCTAGCCTGTTTTGTTTATTTTTTGCTATTGCTAATGAATATACTATGTTGGTAATTATCAGAGCCAGCTTGATTGAGGTGCGAATGGTGCGACTGCAGCGGGCCCCATGATCTCTAAGAAATATCTGTCGTACTTATAAAGTGCATGCATTTTTGAAAATATATCAATGTGTCGTAGTGAGAGAGATTGCTTTAGTTATTATAATTTACTATTAAAAATTTTCAAGAGGCCCCACGCATTCACTTTGCACCAGGCCCTGCGATTTTCCCAGCCGTCTCTGGTTTTACTTTTTTATTTGTTTTAACTAGTGTAAGGGAATGAACTAACACACCATATTACCAAGTATGTTATTACTAGGGATTGCAATCCCGGGATCTAGTCCCGAAATCCCGGGAATAGGAACAAGAAAATCCCAGGATTTTGGGATTCAAATTTCTATTTTAATTTTTTGGAAATTTAACATACAGAAAAGTTTTCCCGTTTTTAAAAGCCTTCTGATGTATTTCCAGTAGTCATCAAAGGTTCAATTTCTGTATATAGTTATCTGTTCGGGAATAGGTAAGGAAAAAATCGGCACAACATACATTGTACAAACTTTCTCATATAATAATGCGTCGTTTAGTTATCTTCAGAAAATGAAAATCATATGAGCCTGTTTTTAGAAAATCCTATTTTTGTTAAATTTGCCCAAGAATAAACTAGCCTTATATTCATTCACTGAAAAAATGACATAAGTAGTATTATTGTAGATGTATACTCAAGTAACTGTACGAAATTTGATCAAAATCTATCTAGCCATTTTTGAGAAAATCAAATTAATGTTAAAGTTGCCCAAGAATAAACTAGCCTTATAGTCATTCACTGAAAAAATGACATATGTAGTATTATTGTAGATGTATATTCAAGTAACTGTACGAAATTTGATCAAAATCTATCTAGCCGTTTTTGAGAAAATTAAAATTGTTGTTAAAAATGCATAAACTTCCCTTAATTATTGAGAAATGTCAACCATTTCTTCATAACATCTGCTCAGTATGATAAAATGCCTAAGTACGAGATTTCATTCATTTTTGCTCTACCGTTTAGGCTCTAGTGCCAGTAACAGACAGACGGCATTGTGAAAACCACTTTTTCGGATTCAGCGACACCTAAAACGTATATTTCCATAAAAATCTCAAGGTCGAATTTTTTTGCGATAACAATACTTTCTCAATATACTTTGTATATGAGAAAGTAAAAAACCAAATACTCCAAAAGAGTACTCGAAAAAGTTTGTCTTCAAAAAACTATCCTGGTTTCGCTTTTGTTAATGGATGGCGCTACTTCGATGTCTGATACTGATGTAGAACAAAACAATTATTGTCAGTAATTATTAATGAATATGTGCCATCGGCATTTAACAAGGTGACACTAATGTTAGAAATTAGTAAAAACAATAAACATTCAACTATATGAGGTGAGAGTTGGGAAATCTGTGCTTTTATCAAGGGGTTAAGATCCAAAAATAAGTAGCGAACGCATTCTTAAAACATTTTACGTGCTGAGTGTCTCTTGTTAAGTGGGGGGAGTCGTGGCGTAGTGGTGCGGGCGCTGGCCTGCTACGCTTAGCAAACTCGGTTGCCCCAATATTTTAGAATGTAAACAAATTTTTAAAACAGTAAAATAAACAGCATGATCCTCAATTCTTCGACAGAAATGTATATTTTGCAAGCAAAAACAATACGCATTTTCAAAATAGAACGTAAAATGTTAGGAAGTACATGAAAATATAATAATTTGAGACATAGATAATGAAGATTTACAGTATTTCAAAAGGAAAAGTATAGCGCAAATCAAAAATTACAAATACATGTAAAAATTACAGCAAATTATTTTAAAGTACTCACGTAAAAAAAGTAAAATATAATATACTTAAAATTAACAAAAATGTTATCACACGAGAGAAACAAATACATTTCCCTTACCTATGATACCATAACAATACACAATGTAATTACCAAATAAAATATTTTAATTAGAATTATGCAAAAATGAGAAGCTAAAATGTTCTAAAGAAAGTTTTTCATTGATGTTTTTCATTGAAACATTCAATGCACATAGCTGGTTGTCCATTCATTTTTTACAATAGATGCAAACCCTTTTTGCTTTTAGTCTAGCTACTTTCGAACCTTTTTCATTCTTTATTTTTTCATAACAAGACACGCATCTTTTACGAATTTTACGTGCTTTTCCCTCAAGCTTGCCAAGATGATGTGTAGGTAAGCCATGTTTTCTTCGCTTAGGGCATTCTGCAACAGGAGAAACACCAACTGCGATGTCTTCATCGGCAGGCTTCTCCAATAAACCATCTATAATTTTTTCTCGGAATTCCAAGATACCCAAAGATTTTCTCTCCTGATGGTTGTTATTATAAATAACCCATGCATTCACAATGCTTGTCCCTAAAATAATTTCAAATGCAACCTTTTTATACCATTTCATTGTTCTCCGAAGGCATGTATGATAGGCCGACATTTGATCAGATAAATCTATTCCTTTCTTAGCTTTATTGTAGGCGATGACAGCAAGAGGCTTCTTTATGGCCACACCACTCCTATTCCTTTTTCCAGAAGGAATCAAATTGTCTCCATGCTCGGGTCTAGTCGTGATCATGATGACAGGTCTCTTGTCATACCACTTTATTACTCTTACTCCATTTTTATTTTGTTGGCCAAAGATCTCTCCCTTCTTCAGTCTTCTACTACAAGCAGCTGATGGATTCCCACACCGATTACTTCATAGTGTTCCACAAGCACACGTTTTTCTTTTCAACAGTTCTTCACATAACGGGATACTTGTATAATAATTGTCCATATATGTGGTCCTTCCCTCATTCAACAATTCATCAACCAATTCCATCACAATTTCGTGTCCACGCCCAGATTTACTAGAACTGGGATTTTTCCAGTATACACCTTTAGGTCATATGTATACCCTTCAGGTGTACACAACTTATATAATTTGACATCATATTTATGAGATTTCCCAGGGATATACTGACGAAACATAAGCCTGCCTCTCCACGGCACCATTGATTCATCAATAACTAAATCTTCACCTGGTATCAATGTTGTTCTGAACTGGTTACAAGTGAGTTCTAACAGAGGTTTGAGTTTTGATAACCTGTCTCCATTTACAGAGGGTTCATTACTGTCATTTAAATGAAAACATTTGAGAAAAATTTCAAAATGTGCACGCGTCATCGTTCTACAAATAAGTTCATTACGATACATATCCTTTTTTGACCAGTAGAGATGCATTTTCGGGTGATGGTTAATACCCATGATGAGGACAGCTATTAACTTTTGCACTTCACTTTTATAAGTGTCTTTCCACTTATGCATACTCGAACGAGGAGGTAGCTGTTGGGAGATAATGATTTTCTGAGAAAATCTATTAGTTTCCCGCACTATTAGGTCTAACACTTCATTATTCACAAAATGTTTGTACAAGGATAAGGGATCTGAAAAATCCAAATTGCACTGCACACCACTGCGACCACTGTAGAGAAAGCGACGTTCAATGTGAGAAAATGGTCCCCACAATTCTGATCCTTGACTAGCAGCTCCATAAATATCTTCACCAATTTCTTCACGAGATTCATCCTCTGAAGACACTGACTCACTATCCTCTTCTAAATCAGAGGGTTTGTATGAGTCACTTGAATCCAAGAATTCAGAAAATGAAACTGCGCTTCCGGAATCCATGGCTTACAAGCAAATAAATGTATTCACACAAAAATGATACGGAGCAGTTTGTTTAATATGTCGCATTCAGAATCCCAGAGAAAACTAAACTGAGAGAAAGAAAGGAGAAAAATCTTCGAGGCTGTATAATGCAATAAACATAAATGAGCCACATGGGGCAGATATCCTCTAGGTCTAAGGGACGTTCTTGGAACCAACCCAAAAGGGGCAATTATCCCGTAGGCCTGGGACACACAGAACCGGTGCGAAAAACGGTCGGCAAAATATAACACAATAAACCTCAATCCACTCTAACTCGGGCTATTTGCTGTTTGCAAGGTTTATACTCGGTACACTTATTAGCCACAATTTGGTATTCAAATTTACATATACCCATTTGAAAGCAAAATGTCTCCGAAATGGATGGTTCTACAAAAATTTGTTTCAAACAAAACTTGGATGAAATATTATTCTCTACAACTTTGGTCTCACGAAGATGACCAATTACAACGTTTTTAAAGAGATATTTGACGGAAACCGAAAACACCGATTATTTATAAATAATTTCTAAACAATAACTGCTATGAGAAATATGAAATAAAAGATGTAGGAAATTATATTTTCTACATTTTTTGTAATGGTCAATGTATACAATGGCTTGGGATTCTGCCGGCTTCTTTTTCCATTGGGTCGAGACACATGTTGGGCACGTGCCAGTGTCTTGGGACAATTAGGGTCGGCTGGTGCCTTCACCTCCTCCCACTACATGCAAAATCCTGCCCTTGGTATAAGAATCGCAAGGCAGCTTCTTTCGTGTTTATTGCTATATACCGCTGTTTGTCAAACATTTTTTTTTTAAAGTGAGGAGAACTGCAGGTCCTTGCTTTCCAATAATATTCTCGCATAGACTCAGGTCATATTGTGTGGCATTTATTTCTTCTTTTTATTCAATGTCTTTGGCAAGCTACCTTTATTTTCGGATATTTCTTGCAAAACCGTGGAATCAGGAGAGGATAATGAAGATGGATTTTCTGGTAAAGATAAACGGGACAAAAGCAAAAAGAGTTTGAACATTTAGCAAAGAGCGCAACAGACAAGTAACAATTTTTATGAAATGCTCCAATGAAAACATAACTAAATAAATTCGTATGAACTAAAAACTAATGGAAACAATTACTTCTAATTATATTTTACGCCTCATGCCATCTCATGTTCCACCGGTGGTACACGCATCCGAAAATGTATTTCCCGTGGCCGTATGCGTAATACGTAATATTATGTTATTTTCTAGGTAAAACATAACAAATAACGTGAGTTTATCAAATAAAGAATCCTTCATACAATATATTCCACGAGTGCTGATTTGAAAAGTGCAGCAGAAATTAAAAAATCACACCCGCGTTCCACCGGTGGTACACGCATCCGAAAATTTATTTCCTGTGGCCGTCTGCGTAATACATAATATTATGTTATTTTCTAGGTAAAACATATCAAATAACGTGTGGTTATAGTTTATCAAATAAAGAATCCTTCATACAATACATTCCACGAGTGCTGATTTGAAAAGTGCAGCAGAAATTTAAAAAATCACGCTCGTGCTCCACCGGTGGTACACGCATCCGAAAATGATTTCTCGTGGCTGTTTGTGTAAAACGAAAGACTTCCAGCTTTCTGTTTAGGTTAGGGAAGGATATAAAAGGAAAAAATGGCATGGACCATCGGTGGCACACGACGACCACGAGAAAAGACACGCGTGTACCACTGGTGGCATACGATGTTGCGAACATGTTAAAAATCAAAATAAATATTTAAATCTCAGAAATTACCCACCATGAGCATCACCACTACTGCTGTTATTGCGACGTCTCATGACCACACGACTTCCTCCTGGCACATTAGGTTCAATGGCTGAGCCTCCCATTGTACCAAGAGCTCCTTGTTGACCCAAAGGACCTGCTGTGGTTCCAGCAGTGCTCTCGGAAAGGTTTGTTCCCGTTGCCCCAATACCAGCACCTACTCCTCTTCGATTCCAGCATTCCCTAGCTGTTGTACCCATTGAGATGGACCTATGGAATGTTCGTCCTTTGCTTCCCTCGCTTTCATTATCACTTAGTGGACCATCACATACAACACCCTATAACAGCAGTAAGAAAAAATTAAATCAGTCAGATAGTGAACTACTTTCAATTTTAAGGAAATTTAGTCTGATTTTAATATAAAATATATAATGTATCCTGAAAATTTATTACAGCAATAAATTCTGAAGTGTAATTTCCATTCAAAGAAAATGATATCAGCAGAATGATAATTCATGGTTGCTATACTAATGAAAGTTCTGTTACTTTCCTTTAATTATCACATCAAATTATTATTTAAACAATCTTTTTATACAAAAAACAACAAATTATCATATACAAACAATTTTAATGAGATTTAACATAAAGTACAAATTCTCATGAGTTGAACAAATGTGAAATAACCATGTATTCGAAAAGTTTTTGGTGATTACCTTAACTCCAGGTTGGCTTGGCAGCCCAGAACCCACTCCTACACCGCTGGAATTGACTCCATCAGAAGGCAATGCATTTCCCCCACCTTCCAGCAGTCTCTGAAGACCACGCTCTCCATTCCTTCTAAGTGTTTCCTCCAGCAGCCTCTCCTCACATATGGCTCGCAACTGAGAGGGGTTAACTCCGAGAGCTTTCAGGCACTGAAATGGAGGCTCTGCTGCCGAAGACACAGAAGACGAGGGAGTCGAAGAATTCGATGAGGAAGAAGAGGATGCAGGTGGTAATTCGAAGAAGGCAAACTGGGAGGCCGAGGAGGATTGGGTCGTGGGAGCTCTGCTAGAGGGAGGAGGACCATGCTCTGACACAACGGGCATTGACGCAGCAGAGGAAGAAGAGGAGGACGAAGGTGGTGGAGGTGGTATAGGTCCAGAAGAAGGCATGCCATCTCCACGACGTCTCCGTCGCCTATGGTGGTGATGGCGATGTGAACCCATTCCAGGAACTGTGCCAATCCCAGAAACAGAGGTCATACTGTTGGCTTCTCTAGCTGGTGGGAGACCAGTCCCAGCTGCACTTGCAAGGTCCAGCAGAAAGGCGGCATTGGAGCGCATGAAATGGTGGGCGTTTCCTTGCTGAAATGTTACACCACCACCAATTGGGGATGGAAGAGATGCTTTGGTGGGTGTAAATAGATTTTCACTTGGTGTAACTGGAACTGCACCTGTGGCCTTTTTTCTTGCCTGCAAAAGACAAAAGCAGAAATGCTGATTTTGATATATCATACATTTATGGTTACACAATAAAATGTTAAAGGAAATAACTAAAATACCAAATGGAAAAATAATAAATGAATATGATTTAAAAATCTGTGCAACTTTAAAAATTGATGAAGCAACCATAAACACCATCTTTTTTATGAAAATCATATTACCACTCAAAAATGACAAAGTGATCACGAAGTTTATTAAAGTAATCATCAAGGACTGTTAGGTGATCTTGCTCAAGCTATATCATCAAGTCACAGATAGTAAAATTAAATTATTTATAAGGTTTAAAAATGACCACACAATTTACCGTCTTAATGCTAGCTGCACTTGGTGATTTCCCTCCACCAGCAGAACGTGCCGTAGATTGAGGCAAAGGACCGCTTTCTGCCCCCATTCTCCTCATCCTGATGTACTTATCCCGACATGCCTCACACATCAAGTACCACAAATGATCACCAACACCTCCATCACCACAACTGCCCACATATTCGGAAACAAGGTGACCAATACTATTATACCCCTTCCCTCCTGAGTGGGCACCACAACCAGGGTGTGCCGCTCGCATGTGATGGGTGATAGGATGGGAAAAGAGGCCGCCACAAAGCTCACACCAGGCACTGCCCACTTGGTTGCTACTTCTGATTCCCCTAACAATGCCATCTTCCCACGAAGGCACTGCTAAATCACCAAGGGTTGGCTCCAACTGACTTCCATCACTTCGGCCTAAAGAGGAGGACATCTTGAATTAATCTAACAGCTACAATAGTCAGGATATCATTATGCTTTCTATATATATGAAAGTATATTACAGCCAATTAATCCATAGTATACTGGGGTTTTTCCAATAGCATACTTTATATTGTGAGATTTGACAGAAATAGAAAAAAAGCAATTCATGTTAGTTACTTCTTGGATATAATAAAATGATAATCAGATAAGAGATAAGAATAATTTTATACATTTGAAATATTCTCACCAATAGGCTTCCATTCCTTTTTCTTCCGCTGTCCTTTTCTCTCTTTGTGGTGATGGTGGTGATGGTGATGATGATGATGATGACGAGGTGATGAAGGAAAGGGTTCCAAGCCACCCTGAGTTACTCCTGTCCGTCGCCTAATCGTCTGATTAGAGGTGGTGCAGGTTGCTGAAGCAAATGGCCCACCTCCCGACCCTGAAGACACCCCACCCATGCTCGGCACCTGAGATACTGGACCTTGTCTTGAAAGAGCTGCAAGACATCCTATGCTCACTTCTTCCCACAGAGTAACCAGAGCCTTCAGCGCAGGAGGAAGAACTGTAACCGTCTTGTATTGCTGCTGTTGAGTACCACCAGCAGTGGGAGTAATCCCAGATGAAGCAGTCCCTGCAGCTTCTCTAGCACCTCTGTCGAGACCTTGTCCGATGAGTTCAGGCATCCAAGGAGAAGAGGGTTGTATGTGCAAGTACGTCCCCATGCTCACTTCTACCGAGTGCCTCTGGCGAGCCTTCTGCTCCTTTGTCAGGGTCTCACTTTGTCCGATAACTGCACCACTCACAAAGGCCTCCATCGTCATGCCAGGGGTGCCAGAAAGGTCCACTGTCCCAGACCCATCACGGGCCACCACTACGGCTCCATTTTTGGGCAAACCAGGGTGGAATTTAAGAAATGAAGCACAGGCCATGGCATCATGCACGACACCTTCGTGCCACAAAAGAGCAGCAAAGGCAGCACGCAAGCACTCTGCCACTGAAGGGCTCATGGCTTCTTTAACTGGGGAAGGAATCGGAGCCGGCTCTTTGAAGGAGTCTTTTGCAGAGGCCAACTTATCTTTATTGCTAACACCATTTGTACAGCGAGAAGCACCCCCAGCAGATGCTGGAGACATGGCTCGTTTGGAGCGTAGCTGCTTGGAAGGGCGGGAGAGTTTAGGTGAGAGTCTAAGTGAAAGTGATTGGTCGGCCAGTGACCCTGCACCTATGGCACCCCCTGACCCAATGCTGAAGTGCGCTCGACTCCCTTCAGGGCTGGTTTGTGTACCCGTCTGGGTGGTAGTCTTTGGGCTATCTATTGTAGGATCCTAAAGAAGGATTATTGAACCAATGTTAAAACAATCGTATGCTCAATTCAACAAACCAAGTAGTAAGATGATGATTAATCAAATGTATTAAGTCCCTTCAAATATTAACATTTCTAGATAAAGAAGTATCCAAAAATTAAGGCATACACTTCAAATTATGCTTTAAGCAAAATAAGAACTAAAACAGGAAGTAATGCATCATACATGGTATGCAAGCTAAAAGTGAACTGCTGTTTCCAAATCTTAAATTTGGATTAAAATTGTTTCCTCCTCTGGGGAAATGTAATTACTGAAAGAAGATTTCATTACTAAATACATATTATGAAATTAAAAAAAGAGATAATTCATAATGCTTTTAGAAGCCCCACACTCATAGAAATCAAATCCATAGACATAAAACAGATGACTACCAGAGCATTTCCATAAACTTGTCTTACTTAAAAAAATTAATTCTATAACTTCTACAAAACATATATATATTAATATTATGGATATAATGCCACAAATATCAAAACAGATATAATGAAATACTCTGAAGACTTAAGCAACTTAATATCTGAATTTCAAGCAAACATGATATGAAAAAGATAACAGCATCCTTATCGAAATAAAATCTTTTGTTTTTCAGCGAAGGACAAATTCAGCAGAACACAAATATTATAGAAAAAATGCTAAATTTCACTAGCTGATATTAGAGTTATGAGAGACTGAAGAGTACAGAAAAGACAAAGAGCACAGGACAAAATCAGTCACCTTATCATCCCCTGAGGTAGGAATATCACGAGGGAGGCTGCCGGACGTGGCAATTCCTAATGGCATAGAGGTGAGTGAGGGTGGAGGGGGGGCAAGGACACCATTTGGGCTGTCTGCAGATCTGGTGAGCACCGAAGAACTTCCACTAGGGCTCTGAGACAAATCCCGTGTTAGACTGCTCACAAGAGCACTCGTGGTGTCACTGTGAGCAGACCCACGCCTCTGCGAACCCCCACCAGCACCTGCACCACCTGCACCAACACCACTTCCAACTCCACCTGTCCCTGCTACGCTGCATATCCCTAAGCAATTACGAGGAATCAATATTCAAATTTCTGAGAAGCAAGTGAGAATTGACTACATCAAAATCGTACATTTAAACCAGAGGCTTACATTTCTGCAATACCAGTCTGAAATGCATCTATTTAAATTCATCAAACAACTCTCCACTATTCTGTTACTTTGGGTGTAACACTGAAATAGCACCCTTGATGGGAAATTCAGGAAAGCAGAACAATACGGGGGCACAGTATAAAACTAGATATGCATTTCCTTATTCAATTTGATTAAATGCCAGCATTATGATACTGTTAATAATTTAAGAACTGCTATTTTGATCTATTTAAAATCAAAATGGTAAATTTAAATAACCTTTAAATACCATTAGTTGATGTTGATTACATTGGCAACAATTTAGCCTAAATTTTTCATCAAAATATCTTGAATAAACTTTTTTTTAGGCCCTTATTGAGTGTTTTGCAGCCCACAATTGGGCCATGGCTCATACTTTGAAAAACTCTGCATTAGTCTATTTCTTTAAATTATTATTTAGCATAAATGCAGGGCTTAGAATATTTTACTTAATTAATGCTCCATTCAACCCATCTATAATTCTTGATGGGCAGTTAAATTAGTTCAAAATATTTATCAAATGACAACATTATTCATTGAATGCAAGCAAATTTAATCAGATGACGATTATGAACAATTAGTATCACATTTCTGTCTATGATTCAGAAAAATTCAGCATACAGTATTCGTGTGAACTATCACTGAATATTTAGAGATTCCCGTTTGTTGCTTGAGTGCGTGTGTGAGTGTTCTTCTGACAGGATTAGTTCTTTTGGGAGTGAATGAGTACATGAATGTTTGACACCAGGTCACCAGCGAGGAGTTATCCCCGTAAACCTGTAAGTGTAACATATTTTTTTTGTTTATCTTTTTTCTTTCATTACCGTTTAATTTTTACCGGTTGTATTGTCTCTAAATATTCTACTTTGTACGGTTAAGGAGTTCTTAATTTTGAAATATCCATATCGTCATAGTCTCCAACCCTTTTTAATTATCAAAATGTTAGATGCATTTGAGGAGGAGCAAAGTTAAATTAATGGAAAATTTAAAAAATCTGACATTATAGCATGCGCAATAACAAGATTTAGTATGAGTATGAAACTTTAAAAGTTAAACTCAACATATACATTTCCAATGCATTGATTGTACAATTTTTTCAACTTTACATTTGCTGATACTTCCTCTGCAAAGTTGTGAAATAAAAACTTCAATGCATTGATAATTTTTATAGAAAAATACTATACACAGTACTATTAGTTTTAATTTAAAAGGGGAATTAGAGAATATTTTGTAAAGATAAATTAGACTTTTTCAATAATAAATTTCTAAAATGTAACTTGTTAGGAGCAGTACTTTAATTACCATATATCGTGGCATATAAGTAAACCTGGTATATAAGTCAACCTCAACTTTTCTGCTTGAAAATACACAATTAGGCTGTATAAGTTGACCCCCATTGTTTCATTTAAAAATATTTCTCATGAAATTTTTTTCAGACAAAATCAAGGTCCTGTACAATCCAAGTTTTAACAAAAAACAGAAATAAACATAATAATAAAAACATATAAATTCGACAGTAAATTTATTGCAACAAACTTGCATCTACATTTATACCGGCAAAAGACAAAGAATTTTACAGAATATATGCATATCTACATGACCAAGCAAACGTTTACGGTTTAAATGCGCAGTTTATACTACCTTTGGTGCATCTTCAAGATTGAGACGACATAATACTTTTATAATTTTAAAGCTGTACCTTTTAATTGAGTTTTAAGTTTATTATTATTACTCAAAATAAGCAGTACTGTCATTAAAAATTTACTACCAATTTAAACCTATATTTTTGCCAGAATACGTTGGCATCTGGTATCTGTGTTTGCCAGATTCATCATGAGCTGCTTATGCTCCTTTAACCTGGGAGAGAACACACCTATGGGGAATCTCTGGACTTTTTTGATTTTTTTTCTAATTTTCCGCCACCGCAGATGTGAACTTATTCCAACACAAATTTATTTTTTCACTCTGAATTGGCCCAAAAATAAGGGTGCGCATGGTACATGAGGATGCGGATTATGCAAGTAAATACAGTATTAAAATTAAATATTTTAAATCTTCTAAAATAAATGTCATAAAATGTAAACAATGGAACAGCTGATTCAAAATGGCAATCACCTACACCAAAAGATCGACTATCTTCATAAATATCGATGTTATACATCTGTAATTTAAGGTTCACATTTTTATATTCTGCATATAAGTTGACTTTAAGTTTTAGGAAATTTTTTAAAGCTTCAAAGGTTGACTTATATGCCACGATGTATGTTAAGTCAAAGAATAAAAACATGAAATAAATAAAAATATTAGGAAATAAAAAATGAGATGCTCTCACCTGGGCTTGAGCTTCGGCTGTTGAGATGAGGTGAGGGGGAAGGACCAGAGTGGCCAAGGCCTTTTGGGCTCGAACTCCTTGAGGTTCTCCTCGGAGGTGTGCCAGGTGGTGTTACTCCATTTCCATTTGCACGTGATTCCCCTATTGCCTTAACCAGCTCCTTAACCGACACACCAACAAGCTCTGGGGGCAAGTCTCTGCAGTATAGTAGTATAGAAAACATACCCAACTGAGAAATACAGTCATGCCTCGTTTAGCGCATGTTTGTTTAGCGCAATTTCGATATAGCGCAATTGAAATCTTGTGATATACATTTTTTATTATTTTTTAATAAAATACATACTGTATGTATGGTACATACTGTAAAATGAAAATACTGTTCACGGTGCACATTTTTGCTGGCTTTTGTTTGCTTAAAAAAAATAAAGGAAAGCTGTTTTCACGTAATCAGTTCCAATGACATATTTGCGGTGTTTTGTTTAATAGTATCTATGGCAAAATGACATTTTAACAGTAAATAGGAGGAAATAATTTCAGTAAATCATGGCAGAAAGGAGAAAATTGAGTAAAGGCAATCAAAGTGTAGAAAATAATCCTAAATTATCAAGGAAAAGCATAAATCTTGAGGAAAAACATAAAGTGATTCAGTGTTTTGAACAAGGTGAGCGTCAGAGCAATATTTCACGTAAGTTTAACTTCACAACTTCTACAATTCATACAATTTTGTTAAATAAAGACAAAATAAAAAGTTCCATTGAAGCAGCCAGTGCAGTAACTGTGAAGAAACTCACACAATCACTTATTGAGAGTAATATGCTTGAAAAAATGGAGAAACTGCTAGTGTTGTGGACTGAATCTAAGCGTTCTAATGTACACATGCTCCTTAGTCAAGCACTTTCCCTGTTTGAATGTGTAAAGCAAGAAAAGTGAAGATTCTTCAGAAACTTTTCATGCCAGTTCCTGTTGGTTTCAAAATTTTAAACACCGCTCAAATATACATAGTGTTCGTTTTACAGGTGAATCAGCAAGTACTGATAAAGCTGCAGCTATAAAGTTTCCTGACAAATTTCAAGCAATTATTGAAAATGGTGAATACCCCCACACATACATACAATAAGTAATTTACGCGTAGATGTGAGCGCTGCAGTGACGAAAATGACAACTCGCACCGCTACGAAAGATTTAAAATTGTACTAATATTGATTTTTAATGATAACTAATATGAAATAAATAAAAAGTAACATTAGAGAACCTTGCAATTTTGCGAACTGATCACTACTAAGCACATGTCATAATTGTTTGTTTAGCGCAAATTTGGTTAACGCAAAGACCGTTCAGAACGTATCCTTTGTGCTACACGAGGCATGACTGTACAACGAAATATAATCCCAGCATGATGTGGCTATATTATTTTTCAAAAAATATCAACTATTATCAATTACTCTACTAATAAAACTGCAGCAAAAATTGCAAGTAATACGTTGATGAACTTCACAACTGTCAAACATTTTCAACAACTTTTTAAAAAATAGTAGAATATATCTTTTCCTCTACTTTAAATTAGAAAATTTCATTCCAATTAAAATAAAGGTAATATCTGAGTAACAACTTAATATTTACTCAAGCATAAAGATATTTCTCTGCATATTTTGAGGAGGCCTTGGGGTGCTTTTTGGAAACAGTATCTATGGCAAATACCACATTAGCCATACCATACTCACAACACTAAGTGTGATTATAAAAATCTTAGTTTAAACAACACAACTAAAAAGCATGACAGTACTAACCTGCCTGGTGAGCCTCGCTTCTCTGAAGACGTCCTTGTCTCCTCCCCCTTGAGCCATTTTTGCAGGGCAGCAAATTTACTGCTTTCCTTCTCTTTATCACGATCTTTATCTTGGCCTTTGCCAGCACTGCTGACACCCCCAGTCGTCATTCCACTCATTCCTGGCACTCCTATTCCTTCTCTCACCTGCGAAGGAGTTGCCTTCTGTGAACTCTCAAGCTTGTCTGATGCCAGGGAAACCTCAAGTGCACCACCTACAAAATGTTTAACGTTCCAATAAATTTTCATCTAGTTTCTGCATACCAGTAACCATGAACTGTTCTTAATTGCCATTTTCTTTGGAAATATCTACAACCATTTTCTTTCTTTAAATTTTTGTCAAAAATTATGATCCTACTGAACTCATAATTTAGAGGAAGTTGTTCCATTCATTCATAACCAGACAATAAAAAAAATCAAAAGTATGTACATTGTTTTAGAAACATAAGGCTAGAAAAAAATATTTTTAATTAAATTAATTTTCATGAATTCTCAAACAACTCATAAAATTAATGTGATACAACATATTAAATGTGAAAGCATAGTGGCTTATAAAATCAGATGATTTTTGTACTGGTTTTCAATTTAAGAGACAGACTTTTTACTTCTGCATTTTATAATATCAAATTTATTCCATACGGTTGATAATGTTAATGAAAATTATCACCTAATCATAAAGTCCTCTTATAAAAAAATTTTTTCAAGTATATTTGTCGATTTAGGTAGCTTCAATTGTCACATAAAAGATTTTAAAAAACTAGAACTGCATACCAGTAATAAAGTAGCCATCTTTGATGATGGTTTATTCATATTTAATCCTTTTTTAAATCTATTATTAGCGAATCACGATCAAGGGTGGCTGTTTTGTGCATAAAATTATATGAAATTTGTTTCTTGTTTCCAGAAGCTTTTTACTGCAATTAGATTTAGCTAAATTATTTATTTTAAACCATCAATAATGGTAGCTAGATAATTTTTTTAAAAATTCCTAATCACTTCCTTGACAATATTTTCATGTTACATGTTTCTTAATCCTGCTTATATAGGCCTATATTATTTAATGTTCATTAGGGATACTGATTTGATAAAATAATGATGGTGATACAGGAAATTCAAAATTAAAACTTTTAAAAAGTTTGAGGCAATTCCCATGATAAGATGATAGGTTCAGTGTCAGATTACCCAATAGGCACAGTAGGCACGTGCCTAGGGGCCCCACCCCGTTGGCAAGGCCTATCTTTGCCATACCCGGGCCATAAGCAATTTTTTTTTCAGGCCCTTCCACTTCAACAAAAAATGTAAAAATTATGACAAAATTTATTTTTTTTTAAATACCCAATATGACATTTTAAGATAAAAGCCAAGAAACAAATTTTCTCTCAGATGCGATGCAATCTCTGATTTTGTCTATGCCCATGGCCAGCCAGAGCAGGCCCTTGAAAACTGCGGGCCCTAGGCACATGCCTTGTTTGCCTAGGCCTAAGATAGGCCCTGCCCGTAGATTGACTGTTATATAGGCAGTATTATTAAAAGAAAAGAGATAATTTAATAAAAAATGAATTAACAAGTAAAATGTAAAAATACCAGTTTTTCTTATTCTAAAGAAAGTAAAGAACTGAAATACAGCAATTAATACAATATTCTCTGCATGTAATTTCGGTGCCTGATCTAACTGGTACAGTTCATTTAGTCTGTATACTACTCACCTGACATGATATTGCTTTTAAAAAATAGATTTTTATGAAATGATACAGAAATTTGCTGCCTCAAAAGTTTGGAAGGTGAATTGTGAGGCTTACTTTCATGTTTTTTTTTTGAAAAAAATATAACATTATTTTGCCAATAAAACGTTTTTCAGTACAGGTGACTCCCGAGATTCGAGTGTTCGAGATTCGACAAATTCGAGATTTCGACACAGCCTATCGAACTGGGAACTACTTTATGCGGAGTAATTGGTTCCGACCAACCACGCGAGGTTTAGTTTTAGTGTAGACATAGTTATATGTGCTCTAATTGTTTGAATTTGTGCTGGTTTCACTTCAATCTTTTATTTTAATTTAATTGATTTATTTAAAAATTTATCACTTGACATGGCATCTAAAAGGAAATGTAATAGCGATAATGTAAGTGAATCAAATAAAAGAGTGCATAAGACTCATAGTTATGAATTGAAATTAGAAATTTTAAAGCGTGTTGAGAAAGATGAAAGCCATACTGAAATCGCACAATCGTTGGGAATGTGTTGTTCAACTATTAGCACTTATGTGAAACAGAAGGAGAAAATTCTAGAACATGATAAATTCACATAATATGATAACAACAATAAACAGTCCTAGGCACGGTGTTGTGATTCCTAAAATGGAAAAACTTTTAAAACTTTGGGTAGATGATCAGTGTCAGAAACACATTCCTATTAGTGAGACCATGATTAGAGCAACGGCAACATCAAAGTTTTTCCATTTTAGGAATCACAACACCGCACCTATTACATAAAATAATCATACAAACAAAAATTTATTTTTTCCTTTTTAGTGCAAAAAATAAGTTATAAATTTAAAATATTTATTATTTAATTTATTCATAATTTAATATTATTGTATTAACATATTAGTAATGTTATTTTATCTTTATAGAACATGAGGGGAGACTTTTTCCCGAGATGCGGGAACGTATCCCCCGATTATAACATGCAAGTATAGGGAAAAATGGCATTCGACATTCGACAATTCAAGATTCGACCACATTTTCAGGAACGCATCCCCGTCGAATCTTGGGAGTAGCCTGTATATCATAGTTTTCTTTATACCATTACAAACTAAGACGTGGGCCCCCAAAATGATTGTGCCTAGAGACCCCAGAGGGTATTAATCTGCCACCAGATAGGTTTATTAGGGAACTAAATGAAACACTTTTCCTATATTACATGGTGAATGATAACTGGAGACTGAGTAGGATATGAAGATAGGAAAACATATGTGATATATGGAATATAACTTCTGCCAGTTTGACAAATGAGTGCACCAATGTTTCATTAACTGAGCACAGAAATCAGAACCTTGAAATTTGTCACTAAAAACTGTAGAAAATATTGTGACAAAATCAGCTCTTATCAAGGTTTTATCTTTAAAAGTTTATGCTATATTTAATTCAGGAAAGCATGGGCATGAAAACATTTGTTTAGCAGCTGGTTATTTCAATTTTGCAATAAGCAAAATATAATGAAGCATTATGAGTGAGAGTTAAAAATTCAGTTCTTCAAAATATCCTCAAGTTTACAAAAATTGCTTTTGGAATTAAAACTGCTGAAGACTCATTTAGGTCTTTTATTAAAATGAAATAGATTTAAATGGAAAAATGTATATCGTATTATCAATTTATCTATTTCATGCTGCCATTTTTATATTGTAAAATGCATACCATTTTTAATTTCTCCAAAAACAGTAAACAGAAAGTATAGTTTTCATAGGTCTCCTTAAAATGTTTTCACTATTTTCTCAATTATGTCTGCGTATTATGAGAATTTTGTGAGTGCTCTTACTCCTACACGTTTCATAAAATCAGCATAAAATTTATATTTCAGATTTTTATTATAAATTCAAGACCTGATTAGGTTTTGGCTAAAATTGGTCAACTGGAAGTGAAGGTTTACTCTTGTTATTTTTCTATTTTTGCCAAATATCTCCTTTAGGGCTTTATTAATGTAAATATTAATCTGTTTGAGACAATCAGTGTAATTAAAATGTTACAACTTGTTCCAATTTTGTTTCAACGGTAGGGTCACCCTGACAATAAAATAACTCACTCTTTGCCTCAGGCAGAATAATAGTTGACCCAAACACAAAGGGGTTGGTGGCAATGTTAACTCCATTATGTGCAGATGCAGGGTGTCCAGAGATACCAAAGTTGAAGGGTGGGGGACCAGCAGTGGCAACAGATGAAGAGGATGATATTGAGGCACCAGATGAAAGGTGGCGTTGCCTGGCACGGTGCCTTGGCGAAGATGGAGATGAAATCCCCGAGGAGAAATCAAAGGCCCTCTTTGGGGATGGGAAAGGTGAGGATGAAGCTGGCTCTCCAGAGGAAAGATGAGGTCTCGCATCATGGATGAAATCTGCATTACCAGCAATGAGCACAGGAAGGGTTATTAGTCATTCTACTTGAAACAGTTTCAGATTCACTTCTACATAAAGTATGATAATGCTCTTGCTGTTATACATAATGTGCATGTGAAAAATGACCTAATGCTATATCATGAAAATGCATGCAGTACCACTTGTTATGTTGCAGACATATGCACTGCAATGAAAAAAGATGAATGATATCTAACAATGTTAAGAATAATATTAATAACATATAGCCTATTTCGTATTCTAATGGAAACAAAAAAAATGAATATGCTTCTTTTACAAAAATCATGCAAAAGGTAGCATAACCTGATAAAGTTAGCAATGAAATCTGTTTCAGTGATTTGAAATGCAACTGAAACAAAGACGAGGGTTAATTGATTTAATATATGCACAGAGGCAAATCTAAAGATCATATATTACAGTTTCATGATCACAATCACAAATTGTAATCCTAGTTAAAAATGACATTCTAATAAAATTTGAGGACTTTATATTTTCAATATATTTTATACTTATAAGGGAAGGCCATAACATTACTATTGAAATTTGTAAATCCCTTTTAGGAGGTGAAACTAGAACTAAAATATCAAACCTACCTCTCAGCATTTTTGCCAATGGGCCTTTGTTTAAAAGATATTAACAATTTAAATTCAAGTTTTCGTGTATTTTTACTTTCTCCATATACGTAGTATAGAGAAGTATTGTTTTCATGAAAAAAATAGTCTTCGAGATTTCAACGGAAATACATGTTTTCATGTCCCTAGCATGTTTAGACTATTTTCGGAATGTCTGTGTGTATGTATGTATTTATGTGATTTTGGGCGCTCGAACTCGGAAAAGTACTTGCCATATCATTACCAAATTTCATATACGATATAACACTTTGGTATGAGTACAAAGAACTTATTAGTTTTTGTACAATACCGGTTAACTGGAAGTTGAGGTTTATTCGAAACCCGATTCAGTTTTTGCGAAATATCTCCGTTAAAACATCATTATTGTATATACAATACTATGCAAAGGTTATAGAGAATGTATTTTCTTACAATTTTCATTTGAAACAATTTTCCGTAGCAGTTATTGTTTAGGAGTTATTTATAAATAATCAGTTTTTTCGGTTTCCATCAAATATCTCCTTAAAAACGCCGTTATTGGTAATCTTCATGAGGACCATAATTGTAGAGAATAATATCTGTCCAAGTTTTGTTTGAAACAAATTTTCGTAGAACCTTCCATTTAGCAGATGATTAATTTATTCGTAAATTTTCAGTATTCAGCGCCACCATCTTGCGGTGAATTCTGTAAACATATTCTAAATATAATTTACGGCAATAATGATGACTGTATTCTTTTATGATACGAAATAATAATTTTGCCTTATAATGCTATTCATAATAATTTAAATATCTATACCCCAAATATGGAGAAAGTCATGTGTTGGCCACATCAGATTTTTTGTAATTGTTTTGTTTGTCTTTTTTCACATAAATTTTTGTATTTGGTTTATTTCCATTTTCCACATATAATTATAACTTGTAATTACTATGGTTAATTCCGATAGCAGTGGTCCTCTTCTATCTCACTTACTTCTACAGGATTACAATACTTCGGATGATACAATTAAAAAAAAACAAGCTAATTGTTTATAATAAACATTTCATAAATATCGTATTAAGGAATTGATATTTTAATAAAGAAACAAATAATGATTATAACATTCTAAATTATATTATTTATTTATAATTATATGTGGAAAATGCAAAGAATCAAAAAACAATTACAAAAAATATGCAAAAAACAAATAAAAATATAATAAAAACAATACTAATAATACAATTTTACTAATTAAAATACAGACTATTTCTGAAAATTTATGAAAAACATACTGGCAGCTGGGATCAAATCCCGGCCCATCCGATTAGTAGACATTCAGTCTACCTGTTCAGCGATCGCCACTTCTGCTTGAAGCATTAATGTTGATGGTATATGACTCATCCATGCTTAAACCTGAATTTAAATTGTTAATATCTTTTAAACAAAGGTCCATTGGCAAAAACGCTGAGAGATATATTTGATATTTTAATTCTAGTTTCACCTCCTAAAAGGGATTTACGAATTTTAATATTAATGTTATGGCCACCCCTTGTTAGTTGCTAGGCTAAAAATTCTTTTTTTAAATCTCTAGCAGAAATATGTTTCTGAAGTCTTTCAAGTTACCAAATGTGAGAGTTTGAATATTTTCTAAGGTTAAATTCCATCTCAGATGAAGATGAAAGGGGAGAATAGTTCACATAGATAAAAGATAAAAAATAATAAATGACTGAGATGCCTACAATGCAGTATGTGTGTCAGCTGATTTCTAAAGGCAGAAATTGGTGACGCCACTATTATGTCAGCTGTTCATTAAAGGTTAAGTAAATGAAATATTTACAGGCCACCGCCATTATCTGAATTATAGATAATATGTTTTATCCATCAAAATTAAGTTTTCCATCTCATTTTGTATTTTTTTCTTCAACCAAATAAATAAACAGCAATTCCTGTCATGATTAAATCCACTATTATGCTTTGCTAGAGGTAGCAATAGAATGACTTGCTCAAGATCACAACCCACCTCTCTCGGCCGAGTGGACCTGCGTCATTGCTGCAGGAGTTGTAGTCCCTCTGCCCATCACCTCCACCACCACTTCTTCATCCTCTTCCTCGTCTTCTCCCTGGAGATATTGGACGTCAGAGCGGCTGCGTGCTAATGACCAAGCCTCCCCACCCGTGTTGAAGCAGAATTTTTGCATCGACTCCCCATCAAGCCTCACCCAAGTCCCTTCACTGTTCACGAGCTATAGGGACACAAAACCGACATTCCATTAGGAGAGCAACCCTTAAAATTCTAGCTAGCACCTAAGAATGATCAATTGGGTAGCCTAGTTTGATTGGCCAGATGGTGCAAATGTTTAAAACTGATGAATGAGGAATTGTGCCACTTAATGAATAGGAATAACAGTGAAAGTTTATAAGAAATTTCATGTCCTATAGCTCTCAGAAATTTATTTCATTTAATCCATCCCCTTGAAAAAATAAAAAGTTAGATGCTCTCCTTTTATGCTAATGATCAAAACTATTTAATTTCCGAATAAAAGCTTGCAGTAAGGCTTATCCCTCCCAACTACAGATATTCATATAGATTTTAAAATGTGCAGTTTAGTAATTAAACGAATGGAACAGAAAACACAAATATTAACAATTAATGACACAACATGAAAAATTGAGCAATGCAAAAAATAAGTACAAATTTTCAAATTTTTACATGCAATTGAAAAGGTAAAAGATAAGTTAATTTAATATAAAATGTACCTTACATAATAATTATCAAATCAAAAAAATTTTAGTTTATTTTTTCTACTTTCCAACTATGAGAATATAATAAATTATTGAATAGTTAATGCAGAAAAGCTCAACTATGAATCTTTTGTTTGCAGCAATATGAAAACGTAAGCATATTTTACAGAAATAAGTACGTAAAATTTTTTTGCTATATATTACATGTTAATAAAGCAGACATGCACCTTACTACCCCATTTCATTTTTATTCTATAATGCATTAATTTACAAAGTAATTTCTTAAATCACTGGCAGGGATATAACTGATGACTCTGATAGTTTCAATTAACACCAAGGAGTGCTGCTTTGCAACTGAAATGTGCATCTGGTTTTTAATTCTTTGTTAATTGAAGATATTTAACTCATCAAATTTATAGACAATAAATCAACTTAAGCAGGATAGGTTGGGATGTAGCAGAGAGGAAGGCTTCACATAATACACATTCACACTTTCCAAAAAGCAGAAACTTAGGCAACTAGACTACAGTATAACAAAAAGTTAAATATCATTTTAAATCACAGCATATAATTGCACAACAGTCCACATGCAGCATATCCTTTCCATACTCCTAAAATATTTCAAATCACATTCAACATTAAATGATAAGTATTTGTAAATTATGAAAAATTAAATTATGATAGAGAGACTTCAACTAGGTAGTAGTAGTTTTATAGAGAGCAGTTTGGTAGGTTAGTGGTGTGAATGACCCCCAAAAAGTATAAGTGGTTGATGTAATAAATTAGGATATTTATAATGTGGAGATAATATTATGCTAAAACCACATGAAAATAAATTGCATTAAATTTATTTACAATATAGATCTATAATATAACAGTAGAGAAGGTTCAACTTTTTTATTTACTAACAAAGGAAAATAAAAAAGGGGTTGGAGACTACGGTGAGAAAGATGTTACAAAAGTGTGTGTGTATATATATATATATATATATATATATATATATATAAAACTCCTTAACCATATGGTTAAGGAGATACTATATACTTTTGAAACAAGGAACAAATAAAAAATCTTTCAAACCAAGAGCAAAGCACATTTGAGACCATTCAATAATGCTGCCAGTAAATACATTTAGTTAAGAATCTAAAATAACTTTTTTTAATGTTGCCTTCCCTGCAAAGCCAAAGGCTTGTCTGCAGGTAAGGGGAAAACCTCAAGACGAATCACAACATCCATGCCCGAAGCGGGATTCGAACCTGTGACCTTTGGGTTAGAAGACAGGCACACTGCCTACCAGTTCATTTTTCATGCACATAGAGCATTTTAAATATTAAAATAAGATTGAAGATAAATTGAAAATTTCACTCTGAAAACAATATGACTCAATTTTTTTATTTTTCTGCAATTTTAACGTAACACTCAATTGGTTTATATTACACATATAGGATTTCCAAATTATAGTGAATATTTCATGCCTTTATATCAATATAAAAATATTTTTGGTAGGTATTACAGAAATCATGGGCCAAAAATTCCATGTGATAAGGTTCATATAACAATTAGCAGCAGTGGCGTACCTGAAAATCTGGGGGGGGGGGGCCACAGGAAATAATATGGAGCCCCCCTATGGATATCTTAGTCAGTATGGTTTGAACGATTGAGGGCCCCCTAAACCTCGGGGCCCCCCCGCATTGCAGGGGTTGCGGGGACTATCAGTACACCACTGGTACAAAGTCCAAAATCTGGCTGTCCAAATTTCAGATATTTTACTAAATTTTCTATTGTAAAATTATATGCAAATTGGGTCAAACAAATTTACTTGAATTTGGCACACTGAACTTGCTTCGTGACCAACTCCTCTGTTCATGGCCCAAGTACAAATATTCCACAGCGATATGAAGATTGTAACACTGTGTAATTATTCTACTGACTGGCTTATGAAATTTAAAATACCACATGGTGTTTGGCAACTAAAAATGTGTGGTGAAAAGGCTTCCAATGACCATGAACCAGCTGAGAACTATGTTGATGAATTGGCCAATTAGTTGCTGATGAAAACTTGACACAAAACCAGGTGTATAATGCTAATGAGACTTCTCTTTTCTGGCACTATGTTCCACAAAAGATGCTGGCAGCAGAGGACAATATTATACCAATGTGGTGAAAGATAGCCTAATATTTTATGCTAGTAGCGGGTTTCAGTATCAGCTGTGTCTGGAACATGATGTAACCAATGTTTTGCAACCTGCAACGGTTGCAAAAATCGGTTACATCATGTTCCGGATGGATATGATACCGAAAGCCACTAATAACATTGAACATCATCACTGCAAAAACTTTCGATTGATATAGACAAGTATTGTTCACTTCATTGAAGGACTTCAGCATAAAAGCTCTGAATAGAAAATTGTCTGTTTTCAAGAAAAACTATCTCAGAAAAGTGCAAATATACATGGTACAGTCAAGAAGTTCCTATACTGTCCATCAGAGTGCACTATAAGCAATTGACAACAGATCAAGTACACATTATTATCAAGTACTAACCTTAAGCTATACAGAGAGACAAAATCTGGTCTTATTGTATTATTAGCTTCTTTGTTATAAGCTGTGGAGAATTGCATGTGGTCATGCAATTTCAAAATTAGCATCAGCAGAGGGGGAGAAGTCATCACAGCAGTCTGAGATTGCCAGATTTGTGACTTCACACTGTATAATGTTAGTGACATTATACGAATAATTTTTAAAATGAATATCTGACCACACCAGTGATTATCAGATAATGCTCTAAAATTTCATTTATAAAAAGTAATTACTATGCTACACAAATACCAATCTTTATGTTTATCAAACCCATACAACCAAATATGTTATAAGGTCTTCCCCAAGAAAATGATAAATAAATAAAGCCAAAGCAAATCCAGATTTTGTGGATTTCATGCTAATTAAGTTAAAATACTCAAAAATACTTTCTTAATACAGTAGACTCTTGATTATCCGGGATTGGCTTAACCGGGATGCGGATTAACCGGGATGTAAAAAAAACGTAATATAAAATAATTTAGAATTGACCGCTGAAAAACGATGTGACAGCGTAACCGAAACCAAGGGCGACGTGCAGAGTGAAGGAATGAAGAGGGGAAGAGGGGGAAAGGCAAGTAACAAGATACCTACATAATTCCCGCTACTCCGTGTGAGCTAGAGATACATACATATTATCACAATGTATGCATTTTACTTATAAAAACATCGCGTAGACGGCGCGTGATCACCATGAAGAAGATCCTGATCGCTCGCGCGGAATTGGATGAGAATATTTTGAGAGTTCACTTTATTTTCGTGTGTCATAACGGGTGCATGTCATTTTTTTCTTATTAATTTGAAATTCAAATAGCCCTTATGTGATCATGTCGAAACGTGAAAGAGTTGTTCTTACTATAGAACAAAAACTTGACATAATTAAAAAATCTGAAAAAGGCGTGACGGTGAAGTCGTTAATGAACGACTACAGTTTGGGTGACCAAACAGTGCGTGATATTGTGAAAAACAAACATAAGCTGATTGAGTTTGCTTGAATTGAACGGTTTTGTGGTTTAACCAACAGAGAGCTGAGGGAATCTGGTTTCAGAAGCTGTTTGTGCAGTGAAAGCAAAGTATTTTTTCGATGAACTGAAATTGAAAGGGGACTTTAACGCATCATGTGGGTGGTTGACAAGATTTAAGCAAAGGCACGGGATTCGTCAGATTGCTATCGAAGGAGAAAAACTTAGCTCTGACGAGCCGGCAGCTGAGGAATTTAAGTCTCAGTTTCAACATTTCGTCGGTAATGAAGGATTCACGTCAGAACAAATTTATAACGCTGATGAAACTGGTTTATACTGGAAGTGTCTACCACAAAAAACTTTAGCTCATGAAAATGAAAAAAGTGCTGCAGGGCATAAACTTCAGAAAAAACGCCTAACAGTTTTGTGCTGCGGTAATGCCGCCGGGTCTCATTTTTTGAAACCATGTGTTATTGGGAATGCAAAGAAACCTCGAGCTTTCTCAAAAGTTAAAGTTTTATCGAATTTACCTGTCGATTACTACAGTAACAAGTAAGCATGGATGGACAGAGAAATTTTTACGGACTGGTTTAAAACAAAATTCATTCCAGCAGTGTGTCAACACTTAGAATCTTTAAATCTGCCACAAAAGGCGATTTTACTCTTAGACAAGGCCCAGGCACCCAAATGAAGACACTTTAAAGTCCGAAGACGGAAATATATTTGTGAAGTACTTACCTCCGAATGTGACAGCTTTGATTCAGCCTATGGATCAAGGAGTGATACAAAACATGAAAACAATTTATCGAAGAAACTTGCTGTTGAAGTTCGTAAAAGAAGACGGTAATGATTTGCTGTTGTTTTGGAAAAAGATAACTGTATTGGATGCTATTTATGAAATTTCTGCTGCTTGGAAAACAGGGAAAAGTTCGACATTAAAAAAAATTTTACCGGGAAACGACAAGGAATTTCATGGTTTTGAGGACAGTTTCAATGAAACGGTGCCTGAACTACTGCATAATTTACACAGCATTAGTGGATGTGCGAATGTTGATGAGGAAACAGTGCGCGGGTGGTTAAATGCAGACCAAAATTTGGCCGGCCATGAAGTTTTGAATAACAAAGAAATTGTGGAACGTATCAATACCGTCGATGTCGACGATGTAATGGCGGTCGATGATTTGGAGCAGGAAGAGGACAACCTAATACCAGAGCAAAGTATCAGTCACAGCACTGGTTTAACTCACACCGAAGCTCTGCTGGATTATTTAGAGGGACAGCAAGACAGCACCCTGGCTGAGAAACTAATGCTGAGAAATCTGTGCAGCACCATATGCCGAAAGATTAACGAATCGAAAAAGCAAACTTCTTTGCTATCGTCTTTTAAATTAAATAGGAATAAGTAAGTACATATTTTTCATTTAAATTTTTTTCTATAATCTTATTGTTTTAATACAGTAAAACCAGACTTACACAGAAACACGGCATAACTCATGAGCACATTTAATCGCAGTAGGTTAACTGTCGCGCGTTAAACAGCCGCTCAATACATAGCGCTATGAGCAGGAAAAGCAGCAGACAAGTGATATTGTTAACTTCGTTTTTTTTAATCAAGTGCGTGAAGTTTATCTTTGAACTGTATTCAAACAAATTTGTTGAATTGCTGCATGAATCAGGTTATTTGAACTGATGTTCAAAAGATCGCGTTTGCCGCACGTTTCCGCTAAAGCTCTCTTTACATTTCCGCAAGTACCACACAGCTGACTGAATTGATTTCAAAATGGTATTGGTTTAATTATTGTTTGATTTACATGATTTTTGACTTGCATGGGAATTTTGTGAACGAAGTAACCTTGTTGGTTGTGGACTTACTGTATACCAAATGGATGTTAGATTAAATGGGATTTTTTTAACCGGGATTAGTTTATTCCCTACCATTCCGGATAATCAGGAGTCTACTGTATACATATTTATCATCCCTGACTTAGAATTAATTATAGATGAGAAAACTTACATCCTGTGCGACCGTTAGTTGGTTCCCAAGTTCTAGCATCCCAACAGGTGGTGCTTTGAGGCTAGGCCTGCTTCTAACATTGTGTCCAGATGCTCCACACTTAACAACTTGATAGGTCCCAGGGCCTCCAGCTGGAGATATGCTGGTTCCTTGACCTCTGATTCTCCTGAATACAAACATACTTGGTGCTCATTCAGAAAATAATGAAAAAGGACTCAATTTCATTCCTATTCCCATAATTAAAATAACTGAAGATTTCTGTCATTCTTAAGTAGTATTTTTAAAACTATTGTCTAGAAGAGAGTGCACATAGCATTGCAGATAAGTACTTTCAAAGAAATAAAGCTCCAAAAAATTTTTGAGAGACAGAATCAACAGCAGTAAGGCACATGGAACAGCTTCCAAAACCTTACCCCAACTGTTTATATCCTGAAACTGTTATACCCAAGTGAATAAAACATGTCTGAATTCTTCTGACTCTTAGATGTTAACAGTTTGGAGTATCTTTAATAATTTACAGTATTTTTGTTAGAATTTTTTAAGGCATCATAGCAGCAAGTATCATTTATTTTGCCCAAACATAATAGCCAACCAGTGTATTTCCAGGATAACTTCATACAACCTCAATAATTAAATAAATTATCATAATCACATATGTGACTTGAAATTGTCTACACAATATATGTTTGGCAAACCTTTGCTCTCTTGAACTTTCTCCCCTTTGAGGCATATTTCTGAGAATGGTGGTGCGGATCACTTCATCCAAGAGAGATTTAGGTTCCTCTGTCGGCACCAATAGAGTGCGCCCTAAGTGTTGGTTGTACTGCAAGCACCATGCCTCTGATGCCACCATCCCACTTCCTCCTCCAGCACCACTGTTTCCCACCACCCCTGTGCCTGTACCCCCTCCTGGGGCAACCCCTCCACTTACTCCACCACCTACACCGCTCGTGCCCGAGGTTCCACGGGCAGCCATGAAATTTGCTTCATCCCCACCACAATACTGTCGGACAGTGTCAGGGCTGAGGCGAAGCCATACACCATCATCATTGTGAATCTGTAAGAAAGGTAAACACACCATATGAAACAGATAAAGAATTCGGCATTCCTTTTGAGGTCTGGTAGCTGCATATTCTCTAGACCAGCGTTTCCCAACCTTTTTAACTCTGCAGACCAATTCAGCAACCCTTCCAATTCCTGCAGACCACCTTATTTCTTACACTAACCTACTTACTGTATCTATGTTTAAGAAAAGAGGTTACTTGATTACATAGTTTATTTGACCACGTTTCTGTCTGTTTGAGGATCACCTGATTATGTTTTGTTTTATTCCAAGAATTATTTTCAACATCAGTAAAGGAGAAATTATTGAAATATGAAATAGTTTTTTAAACATCATTAATAACAATATTCAATACTTGTGATAGTGTAAAACTTGCTTAATTTTTTCCCAAAAAATCCAACTAAACATGAGGTGCAGCCTAAAAAAACTACATTTTGGAAACCTCTGTGGACCACTTGTGATCTGCAGACCATAGGTTGGGAAATGCTGCTCTAGACCACTAACTGGAAAGAGTTTGAGGGAATATCCTTGTGAACCGATGCCCAATCAAACATCAGTGAAAAAAGAGCAATGCTATCATGTTATAATTGTTCAAAGGGAAGGAAAGAAAAGGGTGAGCTGTTTTAATTAAGGTGACTGTGAGGATAGAAAACTATGAATAAGCAAAATTGAGATCCTTTATCACACAGTCAAAATCTTAACTAATACAAACATAAATTACATTGTCAAATGCCATCAGGAATAAAATAATTCTGAATATTTTCACTATGAAACCTAGGTGTCTGGTTTGAAAAAGCAGTCACAAATATAACTTTAATATCCAATTGATTTATTGATAAAATTACTTTCTAATTGATATACATACTGTAAGAAACTTTTGATTAGCTCTTCATACTTTGTGATCCACTGCATAGCTTAATAACTTGATAGTGTCTGCAGTGGGGCATTAGAAGCAAAATTTAGAATGATAAAAATACATACTTGACATATAAATTGTGTTTTCAAAGGTAATCTTCTCATAAGTTTTAAACCTAATTTTCAGCTTTCAGCTAAAGTGTTCTCATTAATACCTCTTCCACAAAGGCCACGGTCCCATTCACTTGAACCACCCCAATCTGCTCACTCTGCAGAGATGGATGCGCACGAATCCTTAATCCTGCACTGTTCTTTGCCACAAAACGACGCAGGCGTGATGATGGAGAGGCAGAGGATGCAGATGAAACGGTTGGGACACCAGCACCCCCACCTGGAGATGAGGTCGACGGGGCAAGACCTGTTCCTGAGGTGCCACACATGACCGATGAATGATGATGACCATGGTGGTGGTGATGATGGTGTCCATGGTGAGAGTGGTGGGCTTGCTGCTGCATCTGCAACCTCTTGGAAACACCCGATCCCGAGCAAGATGGAGGAACCATGCCATGGGGAGGCTCTCTCACCTCCACCTTGTAAGTCTGCAGTAAAAATAATGATTAAAATTATGGTAATTAAAGTATAGTAATGCATGCAACAAAAATTTTTAAGGAAAGGTTATTAAATCATCCAGAAAAAATCCAATACACTGTGCACGAATAAAATCTCAAGAGTGGATATCTATAATTCTGATGATAAGATTCACATCCCACTCAAAATTAGTGAGTTCAGAATTCTACAACTAATAATTATATTTTTTCAAAGGCTACCTATGGTTTATAGAAATGAGACTTCAACACTTTCATCATGGCAATTACTTTTTCTCACCACCAACAACTGAGTCATTAGCATTGCAATCTGTTATGGTAATTCACTGATGTATACATAAATTACATTAGTTTTATAAAAATATTTGAAAGAATAACTTTTATTGCGTGCTATAAGAGAAAAAATAAAACAATAAATTTCTCAACTTGAAAAGAGTTGGGAAATGAGGAAACAGATGAAAAAATCGGCTATGACCAGGAATACAAACCCGGGTCTTCCACTTGCCGGGCAGATATTCTACCACTGAACTACCGTAGCCAGTGTTGAATTCCTCGCCCGGGTAATATAAAATCCCCCCCGAAGAAAATGGTCAATTAATTCAGTTTTTTATGGGATTTTAGTGAGTTTATGCAACTTTAACAATATGTATTTTAATTCTATTTTCTACTAATACTTAAGCATGTTTAACTAAAATCTGGTTTTAAATATTGATTGTAACATATAAGTTATGAATATCTATTTTAAAGATATTCTGACATGTAGACTGCATCATATATTTGCTGAATTCTGAAGCGTCGATACTTTGTTGCGAGTGCAGCATACAGAAAAAAAGATCGTGCCATCGTAAGGGAAGCACACTCATGCTGCAAGGTTGTGATTCAAAACAATGTTTTGATTTTCTCTATTAAAATTAGGCACATAGTATCTTCTCGCCATTCAAACACAGACTGCCTGGAACAATCTCGACAGACAGACGAACTTCTATCTCTCTATTCCCGAATACTTCCTCCTCCATTCCCCTCTGCATCATCGACAGGAGACGGGACTTCATATGACTGATTTTGTCGTGCAAAATTATGTCCAACGCAAAGAAGCGTAAGACTTCGAATTTGCAAAAATCTCTTCTGACATTCTTTCAAAAGGAAAAAAAAAAGAAAAACTAAATACAGAGTTAGAGAATGAAGTGAATAGTGATTTATGTGAGAAAAAAGAAGAGGGTAGTAACTGTAGTAGTTGTAGAAAAGAAGATTAATGGATTGAAGATGGGAAAATACTGGAAATTGAAGATATAGGTAACAGCAGTGATATCAGCAAGAAAACTATATCAAAATATAATAAAAAGTGGGAATCAAAATATGAATGGCTTTGTTTCGATAGTATTCGTGGAGGACCATTTTGCAAACTTAAATTTTTTTATATTTACGTTAATATACTTATTTTCCACAAAACACGCCAATCTCTCCCCTTCCTTCCTCTCTCTCTCGTATTGAAGCTAACAATGATAATGGTCGACATAGCAACATCACGTTAAAATGGCGAGATTTCCACAAAATATGCAAATTAAACGTTTAACATGGAATATTTCGCACTGTGGGCGAAAAAAGACGAACGGAATAAGAAACTTTATAACTTTTTCTTCAAAATGGTTCAAATCTGAAGGTCATCTGTTAATTTCTTCTACTTTTAATTTCCAAATGAATAAAAGCCTGCACGTCAAAAAATCGCATTTTACATGTAATGGGAAATGGAAATGCCTCTCTTGTAGACGAACCAAGAAATTTTTTTGCGATTTAAATTTGTCATTCTCTGAAGAAGTGTTAATCAAGCATCCCTACCAAATTTCGAGTTTCTATCATTATTATTTCTCAAGTTATTAGCGTTTGCATAGCGTGACCAACCAACCAACCAACGGACGACGGCTATTATTATATAAATTACTTATCAAGACTAAGATTTATTAAAGCATTTGTTAAATGGTGATGTATAAAATTATATTACAAATTATTTGTTAATCTGCAATAAATAAATAAAATATAAATAAATCGCATTTTATTTTACTTAATTATATAAACAATAACAAGAAAGACAACTCCTACTAATTTTCTAGCGATATATTATATACCACTCCGACCCATGCAGTTTCCCCCCCGGGGAAGAACGTCTGGATTCAACACTGACCGTAGCAGGCTAATTCTCCTGTTTCAGAACGGGAATATTTTCCTGGGCTGGGGCCAATCTAGCTATGCTAGTATCAATCAGCCCCAACAGATGTCATCAAGTAGAAACATCGAAGAAAATCCCTACCCTCTCAATGGTGAGAATGCCATGTTATAAACTGATGGAAAGAATGATCCGAAGATCCTTATGCGACAGGGATAAGCTGTAATGATGGAAAATGGGGAAACAGGTGAAAAAATCTGCTATGACCAGGAATCGAACCCTGGCAAGTGGAAGGCCCAGGTTTGATTCCAGGTCATAGCAGATTTTTTCACCTGTTTCCCCATTTCCCATCATTACAGCTTATGACTGCTGCATAAGGATCTTCGGATCATTCTTTCCGTCAATTCTGATAAAAACCTATTTAATAATTCCTTAACCGTGAATTTTAATATAAATCCTAACTTTCTGTCATATTTTTATCAACGATTTGTCTGAAATTTATTATAGCTCATTGATTTATCGCAGGTGTTAATTTATCAAATATTTTCATTTGATTACATATAAAAGTAAAAAAATCTAAGAATTTATAACATAATTTATCTACATGTTCTTAGCATGTTGAATAAATGTTTATAATTTTTCAGTTGCTTCTTACTAAAAATAATATATATATAATATATCATATTATGTCTGTCCTGAATAACTTTTGTAAATATCAGGATGAGAAAACCACGAAAAACTTTAACTGAAATGAATGGCACAGTAGCAAGTTATATTTTTCATTTAGTATTCTATACTTGAGATTTTTTTATTTGACAATCTAAATGTCTTCTAAATCTTCAAAGTAAAGAAAACTGACTTCAAAACTTCTAGTGAAATTCCTTCAATAATCAACCTTACTTGTTCCACAGGATAGCCATCGACAGCCATGTGTAGGGAGTACCACCCTGCACAGGTAGGTGTCCAGGAAGCAGAATATGTTCCATCACCATTTGACTTCACCAGCAGACACTCTGAACACCTTTTTGCAGAAGGGGATGCATAGCGCAGCTCCTCAAAAGAGTATTTCTCATAAGCCTGCAACAATGATCAAAAGAACTAATAACTATCATGGCATGCTAAAATATTTTTCATAATTTGTTTTTCTTTGGAAATGAAATATCATCAGGAATGTGACATAATTTAGTAAAGAATTGGTAATACTTGCTATGAACACTAGATCAATTTTACTTAGTGATAGTAATTCCAACAGCAATAAATACATAAATTATACAAAGTAGTTTATTTCATATTTAACCCTCGAGTACTTATGTCTGGGTCGAATCGACCCAGATCAACTTTGAACGTCCTTATCTTTTTATTTTAAAATGCAACCAACTTCATTCACCTAGTAGCTGAGTTTTACAATGTTTTTAACATGTCACATGTGTCAACAGGCTCGTCACTGAAAATTTAATAATTAATAAGAGTAAATAACTCTGATAGGTGGCACTAGGTATGATAGAAACTCACACATAAAATGTTGCGCCCTTGATTTATTTTGCGCTTTACTCAATAAAAAACTTTTTAAAAATGTTTTCATGTTCTGTTACATTTTTTAATGCTACTGATGAATTGCTACGGTCATATGCATGAGTCATGGTTTTATTTGTAATATTTCTCATATATGAAGCATTTTTCTCAGTTTTGAAGAGAAAATACGGCATTTTCACCATACAATTTTTACTGACGATTAGTTATAATCTCCACAGATAAGAAACTCGCTAAATCACCTTATATTGGAGGGGTCATCTAAAAGTATGTAATCTGTGCACGAGGGCACACCAGCCCCCGAGTTGCATTGCACCCTTGTAGCGAGCAATCCACATGGGATGGCAGCAAGAAAATTTTGGCAGCGATGGGTCTTCCACTCACTTTCTTTTCTGTCTCTGCCTTGGTTTTCCTAACTCTGCTTCCCAGTGTGGTCATAACAACCCATCATAAATTTTTATGTTGCCACGTGTTCAAGGGTGAAATTCTGCTGTAGCATCGGCAACAAAAGAATTCGGAGGTGAATGGAGTGGATAGGGAATGTTTGTTATATTTCCTTTGACTGAGGGTATATCAACTGGCAAGGTGATCTGAAGAAAGAGGGAGAGTAATTGCTGGTCTCCAGAATGTGCCCTAAGGGTCCCTGAAAAGCAATTTCTCTTTCTTCCGTACTATCTGGATAAGATCACTCGGTGTGACAATCATTTAAATTATTTTTAATAATTTAAATTTTTCGTTTACTTTTTCTATTGAAATATTTTTAGCATTTCTAATAATTTTAAAAATATTCTGGAAATCTAATCATTATTTTTAAGCTTCAAAATACATAGGGTTGATTCCATCCAACGCTAGTACTAACGTGATGATTTTTAATGTGAGTATTCAAGGGTTAAATCATTCAGCTAAGGAAAATCTAATCTAGTCCATGGATTAGATACACTAATTAACCTTTAACTTGTTCTGTGTAAAATTAATGATTCTCAAACTAAGTTTTTTCTGCTAAAAACCTAGGAAAAATTTAAAATTATCAGAAGACAAAAAATAGAACTTCACGAAGTTAGTCAATTTAAAGTTTTTCATAGACTATATACTTAAATATGCAATTAATAATTATGACATGGAATAAGATACCTTTATTTCTTGTGTTAAGCACACATCACTCAAGCACATAGATAAAAATTCTACTGCATTGGTGAAATTGGAAAGCAATTCTAACCTTCATGATTGTGACAGCATGGTAGCACATCTTGTCTTTGACTGTCACCTCATAAGGAGCACTGAGGTGTGGCCTTGGGTGGCCGCCAAAAGCATTAGCATCCGGGAGGTCACTGCCTCCGGTAGCCTTTTGTTGTTGATGATGCACGTGAGGTTTGTGTCTCTGTTGGTGCTTGTGGTGATGGTGGTGGTGATGATGATGCCTGTGGTGGTGCTTTCCGACTCTTCGTATCTTACGAGCTCTGCTTCCTCCAGAATCTCCATCTCTACCTTCACCTCCCAAACCAGGGCCACTGATCCTTGTGCTCGGTTGGTGCTGTTGCTGCTTCTCCCCAGCTATACTTTCTCTTCCACCACTGACGACTGCCTCCTTCTTTTCAATTGGAATAGCTTTTACTTCAACCTGAAATATCAAAAATGTTGCTAACAATAATAATGCAACAGAAGAATCACTAAAAAATCCCTCATTTTGCCAATGGCTAAGAATTTTGATAAAAAATATAATAGACAGAAACATTGTAGGATCAAAGATGGAACTTTTAAAATATGACATTAACTTCCCAGTTATACCGTAAATTGAGAGGGAGGTGTGGTTACACTCATTATAATATTTCCCGTGCTAAAACCAAGGATGCATAGTAGATGCTAATAGCTTTAAATGTTATATACATTTCCGAATGTTTGTTTGTGTGTCTCATTATGCACACCAAATCTATAAGACTTAAAAACAATCCAATTTTGAAACAGTTCTTACTTACATCTTAACTTAGTGAATGGTCAAGGTTTGGTGACCCAGGATTAGTCAGTGCTGCCAATATAGGGTATTAACATTTTTTCATAAGATAATGTAAAAATCTTGAGGTGCAGGCTTTTATTCTTCTGCAAAGTTATATAAATTACATAAAATGAAGATATGAATTTGGGGGAGAAATATGTATTAAGCTTAAAAAATGAACTTTATATTTTTAAAGACAGAATTCAAATATAAGCTGATTTAGGACAAAATTTAGTTTTTAATGATAAAAAAATGTATTTTTATAGGTTTGTAACAATGGAAAATGCTAAATATCATGGTAACAAGATCATTGCCTTTAAAATGGGAACTGAGCTCACATGCATTTGCAAACCAAGGTCTCCAAGTAATGCTGGGCAATTTTGCTAGTTATCTACATATAGATATCTATAAAAAAAGTTTGTATGTATGTATGTTTTTTTATAGCTCAACAACTACAGCACATAGAAACAAGAGGAATGTGTCAATTTAACCAGAATAAAGAGTTAAGTGGTGTAGTCAGGTTTTTATACTGATATGATTGACCTTTCTATTTTTTTAATATTTTCTTTTTCCATTTTCCCAATTTGAATAACATATGGATGAGAGCAGCTTATTTTCCATTTCAATTTTAAAATTACTTAGAAACATGGTACGAACTTGAGACTTGGATGGTTCTATGAAGGAAAGAACAAAGTTTATTTTTATTGAAGACAGAATCCGTATCCTGATGGAATTAGCGTAAAAATGTTTAAAATCAGAAGAATACATGATTTTATCAGTTTTATGACAATGCCATGACAACTCCTATTGCCACCGAAGTTGAGAGTCCAATGCATTTATATGGGGAAATTTTTAACGTAAAATCGTTTATTCAATTTCTGTGTACAATTTTGCTTTTTATACATAGCAACCAAATATTTGTTGATTTTAATTGAAATATTACTAATAAATAGTTTTAATGATATTTTCGTGTGACATAGTTCTGCAAAACAAACTGTTTTTAAAACTATGTAACTTATATACAGTAGAACTCGTTTATAACGATCACGCCTAAAACGAAATCTCGGCTATAACGAAGAAATGTCTCGGTCCCTTGAACTTCTCCATAAGGGCATTGGTTAAATTTCTCGGATATAACGAACACGCATTTTACGAATTCTCGGCTGTAACGAACAAATGTTTGGTCCCGTGGCAAAAAATGTCCCATATATAACGAATTTTGGAGAGCAGAGCGATAAGTAATGAATAGTTTCCACCCGTTTACCGCGCACTTGTTCGTAGAGGTCCCCTTCCTCCATCTACCCCTTCCATACGAATTTCCACGTTCTTTGTTTTGAAACTGATATTAAAAATGTGAAATGTTTATGTAAATTAATGACCATAATAATAATATTAATTGACCATTTAAAAAATCATATGTAATAGCAGTCGAACATTTTACATGCCGCGAAGTTGATAAGCATCTCTTTGCATATGTAAGTACGACATTGAAGTCGACTCACTGCAAATACAGTAAAAGCTGTGTTATCCGGCTGTCTTGGGGATGTGGAAATCCGATTAGGAGAAATATCCGGTTAGGGGAGCGATTTTCGATTTTGACATCGCAAATTTAGCAATAACCATACAAAATTCGGCTTAGGTTCACTATCGTACTCCCCAAACATAACTATGCATGGGGTTTGCATTTTCCATTTTAATTCTTCCACACGTAGTTAGATATAGACACTATTTACCGATTCTTATTTAATATTTTGCTATGCTTACATGCAAAACAAAAAGACTATTGAAAAGTTTAGGGCGTCCGGGAAGTTTGGGGATTAAGGCAGTGAACCTGTTCCCAAAATTGAATTTATTGGATTATATCTTTATTGTTTATCTTTATTTACTCTATTAGAAAAGGACGAAATTATTTAATTCTTCTGAACATTTCTGTGAAAACCAGTCATAATATTTTATCCAGTTCCTCAATTGTTGGCTTATGAAGCGTATGATGTTTATCAATTGATTTACTCGTCTCAGAAGATGACACAAATTTCATTAATTTACCCTTATGAGCCTTGATATCGTAGAGCGTGGAAGATCCGATGTTGAATTCTTTTGCTATGGCTGCTCTATTTTTTCCTTTTTCAATTTGTTTGATCAGCTCCAGCTTTTGTGTTAGCATTAAACCAACCTTTTCTCTCCTGTTCCTTGCTTTTAGGTATTTATTTTGATGCCGTATTCAATGGATGGGTAATTTTTTAAATAATAAAAAGCGATAAAACTGGAAATTGTAGAAGTACACCAAAACATCTAGACAATGCAAATGGCTTATGTAACCAAAAATGCCATGCTTACTCGGCAGCCACAGAAGTATACGGAGTAAATACGTAATATATACAGCTTATATTTTAAGAAATTTTAAAGTGGAAGTTGTGGTATTACACATATACTATTCACACAAAAATTCATAAAAAAAGAAAAAGAAATACAAAATGAATTGTATTTGTCTAATTGCCGGTATCTAAGGCTGGCTGGTTCTAAATAGCTGGATAGCACAGCTTTTACTGTATGTGTATACGTGTTATATGGGATGTATAGGCCAAAAACCATGTTTCTCGTATATGTATAACGTAGTCACGCTTATAACGAAGCAATGAATTCGTCCACTCAAATATGTATTAAACGAGTTTTACTGTAATTAGACATCGATTTTCCACAAATTGTGATTGGATAAATTGTTTCACTGTTTCAAAGTATTGTTGATATAAACATTTTTCTCGTAACAGAACTCATGGATGAGAGAATCAACCTAATAGTCAGAGTAAAATATTCACTCTGTTATTCTTAAACGGTTCTCTATTTACTTTTTTGTCTTTCATTAAATTAATTAATTTTGTTAGTTCCTTTGTTCATCCATTTTCTGTTGATTACTGTGTTGAGGGAGAACATAATAATTATTTTCTCATAAATTTACAAGTTATTTTTGATTTTTCACAGCGCAAGATTTTCTTCCTTCTAAATAGGTAAATGCAAAGCGGTTATCTTAATTTTTGCTTTATTTAATAGTTAAAACTGTGTACTATCTTATTCTTGTGATGTTTAAATGTTACATGGTTGATGTTTTAGATTCACTAAATTCGTTGAAATTCAACAGGCACTTCTGCCAGTTAGAAATAAATAAGAAGTTCCATAATCTTTATTGTCACCATGAATATTTCACATTCTTACTTACAAGTAAGCTTGGAGCATGAACCACATCACCATATTGGTCCCGTGTCAGAAGAGTGATGGTTGCAGGCCACCCACAGCGTAGGACACTTCCACCTCCTTCAGATGAAGAACGAGGCAAAAGTGCTTCACACCTTCGAGGATCTACATAAGACTCTGGTTGCAGCCACCAAGACAATCTGCCTCCACTTGTTCCACTTGCACAACGGACAAAGTCACGCAAGAATAGACGCTCATTGGAATGGCAACTAGGAATGAAGAGGAAAAATTATTGCCTAAAATATTTGCTTGGCCAGATATAATAGTTGGAATGCTATTTTAATAACTTTTATATTAACCTCACTGGATATAGATATATATATAGCGGTTTGTAACCACTTTGGCAAGATACAAAATTGAGACACTTCCAGATGTGCTGGAAACTTGAAATTTGGTAGGATTATAGGTTTTTGGTCACATCCGAAGGAAAAAATCCGAAACTTTCGAAATTCCCAATTTGAGGGGCTATTTGGCCCCTTTTTCCCCCATTTTTGGCCAATAAGAAAACGTAAATTGGTGCAGAGGTTTTTATATTTGCACTTTAAAATTATTTCCCGTCAAGATACGAACTCGAGGCTTAAACTATCGGATAGGATATAAATTGTAGTTTCTTATTTTTGAAGACAGAATTTCAATCCGAGTAGAATTAGCGTAAATTTATAGTTTTTATTGGAAAAAAGTGGTGATTTTTCTGGGTCCAACAATCAGCTACCTAGGCAACAGACTTAATACTTTCATATGGGTAAGCTTTTAATGGGAATCAGAGTCTTATATTTCTCCTTTAAAACCTTACTAGCGTAATGCCCATTGAAATATCAATCTATTTATGGAGATCAAATTGGCATCAGAAACATTAATTGTATAGGAAGTCATTTTCCTCTCTCACCCTCCCTCCCTTTGTCCCCTCTCTCCCCCTCTCTCGTATTAAAAGCAATCAAAGCACGTTTACACCCATAATGATAGTGTAATAGTACCGATTATTTACCTTTGATATTACTCGTGTTGCGCTTGGTTGATTTGCATACGACAAGAAATGTCTTCAGCCTTGAAATCCAGATTAATTGAATATAACACCGCCTCCACCAGTAAAAGGTAACATATGCAGGTAATTTCACCAAATTTGAAGTAACGAATATAATAAATGTTAAAATATAAAAGTTATTTATAAAAATTTATTTTTATACCCATTACTTGTTTAAAGAAGAAATTATACAGGCATTAGGTTTTATAATAATATATAATAATAATAAATAATATGACATTTTTAAGAACAGATATTATATTACAAATATATTTATATCATCATAGATAGTCTGTCCGTAGACAGGCCCGTGATTATTCATGGTTAAACTTGGTTCTCCATATACTCCTATTTTCCGCAGTTTTCTTCATGTCTTGATAGCTCTCTTTCCCTTTCAAGTCGTCTATCAACTGAAACCTTTTCCTACCTCTTTCTCTTTTTCTATCCAGTTTTCCTTCTAGCACTTCTTTAATCATGCACTCTCTCCTCAGGTAATGCCCAATCCAGTTCGCCTTCCTCTTTCTCATAGTCTGTATAATCGTTCGCTTCTCTCCTATTCTTCGTAGTACTTCCTCATTTTTCACCCTATCTGTCCATTTTATCTTCGGCATTCTTCTCCATGTCCACATTTCGAAGCTTTCCAAATATTTAATATCATTTTTCCTTAGCGTCCGTGTTTCTGCCCCATACAAAGCTATACTCCATACATAGCATTTTATCAACCTCTTGCGGATTTTCTGCTTTATATTTCCCGTTAATAGGAGTTTCTTTCTTCTGAAAGCGGCTTTTGCTTTTGTTATTCTAGTCCTGATTTCATCGGTACATTTTGCTTCTCTTGTTATGATGCTTCAGGTATTTATAATCTGAAACTTGTTCTAATGGCTTTCCTCCAATACTTAACTTCTTCTTTACTTGATATTCGCATGACCTTGGATTTTTCTGTATTAATTTCCATACCTTATTTTCTACCCGTTATCATTAGTCTAATTATCATTTTCTGGAGTTCCTTTTCTTTTCTTGCTAGAAGAACTTGATCATCCGTGTATTTCACTGTTCTTATAATCCTTCCTCCAATTTTGAAATCTCCCGTGCCTTCTAACGCTTCCTGCATTTATATATTGAAACCTTTTCATAAATGAATAAAACATCATAATTTTTTAATTGAATAACTGGATAGCAATAATTTTATATGAATAAAACGAAAATAATCCTTTACACACCATCAAGTGAGCTTATAACTAGACCAAATTCAAAGAGTTAAGCTCACGAAAATTTACCTATAATATCTAAACAATGAAATCAATGTCTGGATATTATTCCTTGATTCTGGTTTATTTTATTTACTAAAAGGATTTCTGAATTAGGTACTTAAAAGTAAGTGAACACTTTAATAAGATTCTTAATATGTAATTAAACTGACTTAACTGAATTTAATCCTACGAACGTACATAACACGAAGACAGAGTATGCACAATTAACATTTTCATATAATTTTTAGTACTAAACACGGGATTAAATAATTTTTAATGAACATATTATAATGTACGATAAAAATATCCTAATGCTGACATGTTTTAGCAATTTTGGAGATAGATAATAGATGTGATACCTCAGTAGTAGAAAATGGAATACCTATACAGTTCGGAAACGCTGATAGCGACTCTCCTGCACCTACATTAACACAAATATTTAGAACCCCAGGCGACATTTAAATTCCCGCCCGGACGTCCTCGGACAGGAGAAAAACTCGGACGTGTCCGGGGAAATTTGGATGCATGGTAACCCTAAATACGGAGGAAATTATAAACGAAACAATTATTAATTGATACCGTTTTTTTTAATATTACCGTTAGAATGAGAAAGAAAACGCTAAGAACTTCATTAAATTTATATAACATTAAATATAAAAAGTTTAAGCAATATTCGTAATATTTTTACTATAAAATTGGTAAACTTGATCACACGTAAACGGTGAAATACATATGACGAATTTCTGAATTCCCGCTCGCGCGACTGTACTGTCTCCTAGCGGCCGCTTGGTAAAATACCCCAACAAAATACGATCAAAATAAGCGACATCTCGCTTGTGACGTGATTTGAGGAGAAAGTGGTTTCATGGGATCAGTTGGCCGCTAGATTCAGCCTGGTTCGCTAGTGTGACGCGCAGCTGTTTGGATTAAAAAAATTGTGTACAATCTTTTAACGAGTGCTCAAAAGAAAAACCACATCTTAGGCCTACAACCGACATTACCGCAACTTATTGCGAGAAGAGTGTACATAAATTATTTGTGATAGTGTCAAAAAGTGTAATCGGCAAGTGACCATCACGAAAGCTTGTTTACAGCTACTTTCAAGGAAATCATATTTACTAGCGGTTTTCATTGATATGTTAGTAGAACTTCTCTTCGAGTTTCCTGTGATTTGAACTTTAACATCTTCAGGGCGGTGATTTTGTTTTAGGAAGTAATTCTGACGTAAAGTAACGCTTAGTTCATTTAAATTAAGTAAATTTCGGTTTAAATGAGACCTGCTATCGATTTATACGCGAAATGTTGACGGAATCTATATAAAACTTCTCAGCATGGGTCGTGGCGAGATTCCGCCAAATTAGATCCTTACTAATTTACTTGATTTCCGGTCACATTTTTTTTGAAGCGGCACCACTCCAAAAATGCCCTTTCGGTGTCATTGTAGCAACTCTTATTTTGTCTTGGCAGCGAACAAAACTGCCCGAACGGATGAGGGGGAAGGTTTTGATGAATAAAAGATTTTCCTTTTTCCCAAAATTATATCTGGCGAGAAAAATTCAGAAAGAATTCATTGGGAGATCCTAGGATGAAGAGTCCAGAGGACGATCGCTCATTGTTGAGCTAGCAGAAGCCGCTATGATGGTGTCAAGTCGGCAAGAATGGGTTTTATCAAGCCGGCTGACGGAAGAGGAGGAAGGGCGAAGATATTACCGCCTACAGTGCGGCAAGCATTCACAGATGCAGAATCGACCAAAACTAAGCGGTCCATTGTTTACGACATCATTCTGGTCTCCCTTACCATGGCCCTGCTGATCGTCTGTGTCTCGCCGGAACCGTTGCCTATATCCCCTCCGGACCCATCGGTTTCCTGGCCGAAAAGTGTATGTTCTTTCGGTTGGTGCAACTGTACCAGGATCAACGAGGTGCCTTCGACGGCCGAGTTGGCTGCTGTGTCTTACGGGAGGAGGGGCTACAATTATTTGGATGTCTTACGCCCCATCGTCGTGAAGGATGGACTCAAAGTTCTGTGCACCTGTACACCGGGGCAGGCAAGTAGTAAAAAGAAATGAAATTCGTCGTTTCAACAGAATAAAATTTACGGAAATATTATTGCGATCCTTTAAATTTCTTTTTGTACAGTTCGGATGGGTAACTGCAGTTTTCTTACGGGAAGATTGTCAGAATTATTTTAACGGCATAAACACTTCTCTAACGTGCAAAATCGTCGCCGGAAGGCGATATAATGAACAATCTAACATACTAATTTTTAGGTGATTATGATCTCTTTTTACGTTATGCGGCAGGAATTTTATGGAATTTTTTAAAGCTGGAATTCTAAGAAACTTATTAGATCAATTTAACTTTAATAAGATTCATCTATAAATTAATATCGCGAAAATGGCGTCCGGATTAAAAGGGCACAGTTTCTATAATGGCCAATCTAGGTTAACCTAGGCTGTAGATTTCCTAGACCTACAACTACCGCTCCGAGAGAAAATATTCAGTGGAATCTCGTTTTTATGGTGTTCCCTGATTAAAATTCTGATCTAAAGTGATTGGTCAACCTAGGTTAACATATGCGTGTAGATTTCCTGTACTTACAGTTGAAAGGGATAAAATTCAGAATCTCGTTTGTACGAGTTCCATGGTGAAATTTTGAATAGTATTATTTTCTGCCCGACACAGAACTCTTTATTAAACAAAAACATTTAAGGCTTCCTTCATAAAAGCTACCTCTTATGCAACTGCGGTAACTTGAGGGTTAAATGTGAAAAACTGCGTAATTTCTAAGGTTCACCCCTGAATCTCGTAGGATACTGTAACTTCATTCATTGGTGTACTTTTTTGCGACCTAGTGATGATGCTATGGCTCCAGTCGTAATTCTGCGTGGCTGTTAATACTTCCTCATTGGCAGGAGCAAGATGGAAACAATGCGAACTCAGTAAAGGGACGTATTAGGAGCAATATCTCGGTGCCCCCACGCTTTGGTTCCACCGTCGAGATGGTGTCCGAGTCAGTAAACCCTTGGAATCCCTTTATACTTCCTCTGCAGTCGCTAAGACCTCGCCGAGAGCGTTAAGCGACACAGCAATTCTTCCTCATTCATTTCTCGAAGGGACCAATTAAGAGAAGCTTAATCTCCACCTATCAACACCGACGCTTGAAATCACCACCTAAAGGCAGAGTAATCGTATCAAGAAAGTCGATTCGTGGCTTACCTTCTTTGTCTTGGTTCAGATTCGGTCTTTTAAGTGCCGTCTGCAGCTACGTAATAGAGGTAGCTTTAACTGAATGTGAAATCAACACCAGAAGAAGATATCCAGAGAAATTGCAGCATGTGACCCTCGAGAACGTTTCATGCGGCCCGTGAAGCTTCGATGAACAAGCGATCCGTAAAACTTTACTATTTCATATTATTTAACTGAAATTATGATAAAAACTTTAATGTTGAAATGTCAACTCTTATGAATAACACGATTTTCAATCAAACTAAACCATAGACTCTCTAGGTGTCTTGCAATGTAAGCATTCGCGATTTCAATGAGGCTCGCTATGTAGGAAAGTTTGTTTGAATAGCAAGTTATTAAATAAAATGCGATAATTTCAACTGTGGAGCAACCTTTTCAGTGGAACGCCTTATAATTTCACTTCTGACGGTCGTAGTAACTCGCTATCTTCTGTTTTTAGGTGTTAAGCACATATTTGAATGTGAGATACACGGTTATCAATTAGAGGCTGTTTCTTTTGCGCTTAGTTTCTACCCAAAATTCCTTCCAATGCTATTGCATGCGTAGATGTGTCGTATTTATTTAGAAAGGTCAAATCTTCCAAATTTACTCTTATGAAAAATGTAACCCCATGAGTTGCTTATTTCACTTTGAATTACACTTTTTAAATGCCCAACGTGGAGTTACACGATGGAAAATTTTAAAATCTCATCGTTTTTTGTAAAAATTCATGCAAATATCAAAAAGAACGTTATTTTCAAAGAAACGTCTCTATGTAAGTGAACGTCACGCCTAGTATCCTATGATTTTCATAATCATTCAACCGTCCCACTGCTATTCAAAATAGTAGTATTTTTACGTTAAAATGAGCTTATAGCATTCGATCTTTGCCATTTTTTCTTATTTTCCACCTCTTTTCTTCGCACTCCGAAATTGGAAGGATACGTTTCTCATCAAATTTACTTCCACTGAGGTCAATTCACTACCGTTCACTTTCTGACAGAGATATGAGAGAATCTTTTCGGTAAACCGGTGGCGAATCTTTCTCTCTCTCCGCGAGACTTGTGACGAGTGACAGAAGGAAAGAATGCAAAACGAAAACATTAAATCAAAAGCTGACTAAATTTTAACATTGAAAATACACGATCAAAGCAAAAACATTCCGAAGAGACTTCAACATGCGTAAATTCGCTTTTCTCGCAAATTCCATTTCGCAAAGGATGATAAAGAGTTTAAGGCGACCTTCGAGAGGAGCACGCGGAAGGATCTGGGTCCACGTGGTCGCCGAGAGATGAGTGGCGCGCGCGCAGTCTCTCTCTCTCTGTCTCGCAGCCTCCTCGAACTCCCAGTCGCAAGGGAGTTCTGGTTAGGATAGACCCCCCGCAAACATCTCGCATCTTCCCCTCTTTCTCTCTCCCCTCTTTCTCCCCTTCCTCTCTTTCCAGCATCCATTGACTAAAGCGCGAGGGGAGAACGAGGGCGTCCCACTCGCCCGCGTTGCGAGCCAGAGGGAGGATCTTTCTCTTACGAGCTCATTGCCAGATAGAGAGAGGGAGAGACGGAAACGAGGAAGGCTATATACTAAACGCAGGCACGCATAGACTTGCGGGTCTTGGCCATATCGCACGCGTGCGACGTCCAACACTCCCAAGCGCGCAGCTCCGTCTTCTTTCGAATCCACGCACGCGAATTCCCCGCGTGCTCCGAGTTCCACCCCGTCTCTTTCTCTCGCCCGTCCCATCCTTCTCTTCGAACAACCTCCTCTTCTTGGCCTAACTCAGGCCCACTCCCAGGTCCCTTCGCCAATTTCTCCTTCGCCGGCCTTTGTTTATTACACCTTTCCGTTCGCCTTCCCCCCTTCCGGTTTCTCTCACCCTTCGCCCTGCGAACATCGCGGCCATCGACGAAGTTTTATGGGAGTGCTACCGTAGCTTTATTAAGATTGTCGGTAGGCGAATTCGGAGAGGTTTGTCGGATGTCGTGTGTAATGAAACGACGGAAGGCGATCATATTATGACTTAAGTTTTCGTGCTTCGCGAAAGTGATAACATAAAAGGCAGAGTTGGAACCACGGATTTCATCAGGTGTTATTACGTAATAAGTTTGCATCGCAGGGGTAGTATTAAATATTTCGTAAGTGATACGAAATAAAATAGAATCGTGCGTAATATGTTAACCCAGAAGAACAATTCGTGCTAATCGACGAAGCTTATAAATTGAATCTCATTGATATTTAGCATATTCTTTACTCGGAAAAGCCTCCGAAGTGTCCACAATCGGAGGGAAAAAGGCGAGCCAAATGAGAGCCAGAATCATGACTACAAGAGTATGGAAATATGGAGATCCTTCTGTACTTACGCAACTTACTCGCAGTATCCTTCGAAACATTAATTCTCATCCTAAAGCGACAATTTAACATGTGAAAAATAAGGCACCAATCATATCTTTTCAAAGTAATGGCTAACCTTTATTTTAAGAGCATAAATATAAGATAATAATCAAAAGTTATCATTGGAGTGTAAATGCCAACAGAAAGCCTTAGCGGAAAATATTATGATCGAATAATTTCAATCCAGGACTAAAATTCAAAGCATGCACATTCCACTTATCATTTCAACGCCTTTCATTTGCAGCATAGTTAAAAGAAAAAGGACATTTTTGGATAACGCGCCCAACGCACATAAAGTGTTTACGGGTGTGTCAACATTAAGTTTTAGATACTATGTTGGTGTTATAAGAATATGAATAAAATACCGCAACAGTGGTATGGATTACTTCATGGAATAAATCCACTCTCCGATTTCTATTTTCCATCCGATCTTAAAGGAAAGATAACTGTTATCTGAAATAAGTCGCGAGGCACGTAAATGTAACGACATCTAGACTGCGTTATCAACTCGCTTCCACTCATTATGACGAGAGAGAGGTTGCTAGCCAAGATTGGGAGTACGGAAATAGCCGAAAGGGGGAGGAAGATCCAGAGGTTAAAGGAGGCATTGGGAATGGAAGTCCATTCTGGCTCTCGCACCCTCCCCTCCCTCCCCCAACCTCAACCCCCTTGCCCCCCTAAAAAACTATCGCGCCCCTTCTGCCCGGCTAACATCTCCCGCCTCCTTCAGTGTTCGTCAAAAGCAGCCACTCGGAGTTTCTCTCCGTCTCCTCTATGGCTAGCTCAGAAAATTGTGTTGCATCCAAGAGTCGAGTTTAGGGTTCGTTCGAGGGCATTAGAGAAAACTTCCAAGGCAATATAAGAAGCGGTTCGCCCCATGGACAAGTATTTGTAATTCTGAGATTCGCTTCAAAAGTTTTTGGGTAATTTATGATAATTTTAAAAGGATATTTTAACATTTACAATGCCTAGATGTCAGGTGTGCTCCTAATAGAAATGAATTAACGTATTAAAAACCCTTCGGCCCCAAGGTTACGTTTGGCGAGGATTGCGTAGAACGTGATAGAGATTTTTTGAAAATTAACTTCCTTACTATCGCGATTAAACAACATATTTAGATAGATTATACATATAAGTTAGAAATCGTTACATCTAATTTTATTTATGATAAAACTCGTCGGACGATGAAATAATCTTCTCACTGGACAGATTTCGTATGGAAGCAACCGATTATAGCGGGAATTACATTACTTAAAAAATTAACTATGGCGGATTGGGGAACTTCCCAAGGAGGTCGTCTCTCTTCTCGTACGGATCTGATCCATTAACTGTACGAAATATTTTATAGTAATTTTATAAGGTCTAAACCTATGAAAGAGATTCCGAGAATTTCTATAAAATAAAATTATTTCTCCCTTCTCCCGTATGAAAGAAAATGGGAACGAGTCTCCAGGGCCGGCTTCAGACGGTAAGCAAGAGCGAACAGCACGCCGGTGTGCCAGCAAATATATGGGGCTATCTGCCGAACGGGCCACCAGTGGCACGATTACTTACGACGCCGCTCACCGACGTTTTTGTCATAGAATCAAAATGGATAGATGACACGAAATACTAGACACCCCTCTTATCCTCTTCCTATCCTAAAGCTGAAGGTCTTAGGCTAGTCGTCCATTGGATGCGTGTTCGTCCGAACTCAATTCGTCAGAAAACGTGCGTAAACGCGCGAACAGTCCCATGTAATTGAAATATATTGAAGGTCGTCCACTAGACGCCATTTCATTCGTGCGTTTTCGGACGAATAGTTGCGAAGTGCGAACGATCTCATTCCGCTGGGATTTTCGCAAGTATTCGTGCGAATTTGAACCTGTTGATAGCCTACTTCTAGAAGTCTGCTCAATGCCTGCTTTTTTCTGTTTTTATTGAAATGTTTCTTGATTCATACGAAAATAAAAATAAACTTCTCTTCATTATCTTTTAGATCCTTAAATAAGTGATGATATTCCCCTAGTGAATTTCTTTTTAATAAAATATCACTCGTCAAAATTGTTCTTCTTTTGGCCATCATACGTCTAACGAGGAAAGAATTTTCTAAAAATAATAGTTCAGAACGTTGGTAACTGAAAATGCCATTCGCGCGTAAACTGCAGGCAGTGGACACTCCCTCATCGTCCGAAATTGTACGAAATGGTTCGCACGTTTTCTGACGAATTTAGTTCAGACGAACACGCATCCAATGGACGACTAGCCTTAGCCTTCTACTACTATCGTTATTTTTCGATCACGTAAACCACTATTATGACCCCATTTTTCAAAATTGAAAAAAAATAGAAAATTTTAAGTTTTGGGTTTCAATTTATGGCCATTCAATAAGACACTCGAAAATGTGAGAAAGTTTCATTTATAGAAAAACGAATACAAATGTATACTGCAAAAAAGAAAAACTGAAAAACTCAAAAGTGACTAAGAGTATAGAATATTTTTTTCATGCCCTAAAAATTCGTTTTTTTTTTCTTCAACCTTCCAGGTTCCTACTGCAATCGAATTAGGAATCTGCTGAATAATTTTAAAAAATATTGGTTATAAACTAAAAAATGACGATGATGTTTTTCAACCATATTCCCACACCCGCATTTCATAATCAAAACTCGGTTGTGGAACTTGCTCTTCTTCTTCTTCGGATAGCCTTACGGATTTTGTTAACCTTTCCTGTAACAGTAGCATCTGCAGAAAGATCATTTTCCAAGTTAAAAATCATAAAAAAATACGTACAACAATGACATGATCGTTTAACTGTTCTATCAATGATGTCCATAAAGAGTGATATTATGCAATCCTTGAAATATGAAGACATAATTGATGGGTCAATATGTTAACAAAATAATCCATACAACGCAATGCATTTCCCTTGGCGATGAATTTTCCGGCTGTGAATTTTTCGTGGCGGTGATTTTTCCGGCGGTGAATTGCTGGCGGTGAATTTTCCAGATACCATAATTGATGAATTTGCAACAATAAAATGCCGAAGAATGCATTTTCAATAAAGTACCTATATATGCGCAATGAAAGACTAGTTTCTATAGATCAACATTATAAATTTAAATTCCTGATAATAATTGTAAAATGAAAAATTTTAGTAGATTGCATTTATCATTTATTTTACTATGATTATACTCTTGACAGCATTTTGATGTTATATTATTAATATGTATTACTTAGATTTATATTTTTCCATAAAATACTTGTATTTATCACGTAAATAAAAATAAGCTGCAATATATTCTCTGAGATTTAAAAAATACTTATATACACAGTACACATAAAATTCCTAGATAATGATGAATTGGTGATCCACAAAGCTTGCGGGGGTGGGGGGGGGAATATTTTCCCGCCTCAGGGCAGCCAAATGTCTGAAGCCGGCCCTACGAGTCTCTGACCTGACTAAAGGGGTTTCCTTGTATGTACTATCATACGTATGTACAAGCCCTCTTGCGTCAAAGTTTCGGTTGCTTCACCATACGTCTCAATCGTGTTATTCTAGTCTACTGTAAATTATAATTTTCCCACATTTAGAACAGAACGACTTTCTCAACTCAACAGAGGCTTCTTTGTACCTTATATTCGTACACAAGTTTTCTTGCATAAAAGTTTTGGCCACTTCATCAAACGTCTCAATTCTGTTATTCTTGCCTACTGTAAAAAGTATAAATTTTCCTATGCTTATCCATCGCCAAAAGAATTCACCAATATATCTTTAGTACGAGAAGTTGAATGAACGCAGGTTACGTATGTGATCTGCAATATTTCCCGATAAAAGTTGCTAAGTAATTGTACGTTTTTGTCGGTGAAAATGGTGACTCGGTGAAATACTAACTCGGTGTAAAAATAAATTAACCCTTTTCCGAGTCGATTTGCGGACTGTCTAAGCATTTCAATCAATTTAAAGCGCGCTTCAATGTCAAACATAAAACAAATGGTTCGGTAGAACAGAACATATCAAATCGCCCATTTTCGCGTTTTAACCGGAAGTCGTTCTCACATACTCGAGAGATTCCGCAACTCCATGTATGGTGCGATGCCAAAACGAAGAATATTATCATAGCCGTTTCCAACTAGGCAGCAGCATTCGCGTCACGTCTCAGCACTCGGGTTACGACAATCAGGACAAACGCGCATCATCCCCCAGAGAGCGAGTCCTCGTCCTTCTTCTCGAGAGAGAGGAGACAAAAGAGAGGGAGCACAAATCTCGAGGGGGCGTGAAAGAGGTACTTCCGGTAACATTCTTCGAACTCTTTTTCGGAGGACCAAACTCCATCGCATTAGTCAGCCGTAATGGGTACGCCCTTCATCCCTCGTGACTCTCTCTCTCGGGGGAGAAAGAAAAAAAGCATCGCCGCGCGCGTCTCGTCAGTTTCCCACCGCACGATAAATAACCTGCGTCCTCGATGGATTAGTCCCCCCCCCTTCCTCCCTCCCTTAGCGGAGACCTCTTTCTCGACTGCTTCGGATCATCGAGAAGGCGTGGGAAAAGATGAAGCCATTGTTTTTTTCGTGGATGCGATGCGGTGAGAGGGAGTGGTCGAAAGGCGCGTATGGTAGACGGTGGAAGAGAAACTCCTCGGGATGTCACCTTATTGGATGTCGTCGCACGCAATGTGACCGCGCTCGATGGATATATTTATGTTTTTGCCTCCATTACGTTTTATTTTGAGACGTATAATTTGGCCCCACAGATAAAGCACTCCAAACTGGAATGTGTCCCTGCCCGTAAGCCAGTTTTTAACTAAAAAAAAACTTCAGGATTTCTAGCGCTTTATCTAAAGGAGGAAAATTGTTTCTACTTATAAAGTAATGATTCAAAATGTTTTGCTAAGTGTTGCCATTCATCTTTATAGCTTAATTATAAAAGCCAATCTGAGAAAAGCTGTTGTTTTCCCATAGTCCTGGAATGATTATGGCGTTAATTAAGCCAAGCTGCACTATCGAACTTCACATCCGTACGCTTTATTTATGCAAGGCAGAGTCGTGGAATTTTAGAAAGAATGATAGCCTAGTATAGCGAAAATAAAAATGTTAATTCGTAGAAATCTTCCGTAAAATTTAATTCAGGCAGTGCCATTATTATTTACTAACTTCGTGAAAATTGCACTTGTTTAAAGTTACCTATTCTCTTAGTTGTTAGTTCGGCTTAAAAAGCTTTAGATCAAGAGCTCAGTTTACTCATGTTTTCCTTTCCTTAAAGAAAAAACATCGCAATTTGGCCTAAAAAATCGAAGAGAAGCAGATAGAATAATGCGATATTATAGATACAAAATTATCGCTACTAAAGATACTTTAAGTATAATAATAAATAGAAAAACTGATGAAATCTATTCTGAAGCTAAGAAAAACAACCGTTCGTGGTACTTCCTTGAATCCGAAGCCATGTTACAAGAAGTTCGTCTCCTGTTTCGAGGACTTTAGATCCCGTCGTCACGGCGACACCCTCTCGCACCCTCGGCCGTCTTTATTCTTCCCCCTGTCGGGCAGAATTCTTCCTCCTTCAGAGCGTGGGCGCGGAACGAGCAAGGGTTTGTCGCAGGTACGCGTGAGAAGGAGGACTTCAGGGAATACGGGCGGTGAATAGAGGAAAACGTCTGACGAACGTAATTTATTGCTACACGAGTGTATAAGGTAAACAAGCCCACAACCGCTTCCCTAGACCCCAAATAAACAACATAGAGACGACCCGAATATCTTTTCGGTGACGACGGTCACCTTTAAACTGTTGGACATCATTACGCGGTCGTAACCCAAATCTGTCCTAGGGTCGGAGCGGTAGGGATCGTTATCGAGTTCCAAACGCTAAAGGGTACTCGAAAGGGCGCAAAATACACGATATGGATAATTAATTAAATTATGTAATATCGGAGGATGAATAAAGGGAAGCATTTAATCCTCTGCTAAAAACTTATTTACTATGTGGAAGAAAGAAATTGTACTTGCAAGTTTTTTTTATAATAAGCATTCGCTGCTAAATACCATGCGTAGGTTGTGGGTTTTATAAAGGCTCCTTTCAACTCGACTCGTTAAATCTATCGCGCCCATCTCATGGCTCAACAATGGAAAGTGACCCACGAAAATCCACTAGACGAGAAAAAGATAGGTCAGGGTTCAGAATTTCGTCATAGTAGGGGACTTAACAGGTGGACACAATCTCCGTGCTCTCTCTCTACCTGAGGGCAACGTTGCCATTTTTCGGAGAGAAGCGCCTCCAGATAAGGGAATCCTAACAAGTGAGAGAGTAAAAAATCTCACGGTGCCAACGGGTCGATAAAACCCTTGAACAACGAACATATTTCCACATATTGTTTTCGCTTCGGAATTCCTAAAATCCTCCATATAATAAGTTATTTTGCCCCGGCGTTCGTCGGAAGGGGCGTGGCCGCGTAAAGGAACCTGACATCCGTGCCTTGGTCTTAGCGACCCCGCACGCAACCCTATCTTTCACGTAGCCCTACAACACGACACGAACTCGTCGTAAAAAACAAAAGCGCAGCGCGCGCGACCCTGTGCCTGCCTGCTGCACCAGAGAGAGGGAGGCGCAAACCGCCTCCTTATTAGGTATCGAGGCGGACCTCGCGTCGCTCTGCCGAAACCCTCCTTCCGAGGTCCTCGCACTCTTTCATTTATCGACCTCTTCCCTTGTGTAAGAGGAAGTAGCCAACCTATCGCACGTCTGATCGGACTTCGCTCACCTGGGCTGCCATAAAACGCCCTTTCGCTAGCTGAAGAGGGAGCAACGTCGCCTACCGATTCCCTCGACCTCCTAGCCAGCCAACGCAGGATATGAAGCCCAATTCCTAGTGGACAATCCGCCGGGAGAGAGAGATAGGCGCGGCCTGCCCTCCCCATCAGCGGCCCCCGAGGCAATTTGCTATTAGGCGGCATCTCCGCTCGCACTTACAAAAATATACCTTCATCTGCTCGCCTCCCTTTCCCACCTCCCCTCTCACTTCTCCCTCCTCCCCTTGCCATCCTCACTTGCCCCTCTCCATTTTCCCTCCCTCCTCTCCGTCCGTTACATTTCCCTCTCACGCCCTTCTGAACTTCCTCGATTTCCTCGAGGACTTTATCTTCAATTACTCGCGAATTTGTCAGTTACATTGCACATGCGATCATCTGAAAATGTGTCGATTAAGCAGGCGCGCACCCAGAATTTTCTCGTGGGGGGGTCAATTCTAACAAAAATATTCTACCAAAAACATTTGGACAATTTGGGATCCCCTCAACTAAAGGCAGGAGCAGAGGCTCCTCCTGAGAATCTGCATACCTGATTAATACAAACTTAGAATTTAAGGTTCTTAAGTCAGAAAATTTAGCGTTTCATGGGGGGGTGGGGGAGAGGGCTAAGCCCGTCAGCCCACTCCCACCCCCCACCCCTCCCCTGGTTTCGCGCCTGCGAATAAGTATCGCTATAGACCTGGGGTTCCCAACATTTTCGATGTGGCGAGTACAAAGTTGTATCCTAAAACTGCGGTAGTCAACCTGGAGTACGCGTAGCCCTAGGGGTATGCGGGCGCGGAGAGTTTTAAGGTTACAATTTGAAATTTACAAGTGAACAAAAATTGGATGCTACCTATACCTTAATAACTCATATAAATAACTGACTATTAATAACAAAAATTTTGGATGCCAACTTTAAAATATACCCGTGGGTAAGTAGTCATTCAAAACTCTTCTGGGGGGTATACAAACGAAAAAGGTTGAATACCACTGTCGTAGAATATTAAGCAAGCACAAAGTTGTATCCTAGAATATCGAAAGAGCACCTCTACACTTCCGTAAGAGTAGTAATGATAATGGATAAAACCAAACCAACATCAAAGTTATTCTGAAAAATCTTGAATGTGTATAGAAAGAAAACCGAGCAAATTAAATTATTGGACCTAAGAAATGGGATATTAAGTACCGTGGAAGAGCACAATCATGCTGTCAAAGAGCACTATCAGGGTTCCAAAGAGCATAGCGGTGCTCACGAGCACCAGGTTGGGAACCCCTGCTATAGACGCTGTCGTAAGGTAAAGCCGAACTACGAAAACTATTAACAAACCAGCAAGCCAACCATAAATAAATAAGCAGCCGTGTTACTTTCTAGTTATATTAAATCCGTATGACAGCTGTCTCGGCAAAAAAATACTTAGGTATATTTCCTTGAGAGCTATGTTGCGTAAACTTGCGCCATTTCTCCATATGATGAATTTTTCCCGACCCTTCTTTAATATGTCATATAGTTACCGGAATTAGAGATCTGCATATCCGCAATTTATCCGACCCGACCCGCGGATATCCGCAAGAAAAGTTGCGGTTCGGGTCGGATAATGCGTAAATTTTTCGGATATATAGCCTGCGGGTGCGGATAATAAAATCAGTGCCCGTGCTGAAGTCAAAAATCAGTGTCTTGAGTATGAGAAAAAATAATGTTGGTTGCACTCTTCTCCTACCCCGTGTCCAAGCGGCTTTGGGTCTCTTTTGACCCTCCTTCTTCCTCCTTCTTTGGAGGGACGCGACTTTCTTTGGGAGCTATTGGTGGGATTTTACAAAACATTCTGAAACCCGGAAATTTTGGAGAAAACCCTGTTTTTTCGTTTTTTCTGTTATGTATTCAGGAGTTTCTAATTAAAATGTATTGTAAATTTTATCAATACATTTTCATTTATCAATTGAAATATTATTTATTTCGTTAAGCATAAGTAGTGTAAATAAATGCGTTATTCTCACCTCTTTTCGAGATAAAAATGTATAAAAGTAGTTATCTAGGAGAATTTTTTTCAGGTGTTAAAATTTGTATTGTCATATTTATTTAAAACTGTAAAAACATTATTTACCCGAAATTCGAGGAAATCCGATTACTAATCAAAATATTACGAGGGTGCCTTTGGATCCCACGAAAGTGTTATATTTCGCCATTTTTTGTTCATTTCAAAGAAAAAACACGTAAAAAGTGCATTTCTTCATTAAAATCAACATTCTCTAAGCAAATGCTCGGCGACTTTTGGTATGTTTGTGTAAGGAGAACCACGGCAAAACTTTTAGTTCCACTGCTGACACCGACCCGGAGAAATTGTTGTTAAACCCTGAGCCCGGAGAAACATTGCTTCACCCGGAGTCTCCGGGTCAAAACGACTCAGTTGGAAACCCTAGCTGGAATGCTTTGATAAACATTTTTGGATCGTTCACGCCATGAAAACGGAATCCTGTAACATAAAAACGGTAGAACAATAAAATTTTATCATCCATCATTCCGAGAACCAGAAAACATTCAAAATACTAATCGAACAGCAATTCTTCGATGGAAATTACAAAGCGTGAGAGTAATGTATAATTCTCTTCGCCTCCGTCTCGACGTATTTTCGACCTACATAGTAGTTGGCCGTGCGAGGCCTCTTCTGCCCTCCCCGCCTCGCAGTTCCAGCTGATGGAGTTCCTTCCCCTTAGCCTAGGCCTCGGAATTCATCGACGCCCTAACGTCTTCTTCCGTGGCGATTTATCCGGAAACGGACCGAGTTTAGAAAGATGAACAACGCCGAAAACCACGAGCTAATTCTAGAGGAGGCTGAATTTCTTCTCTCTCACGTGAAATGCGGCCACGCCCTTTTACGGCAAAACAAACGAAGGGTCTCCCAAGAAAGCGCTCCTGCCTGCATCGGAATAGGGATCGATCTTTTTACAAGGCCGATTCTATTTTTTGGATCGATCTTTTGTTCTACGATTTTTATGTGGATCGATTCTTTTAGCCCAGGGGGCCGATTTTGTAACTTTTTACTTTTCGATCTCGATCGAAATGACAGCCATCTTTGGATAGTTTTCGATCGAAATGAAGTTTGCGATTTTGTAACTCAGGATTTCACTTTCGATCGAAATCTCTCTCAATTCCCGTCGAAATCCATTTCGATTTCCTTTTGCTTGGTGAAATCCGTGAAATCTGCTCGAAGTTCATGCTATAAACCTAGTATTCAAAGAATAATTGAAGATTTAAGTGGCAATACCCATACTAACTGAAAATTAACAATTCGTTTTGTATATTTTATATTTAATACTGTTAATCATAAAACCTCTTCAGTTTCATTATATGTTTAAAGAGAATATTTAATATCACTTATATTATTTCATGTACCAATGTTATAAAATCTTCTCCTTTGGCTATTTGTATCTTATTGTATCCTTTACCTATTTCAACTCCTTTCATTTTAATGACAGGAATATAATTTTTCCTTTTTTGGACAACTATATTTCTTAATTGACTGTGCTGAATCAATAAACAATTTATTTCAATACCTGTTTGCATATTTCATATACTTTTGTTGAATTATGATAAATATTAATTGTACATGTTATCATTTAATATATTTTATTGTACGCCTAATGTTTCGCATTTTCTGTTGAGATCCTCACTGTTTACTTACTTAATGTGTGTATCATCATTTTGCATATAATATCTCCATACCTAAATGTGGATTGTGTCTTATCGATTTTGACCATGTATTTCTAATACATATTAATGGGCATCGCCCTTGAACTAATGAATAAAAGTTAAATATCAATGATCATTAATTATACATGTAACTGTTCAGTAAAAACCTAAACTGCGTAGGTATCAAATAGAAATTATAGAATAGAGTCCACTGTATTATTTAACGTAATATAGAAAATCACATTAATGAAGACTACATTACCTTCAGTATAAATAAAGATTTTTGTGTGTACCTCCTGTAGTACCAGTACTTGAAACATATGTCAAAAGGAACTAACATCACTACGGTCCAAGAAATGCAGGTTTTTGGAAACTTGTAACTATTTAACAATACTCTCAAAATATTTAATAACATTCATTAACGTTGTATTCCAATATCAATAAATGATACAAACCAAATTAAATGCTTTCTTAAAGACATTTCTTACGAAGTATAGAACTTGCAAATCTATGCTGACAAGTGTTATCAAAATCTTAGACAGTCTAGTAATCATAACAAAACAAACAATGTTAACCTCAAATAAATCCATTTACGAAAAACGAATTAATATCCCTCGTCTTGCGTTCCACATTATACAATATATATACCAGCCAATATTCAGCTATATCCTTCCAATTTTTACATTATAACCTAATGTTTCTGCCGTAGTCAATGATACTAATGATAAATTATTCATCCAATGCCGTAAACTAATATCCATTCATCGAAATAATAATAAATAAAAACTTCAACATTTGAAGTAGCAATATATAGATTCGATAAACACAATACGTACAGAAATAATCTAATATTTACTTAACGTATGCTGTATTCGTTTTATTTAACATATTATAAGGATACTGTATTAGGACTTACGTTGAATTACTCATTTTAATTAGGTTTTTATCTAACTGAAATACGTAAACAAACCAAAAGAAACTGACTCTCAGAGTCAACTGCGCATGCGCCCACCCGGCCGAAGCATAAATTTTGCAACACTGTTTTCGACCGAGCTCACTTCCTTCGATCGAAATCGAAATTAGTTACAAAATCGCATATTCCCCCATAATTTCATTTCGATCGCTTACCAGCTTTCACGTCGAAATTGGGAGTTTATGATTTCGATCGAATCGAAGGAGTTACAAAATCGGCCCCCTGAATCGAGAATCGTTCGACTCCACCTGGTGGGGTGCCTATGAAGGACAGGGGCAGTGGTGATTGGTGAAAGTGGTGAACTCTAGTTGTGGGCATCAAACCTAGTCGACAACTTAACCTTACAAGCTGTACCCGCGCAATGTTTGCGCGGTTTTTTTCAATTAATTTATAATAAATTAAGAACTGAGCGAAATAAATTGATCTCAATAATTAACATTTTACTCTAATAATGCCTTTCCCCGGTATAGGATTTTAATGTATTTTGTTTCCAATGTAAGGTTCGCGGGTTCGAATCTCGCTGAGGGCATGGCTGTGTACGCGTATTGGCAATTTATTATGCGAATAATATTCAGTCAGAAATCTGTAAAATTAAAAATCATATTAGAGAGGAAATTAATGCTACACAGTAACTGATCGCGAAATTTTGTTTTTAATTTTCTTTGTTTCTTTTTATTATCATAATACAATGTTAATGTAAAATGTTGGTTCTTATGGCTTGAATCGAAGGTCGATCTTTATTATAATAAAAAAATTGTAACACGAAAATTATTCTTTTGGTCTATAACCTTCCTTGTGTCTAGAATCGAAGATCGATCTTTCTTGAATCGATCTTTTTGGTTCGATCTTATCGGTAAAACGATCTAGATCGATTCACAGAATCGATCTCTCAGGGTAAGATCACCCATCCCTACCTCGGAAGCGATTGAAGCAACCTCTTCGGACAGGGCGAGGAAGCGAGAGAGAGAGAGAACAAGGTCGCACGTCCGCGGTTCCTCGGTTATCTAACTCCGCACGCCCGCCCACACAGGTGCGGCGAAGGGGGTCCTCGGCAATCGAAAGAGGCGGAGAGACGAATTCGTGGAAATTGGCGCCACGGATAGAAAGCTACGTTGTCCCTTCCGCGGTGGGAAATGGCGTTCAGGCGCTCTTCGTTTCAGCTCTCCCATTTGGCACGGATGAGATGAGAAAATTGACTTAACTCACAATTTCCAGGATAGTCACCCTTTTAATTGGATAAACGCCATTCCGAGAAACGCTCGCAAATGATGAACCAAGTCCATTTAATGCCAAAAAAAGTAATTGAGCGAAGACTCGGGAACTGAAATCGGCAGCCTAAGGCACGCGATATTTGAGAATTCACGGACCCAATACGTAAATGTAATCGCTATATCTTATGAAGAAATTTCCTTTAATTTCGCATTTTACCATAACTACCCCGCATCAAATTCAGGATGTCTTACATTATAATGGTCTCTTTTCTTGAGCGAAAATTCAACTAAATGCGGGCAGAAGAAAAATTGAAAATGTTGCTAAGTGATTATAATCGAATCATTAATCGAAGCACCCGAAAGATTAACGTAACAAACTCCTGAACGGGACTCTCCTTAAATATATTCTGATCCGTCGAATAAGATTTCCGTCTCCCTCCAGGCGATATATCACTGAACCGCCCCCCTCCCTTTCTCTTTCGCAGGAGTAACTCAACGAATCCTTTAATCGACTTAATTAGCCGAGGTGTAAATGACAGACACTTCGTCGGCCATCGAAACTATCGGAATAACATTTAGGAACGCAATGGGCGTAAAAATAAGTGCGGCGTTCCAAACTGCAGTCCTAAACCCGAATCGAAACGTTATACATATCTTGACAGCTGAGAGAGGGGCAAGTTGAAACCTTCTCGCACTCGCGTGATCTCCGCGGAGTCTTTCCTATCTCGCTCGCTTCGTGCACCAGTTACCCGTAAACCTCCCCACGTCCCCCCTCCCTCTCTCACTTTCTGCCTCCCAAACGATCCTCCCCATCCTACACGCACGCCACCCTTCCAAACATCTATGTACGTCCCCCCTTACACCCTCCCCGTCTCTTTTTCTCTCCCCCTTTCAGATAAATTCCTCCCCCGCTCCCTTTTCCTCTCTCCGGTCAAAGAATTATCGTAGGGAGAGAGCTAGTTGTGTGTGTTGGAGAGAATGGGATGGGAAGAGGTAGGAAGGCCCCGTGGAGGAAGAGAAAGAGGGAGGGAGTCGGGTCAGACGGGGAGGAAGAGGAGAGGATGCGAAAAACCTGTCTGTTTCTCCGTTCTACAGCGTTGCCAGTTCTAACCAAAGACGAGCGTGATCTCTCGCTTTTTACTCCTGCCGGCGAAGACGCACTTGACACGAGAAACCCTCCCTTCCCCCTTCCCCACTCTCTCGCTGACTGATTTTCTCCCCGCTCTACCTTTCTCCAAGAAAACGCCTCCCGGCGAGTAGGTACTCCGTATTCTCCCGATGGAGAAATTAGATAAACAAATCTCTCCGATGCGGGCGGATAAAAAGATGGAGACGAGCGCGAAAGTTAGACCTGGCCGAAGAGAGTAGTCGCAGGGAAGGGCGGAGCGTGTGTGTAGCCGTGGGCAGTGGGGGCGTCGCGCAGCTACGGTAGGAGCGCTTGCAACGTAGATTACGTCACGCGACGGATGGGAAGAATGACGAAGGGATCGGAGGGGGTGGGAAAAGGGGGGTCCGGGTTCGTTGCCTCCTCCTTTGAATTCTGATAATGCGTGCTATTCCTGTATTGATGTGCTAATATAGCTAATTACGCAAGTCCCTCCTTTTTTTTTAATGTGCCGAAATGCCGATGTGATGTTTTCTCATAGGAGAATAAATTTAAAACGGCAACCGTTATGTAAATATAAGGAAATGGCGGAATGTGCGTAAATATCAAAGCAGCATCGCGTTCCTCATCGCTATAGGTTTTCGATCATTTTCTCATGCCTCACTGGAATCTTTTAAATGTGTATTACTAAACGGTATTTTTATATCGTTGTATGATATGCTCCCAAATTAGTCCTAAAATCGGCAACCAATCGGCATTGTAAATGAGTGATTGGAGCGCACTGACTTAAAATGATTGGGTCTCGGGTTCGGATCCTGCCGTGGGTTCGTTATATATTCATTGTAAAAGGCCGTAAAATTCCTTTTGGTGACCTGATAAAAATAAATTCATGCACCATGGGATGCTGTGAACAAAATAAAGTCATTTTTAGTACATTAATGACTTGAATGGGAAAATTAACGTTTATATTACATACTAAATTTTTAATTAAAATGTAACCAATTTTACTTAAATCGATTAACTCATTTGTTCTTTTATTGCAAATTTATAGATATGACAATCACTTTTGCCATATTTTATAATGACTTAGGATCCTTTATGTGAGGGGATATACAGAAATTTATGCATTGGCGCCCCAGAAAATAGCCATTTTTGTATTTCGCATTAATATGTAGAGAATAATTTGAAAGTCATGGCCTGTTTTGATTTTATAAGAAAACCAAGTAATCTGTACTATTTAACAATGCATATTTTAATTAAATGTTTTGGCCCTTCTATGCTGCGCATGGCTGTCCGCTGATAATCAACATCAGCATATTTAACTAGTTGCGTGGATGTCTATATTCCTAATATTTGCCGATATTTGCTCTACTATTTTGGCAGCTTGCAGGTTGATCATATAAATTTAAATATCATCTGTAATGTAGAAGTAAACTAGAAAATGAAAATTAGAGAAACAAACGATGGATCGAATATTTTCTCGTTAACATAAAATCCAAATATTTCATTTGCTTCGTGCGTTACAATATATAAATACATTTGACCAAAAAGAAACCAAGTATACAGCCACATTTCTTAACGTTTCCTCGAATCCTATTTCCCTTCTAAATTGTGTGTACAATAAGTCGCAAAATTAACGTTTCGCATCTTCTTTTCAGGACGTGGATTTTGACCACCACTCACTGCCGCCGGAAACGTTGGAAGTCGAGATTCAGGGATGCGCCGAGTTGAGGTTCAAAGCGGGGAGTCTCTCTCGCCCTGCGTCGCTCACCTCTCTCATCATCCGTTCTTCCGTTCGAATATCTTTTAAGAAGAACCTCTACATCCCATCCGGACACCATCAGGCCTCGCCTGCCTCCCTCTCCCACTACTCTTCTTCCCGCGACCCTTATCGCTCTCGACACCGCGACGCTAACGTGTCCGAGATCCGCCGCTTTCCACGATCCCTAGACCGGGGACCCCGAAGAATGGACGGGTCGCAGGATGCGTCCTTGAGGGGCCGCGCCCGTGTGGCGCGTGGAACCCGTCCCTCTTCCCGCTCGACCGCACCGTACACTCGCGGCGGAATCAGCGTCCCGTCGCCCCAGGAGACGCAACTGGACATAAGCAACGTTCAGTCCGTCCTTTGGGAGAGCGGCGCGTTCAGGACTGTCCTCGGAGGCGGCATCGTGCCGTCGATCGCTTCGCAGGGAACGGACCCCGCCGCCGCCATTGCGGCCGTGCACCCGAGGCCTCCCTTATCTGTCAGGGTGCACCGGGTGGGTCACGTGCTGGTGGATACCACCACCTTCGGGAGGCTGTCGGCATTCCACGCCTCCGAGGTGCAAAGGCTAGAACTAAGAGAGCACGCCTTCTCGGTGGAGTCTGCACCCGCCATCCTCGCCTCGCTCGAAGGCTCCGCAAGGAACGTGCCGCTCACCACCGTAAGTTTTCTGAGCATCGCGAGTCGCGTCCCGTGTGATGATTCATTTGCGTCTCGATTTTGCCCTACAGCACGCATTTACTCTTTATATAGCTATGAATAACTTTTAAAAAATTTTTTTCCACTGTTTTTCATAGATTAAATTGGAATATTTTGGACTAGTGCCGCGTTTTCTACCGATGAGTCGCATACCGAATTTGTGCTCGTTGTTTATCCCTACGAAACGTTTATGACTTCTCACTTTTAAATTGCTCGCCATTTCGGTTACGGCTTATATAATGTGAGCTCCTATTTAATTGCAGATGGATTTTTAAAACACCCCAGTTTTTGAGTGCTCTGAATGTCCGTCGACCTTGTATTTCGTATGTTTTCCACTCACAACTCCCCTTCTCTCCCTTCCTCCGCTTCTCTTCTGTGCAGCAGGTGTTCCTCCGGGGGGTCACCATCCCCTGGATCCCCCGCCACGCCTTCCCTTCATCCGCTACCGAAGTGCGACTTGAATCCTCCGAAGTCCAAACCGTTCGCCGCGACGCCTTCTCCGCTCTCACCTTCTCCGGAATCTCCGTGTCGGATTCCAAGCTCCGGGAAGTGGAGTCCGGGGCCTTCAGCGGCCGTACCCTCTGTCAGCGTCTCTCCTTCCACCGCGTGCGTGTCGGAAAGCTGTCTCGCAACGCCGTCCACTCCGCTGTCAACCATCTTTCCGTTTCGCACTCGTGGTAAGTCTCCCACCAGTGGCTGTTATACATCCAGATTGAAAATGTACCAATATTCCGCAGTGCTTTCAATTCTACACATTTTATATATCCTAAAATGATTACAGCAGAGGTTTTGTTTTATGAATGTCCAAAAGTAATTACACAGGCCTGCGAAGATTTTGCTGTTTTGGTAAACATATGTGATTTATATAAATATTGATGCGCTGAATTCGAAAATGGCATTCGTTTTGGCTTATCACGTACAGATTTTACACAATTCGATATTATATGGCTATTATCGAATCCTATATATGTACAGTGTTATACAATTTCGTTAATGCATTGAACATTGAGTAGAATGTGATAAAAAATTCAACACTACTGTCGTCCTAAAGCGTGATAGACTTAATGCTTCTGCTGCCTACGAATTATAACCTGTCATCAGCTATAAGACCTATGCCGCATGGACCAGACGTCCCGATTCTTACACCGCCGGCCGAGTTGGAGGATGTCGAATCCTCATTAGGGTGTGCCAAAAATGAAAAAAATTCAAAAATTTATCACGACAACCCGTAAAAAGTTTCCTTTTGATGCAAAAACACTCCTTGCAAAATTTGGTGGAAATCGGATTACTTTTAGAGGTCGCTATTTTGTTTCAAAGTTTCAATTTTTATGCGAGAATATCATTGTCACATATTCCTTCATATCTTGTCACCTGTAATACCTACAGACCAACAGAAATTTTTTTTAACGTGTTCAGTGCGGCAGGGATATTGCTGCCCGGTCCCCCACCCCCTACCTCTCCCCTTCCCCACCCCTCTCCCTCCACTCCTCCCTCGCCCGCCGCTTTCCGTCCGTCCGAGCTGCAAGTCTGTGCCTGTCCAGCGCTCGCTCTCGCTGCTTCCGGGAAATATCGCTCATGCTAATAGTAGTATCTCATGCGCATTTCTGCAGTCGCGCTCAACATGCAGCGGAGGAGTGACACCAAAGTTTGGCTCATAGGCCAGCCGAATGATAAAATATTAGGATGTAAGCTTCCATCAACCCATCAAGTATTACAGTTGTTCTTCCATCGCCACAACACACTGAAAGAGACAATAAGGCACAGTGCTAGGCATGCCGTCGAAGAAGCTGTCAACTTCTGGAATAAGACCAGGATACCAACGCAGATGGTGTGTCGTGCAACCAACAAGCTGCTCATAGTCCACAAACTATGGACTCACCTAAAGAAAAACCAAAACAATCAGTCTGAAACTTAGAGAGCTCATAGAGAAGATTTCACTAAAGATGTGGACTACTTATTTGATATTGCTTATGAAAATGCCTTGACACCGATGACTGTTAAAGAAGTCCGGGAATTTCTCCTTTCGCAAAGGAGGAGGTGTTATGGGATCAGCAGATGTGAAACTGGCATTGAAGGAGAAGAGATCATTAACTAGATTAGAAAGAGCGACAGCAAGATTAGAGAAGGAAGCCTCTCGTCGCAGAAGCTCCGAACTTAAAGTGGAACTGGAGGGAATTAGTGAGGAAGACAACCGACATGACGACGATACGTCAGGAGAATTTCGGGTGGTCAAAAATAAAGCTCAAAAATCAGTGATGATTTCAAGCAGCCCGGGGCGTTTCACAGAGCGCGTTGGATGGCCAAGGCAATATATGTTCTGAAAATTTGGCTCTTTATGGCAGAATTTCACCTTGCAAGAGGAGAAGATGTCTTCCGAGCGTTAACTGTTTTTATTGTTTCCGCATATGTCCAGTTCTGGTTCGCATCTGCTGCATCTGTGCGGTCTCCGGACAATGATCTACGCATGCTGAAACAATTGAAGAAGGAAGCTGGGTGGTAACGCTTGTGGAAGGCAGCTTATGACAAATTTTTGAACCATCTATGGTACCTTAGTACCTTGCATTGTTTGACCTCACGGTGACAAACGAAGCGAAAAAGAAGATAGTGGAGGCTTTTCAGGAGAGGGATGGCCTGGAAAATCCACCAAAGAGAGCTTTTATAAGGGAAGGCGATGTGGAATGTCTGAAGTACCACAATTTTGCCAGCAAGCCATCACTTGTTTTCTTTGAACGCCTTGGTATTTCTCCTGCATTTATGGACACTGAGCAGACAGAATGGGAGTCACATGATAGCTTTAAGGAAGCTCTTCGCAAAGTGCAGCATTTCCGCGTCATGAACGACAGCGCAGAAAGAGATGTGGGTCTGATGAAAATGTACAATACCATTCTTACAAAAGGAGAAGAGGATAAACAGGCTCTCCTTCAGACTGTAGCGGAGCACAGGAAGACCTTCCCAAAGTGTACTAATGCTAAACAGTCGTGAAAATTAGCAAAATATTTTGTGTATTATGTGACATAATTCACAAGTTTTCCTTAAATTTTGCATTATATTTTTGAACTTCGTGACATTAACTAGCATAAAGCATCTATTAAGTTTCATTTCTTACCAATCCAAAACTCATGTATTGAACAATGGTACTGTTTATGCTTTCCAGCTGGGAAAAAACGTGTTTGCCCCTTTGAGGTAGGCAATCAAAAAATCAAAACACGTCCCTCAAAACCGGTATGACACAAAATTGATAGAACACTTCAAAACTAACAATTTACCTTCTCAAAAATTTTCTGTAGGTCTTATTGGTGACGAGATATGAAGGAATATGTGACAATGGTATTCTCGCATAAAAACTGAAACTTTGAAACAAAATAGCGACCTCTAAAAGTAATCGGATTTCCACCAAATTTTGCAAGGCGTGTTTTTGCATCAAAAGGAAACTTTTTACAGGTTGTCGCGGTGAATTTTCGGAAATTTTTCATTTTTGGCACACCCTAATCCTCATCCAGCTCGGAGTTTACAGCAGAGGAGTATGTGTATTTCTCATCTGACAACGAAGACATAACTCCGCAGCTATTTACTCAAAGTGAGTTGAACGATTTAGTGCGGGACTTAGGTCTTACTTAGGAAAAGAGTGAATTATTGGGATCAAGATTAAAAGAAAAGAATCTATTAGCCCCAGGAACAACCTTTTACTGGTTTAGAAATCGCGAGAATGAGTTTCGGAATTATTTTAGAATGGAAGGTGAACTGGTTTTCTGCTGTTATATTCCTGCTTTGATTCAGCAGTTGGGAGAAGAAACCTACGACCCGAAGGACTGGCGTTTGTTTATTGACTCTTCAAAAAGGATTTTAAAGGCTGTATTATTGCATAATGGAAACAAATTTGCTTCCATACCAGTCACACATTCCATATACCTAAAAGAGTCATATGAAAATTTACAAACAGTATTACAAAAAATTAAATATAACGAACATGAGTGGTCTTTGTGCGGTGATCTAAAGGTTTCCGGGATTTTATTGAGTCAACAAGGAGGCTATAATAAATTCCCTTGTTTCTTATGTGAATGGGATAGTAGAGCGAGGGACAAATAAAAATTGGCCTAAAAGTAAAAGATTCATACCAGGAACGAAAAATGTGAAACATGCCAGTTTAGTTTACCCACAGAAAGTTTTATTGCCACCTTTGCACGTAAAACTTCGTATCATGAAGCAATTCGTAAAAGCGCTGGACAAGAGTGGCTCGTCCTTCCGATATCTCTACCGTAAGTTTCCATCTGTATCCGAAGCTAAAGTGAAAAAGGGCATACTTGATGGACCACAAATTCGACAACTCATGAAGGACACCGAATTTACTGATACCATGAATGAAATAGAACTTCAGGCATGGGATGCATTCAACACCGTCGTTAAGAAGTTCCTCGGCAATGTAAAAGATCCCCAGTATGAAAAAATCGTGGGAAATATGTTAGACAAGCTGCAGAAACTGGGATGTAACATGAGTTTAAATTACATTTTTTACACTCTCATCTCGATTACTTTCCCGAAAATTTAGGAGCCCTCAGTGAAGAACAGGGTGAAAGATTTCATCAGGACATCAAAGAGATGGTGTGTCCATGATGGCCGACTATTGTTGGACCTTAAAAAGAGAAGTTACTCGTCAAAAACATAACAGGAAATCTATGGAACGCTCATTTGGAACAAAGCGAAAACGGAAACATCCTGACCCTAATCATCCTATTTAAAGGTATTTAAATAACTTCTTACCTTAGTTGATGTTTATATGGGGCTGTCAGACTATATATCGTATGACTTCTCCATGTCTCTGTACATATACATTCATAAACGCATGATTTTACCGTAAATTTGTTCTGTAATTTCTGAAAAATCCTGACGTGATACGGAAAAACGGGCATTTGATTTGAATTCAGCATGCTCAAATTAATAAAAATCACATATTCAACTTGAAACAGCAGAAAAAAATTCATTTTCGCAGGCCTGTGTTATTAATAAGTACATACGAGGGCTGTTCAATCAAGAGTTATCATGATTCTTTCATGAGCTCGTCTTGACGGCCTTTTTCAAAGTAGTCCCTGTTACGCGCAATACACTTGTCCCAATGCTGCTGCCACTTTACAAACACATGGGAGAAGATATTGCACGACATTGCTTTTAGGATCGCCTCCGCTGCCTTCACAACTTCTTTCGATGACTGGAAATGTTTTTCCCGCAGCTGTGCCTTCAAGATGGGGAAAAGAAAGAAATCACGGGGTGCTAAATCTAGGCTATATGGTGGGTGAGGGAGACATGTCATATTTATGCGGGTTAGGTACTGTATGACAAGCGGAGCAATGTGGTGTCACGCATTTTCATTATGAAGCAGCCACTTGCTTGCCTGCAGCTGCGGCCGTTCCCGTCGGATGTCTTCTCACAAAGTCTTCAGTACAGAAGTGTAGTACTGTCCTGTGACTGCCATATGCACAACATACTGGTAAAAGCTGGTTAAGCAGTGATGTTGATACCTTGGTTACTGCAGCGGCTGGAGCACTCTTGCCTTGCGTCCCTCTTGAAACATTTTAAACGGCACCGGGCTGTGCTGTATGGAAGCTCAAGATTCACCATATGTCTCGTTCAACATCCTGTAGGCTTCAGCTGATGTATTTTGAGGCGATAACAAAATTTCAGAGCAGCGTACTGTTGTACTCTACCTCGTGTGTCCTCCATTGTTCCGTATGCGAAACTGAACGGAAGTGCAGTAGTGTTGCTGCCCCTCCGATATGCTGTGCATGAGATGTCATCGCATTTTTTATGTAATGAAATATGGATTGGTGCAACATTCTGCAGCTAAGCCGCAACTGTTGCATAAATACGTAGTTTTAAGAAAAAATTAATAATCACTCATTATTGAACAGCCTCGTACTTTTACGTACTCGAAGGCCTGCCTCATAGCTTAATACCGAATAAAACAAATTTTTTTAAGCGCCTTTGTAATATCATATACGTACGATAAACTAGACGCGATAAAATAGCGTATGGGAAAATTGATAATTTTGGAATACTAAATACAATGAAGAGGAATGATCCAAACAAATTGTCTCATGGCTTCACATTTGTTTTTCAGGATAAGAGAGGTGAGCGGCGGGGCCTTTAATCTTACGTTGGCGTCAGCATCCATTACCGACAACGTCTTCGAAGTGGTGCGAACCAGAGGTTTTTCCATGAGAGACTGGGACCGCGTCACACTTCACAACAACACTTTCCTCAGACTCGAATCGGGTTCGTTCTCCGGCCTCGTAGTCTCAGAACCAGGGCCCGACCTCGAAGGCCAAGAGGATGCCTCCGCCTCCTCTTCCTCCTCCACCTTCCTGCAGGTGTATTCCTCGCGATCCGGGGTGGGTGAAGGAGACTTCGGCTTGGATACGACCCTCGATTCGACAGCTCCTGTCACCGTCGACACGACCGAACCGGATGACGGGACCCGGAATCCTCGACGACGCCCCCTGAGGGATAAGCGATTCGCTTCCCGGCCCAGGGAGTTGAACATCACGGACAACGTCTTCGGCGACACTCCCGGAAGCTCGCTGTCCCTCCTGCCTCTCGGTCGCAGCCAAACCCCCGCGAGTTCCGGCGAGGACGACGAGCCGAGACCCGTTGCAATGTTCGTCTCGGACAATCGTTTCCGTTATGGCTGTCGCTGCGGTATGGGGGTGTGGCTCAAAGGCCTCACCGAAGACGGGACGAACGAGGACGCCGAAGCGTCCAACGCAGATGAACCTTCGCCCCGCGCCTGGAGCCGCTCCCTATACAACACCAGCATGTGCCTAGTGGACAGCAACCTCGCCCGCTGTTTCAACGTTTCGGTGGGGTTCATGAGAATGCGAGACTTCGCCCTGCTCGTGTGTCCCATCGACAAGGAGACTGGCGAGGAGAAGGAAGGAGGCGAGCATCCGCCTCCCTGCGATCCAGAGGAAGAGAATCCGGCCGTTCACAAAGCGGTTGTGGTTGTAGTCCCCGACACGGCCGTCGGGGCCGGCGGCGTGGACGTGTCCACCGTGGATCTGGGAGATGTGGGAACCACGGAAAACGAACTCGAACGCGACAAGAAGATCCTGAACACGATTTTTGTTGCCGTAGTTATCTGTATATGCGTGATAGTGTTGGTGACGTGGGTGCGTCGGACTCAGTGGTGGAAGCGGGTGCGGGAACGTAGTAGGATGACGGAGGCGGAGGGAGAAGAAGACGGAAACAGAACGTGCTGGTTCTGGACCATGACCAGAATGCGAGTCTTGATAATGAGTCCCGTTCGAAGGGCAAACGGCGCCGTGGTCGGCGGGACCGCAGGAGAAGAGGAAGACGGTATATCCGGTGCAGATTCCATCACGAGGCTGTCCGTGGAAGGGTACAACGAAATGATTGAGAGGGAGGCAGAGGAAAACGGCACGGCCGGAAAGAAGTCGACCGCTCGCTCTCGACTCGGAATGGGGGACACGGAAGGCAGCGGCCTTCTGGTGCCGGAGGGGGAGGAGGAAGATGGCGCCAGCGACGCCGAAGACATCGAACGAGAAGACAAAGCGACGCAGACCATGCCGGAAGAACTCACTCACGAGCTATTGACGGCGCTCAGGGAGAAGCTGGACGATCCAGAGAACTACAGCGAAGCGAGGGATATGATAGAGCACCTCTACGATATCATCAAAGTCGAGGAGGAGAGGGAGTTGGAGGAGAAGAGGAGACAGGCTTCCAGGAGGGCGAGGTCCGTCACCACGGACGACGAAGACGACGACGACGAAGAAGACGATGACGAAGAAGATGAAAACCTGTACGACGTGATACAGCCGCGGCCTCAGTCTGGTACTGGAAAGAAGGTAGGCAAGAGACGCAGGGGAAGACACCGAGAGGCAACCACCTACAACAGCGTGGGCACCCGCGCCCCATCTCCCGACAAACTGGAGCCCGTGCTTACTGCTTCTGCCTCTCTTGCGTCCCTTGCGTCCATCGCTTCTATAGTCTCCCCTTTAGGTTCTCCGATGCCGCTGCGCGGTGCGAGCGGAGCGGCGCGCAAGCGGAGGCCAGCACCCAAAGCCCCTGCCGTCTGCGAGTACGTCGAACCGAAGGACAGAGCTCAACACTTGTACACCGAACTTCCGTCGAACGGAGTGGCGGAGGCGAGCGATCCCAGACCCCCGAGACTGCGGTTGAAGGACGAACAATCCGCTGTCCAGCCCTCCACATCCCGGTCCGAAGACAAAGCTCCGAACCCTCCTCCGCCACCCAACGTCCCTTTCAAGTTTCTCCGGGCCCTGGGAGAGACATTCCTCACTCCCAACAAACCTCCGAGGGCCCCACCACCTCCCGCGCAGAAGCCTCAGGAAGCAAGGGGAAAGAGCAACGGGGGAATAGTGTGCGAATACACGGAGCCGACGGATGCAAGGGTGCACGTCTACACGGAGCTTCCCCTATCCTCCTCCGGCCAGGCGAATTCCTCGCCATCTTCACAGGGACAGATTCCCGCTTCCATGGCCAACAGGCCGCTGCCTCATAAGCCGGATTCTCCGGACGCCGAGACTCCCAAACCTTCTGCGTCTTTTACTTCGAGATAACGAAAGGCCTGAAGCTACGGAGGCTCGGACTTCCCCTCTCTCCTATATCTTAAAATGATTCCGAAGACATTTTCTCCATATGGGTACTGTGATACTATTGAGTCATGATAACGAGTGATTTGCTTATTGAAAAATACAGTGATAATCGTGAAAATGGATGTAGGCAATCGTCGAAACACTTCCAAAAATGTGCGCGTTACGATGATGAAGCGAGAGACTATAGTTGATCTCTGGATGTCAATGCAGTCGTTGTTAATGAGGAAAGTGCGACTGAAGTTCTGGATATAAGTGACTTTTTGATAACTTGCTCTCACATGCAATACTGTCGCTCGTTGGGTGATAGTTAGCCAAGATATTGCTTGAGACGGTCTCGTTTAGTGATCGTTTTCTAATATATCGTGTGTGTGTGTATATATATATATATATATATTACCGCTCCTGTGACAAATAAGCAGAAAATTAGTCATTCGCTTGCAATAGAATAAATGGGAAGCATTTTATTAAATAATAATGAATAAGCATCCAGCTTTGCAGTGCATTTCGTCCAATTTTCTTTATACGATGCTAATGCCTACTATACTAATTTTCATCTAGATTACGGGACGAAAGAGCATTCGAGTGCGAACACGATTTAAAAAAAGAGCCAGGCAGCCATTGGCTGAAATACAGTGGGGTCCTGTGACGGTTCCATGGGCAACATCATTCGACGGCGGCATATTGCCTAAAGAGGAAGTGACTCTTAGGATGAGTGCAATTGAGTGGAAGCAGGCGCGCGTGACACCGTAAAAAATAAATCACGCTTACGCACGCGGTCGCCCCTAAGAGTGCGTGTAGAATTATGAACCTCAAAGGTAATATATATATATATATATATATATATATATAGATAGATAGAAACATATACATTTTAATTTCGCAGCGAGTGTTGAAGGAGTACTGTAGATATTTCTGATTTTGTATAAAAGAAAAATATCGATCAACAAGTTTCGATGTTTGTAAATATATACGAGCTAAACACACACCGCTTTTGTAATGCCATGTATAACATGTTTGTGTTATTTTTTGACGATACGAAAAGATAATTTTTGTGATATTTCTATATAACTAACTACAATCACTCTATCGATGAGACTGGTGAATAGATATGAAAAATAACTTAGATATAATGCAAAAATTTCAAAATCATTCTATTTTTGCAATCAAAAGATCTAGGGATAGCATTTTATGCCGAAGTCAGAGGTTGGATACTGAGAAAATGTACATCTTAACCGAAGTTTCCTTGATGAGAGTGATGACTAAAAGGCTGTATTAAATTGTTATTATATGTTGTGAATATGTTGTAATAAATGAGCTATATTACAACGCAAGTCGCTGATATGCATTGCGTTATTTCCACCTAATTTTATAAATGTAAGATATTTGATGATATGCAACGAGTTACAAATAACAATTCGTACCTTATTTGGAAAATAATTTTTATGAAAAAAGCCAAATGTTGGGAAAATGTGATTATAAAACAGACAACATGAAACAGAAAACGCCAAATGTTAAAATAACTTAGCTGAGCATGTGAATAATTTGTGAGCACGTAAAATTATTTATTTATATTTCTAACAATATATTTATGAAGAAAGGCCCATAATTTGGGGTAATAAATACGTTCGAATTATGATCTACTATAAGAGCCTAGGAGTAAAATAATCCCAATAGGATTGTGAAAACGCAATTCATATCGAACCATACACGGCTTCAGCTTTCATGACCTTGCATGACTAATAAACTTCCGGGCTGAAGATTTTGCCGATCTGCCAAGTGTCTTCATTTAATGTTTTTTGTAAAACAATGCTTCGTAATGTATCAAGTGAACAAGCAAGAGAAGCTAAAATCCTATATCGCGATCCGAAATTTAAAATATACCTTTATTAGAAGTTGCATTCATTATCTTAATTTGCTCCGTTCTTCAGAGGACGCCACATGAGGTTTCGCATTACAACCGCAAGCGCGCATTGGAGTTCCGGTTTAAAGTAAGATACACCGGTCCCGATACACAATACCACGTCTTTTTTTCTCACAGCGTCGTAACGGTCGCCAGAAGGTCATCAACGAGAGAGGTCACACGAGCAGTCGGTCCTTATATGCATCGCCAGCCACGACTCGATAAGGATAGCGATGGATTCGCGGCATCGCAAGCTTCGCGTTGGGGAGGAGTGGAATCCCTCCAGCGATCCAAACGCCAGCGGCAACCCGGTCGCCGGCTGCAGATTCACTTCCATTTCGCAAGAAAAGTAGCGGGCTGCGAAGGTGTGGATGAGAGGTGCAAGGGGGGTGGAGGACATGTGCAACGTGGGTGGGAGGCGGAGGATTCGGGCGAGAAGCGGTTCCTCCAGGAGGCGATGGGACGTCACCCCTCGCCCACCACCTCCAACAGGTCGGCGGGGAGGGTTAGATACAAGCCACAACCTTCAGAGGGGAGGAGTAGGGAGATGCACTTCCCCAAGGAGAATACACTCTCCCGCTCATTCCAACTGCCCTTCACTCTGAAGTACTGAGTTCTAAAGGCAAGGATATCACTCTGCCGAAAACACCAATAGGCGAGTCTTTTGATTCGCAAAGAAAAGCTTCATTGGAACATTAAAGAAAAAATTAATTGAATTATAAAGGAGAGTCATGGAAATGTATTTTTTTAAAAACCTTGTATGTAGGTAGGTCTTCTTTAGGTTCGATTTTAAATGGACCAAATCGTTTACCTTCAACAGAATGACGTCTTTGAAAGCTATGATTGCGTCAAAAGCATTTAGACAAATCCCATGGTTGTTGACTCGCGTATTTTTGCAACGAAAACCGGCATATTATATAACAGTCATATATAATAATTATTTAATATAACGTAAATAAGATAAGAGTTTATCGTGAGCAGCTTTATGATTAAAAAGCACGTGATGTCTTCATACTCTGGCAGAAACGGATTATCGCCTGCGAACCAGCGAAATCTGGAAACTACGACACCAAGACCAGAAAACTCCTTGGAGAGCGGTGAGATACACTACACCAGGGCTTACCAACGCGGTGCCCGCGAGTACCAGGGCGCCCGCCGAGATTTGTTCTGGTGTCCTTAAAACTTGCAGTTCTTGCGACTAATAGTGTTGAGTGGTCACAGAATACTGGAAAGTACCAATCTACAGAGACTTTATGACTTTATCTTATAGAATTTACATACAATGTCATTTAATGTATTTTATGATTTTTCTCAGTTTTTCATCAATTCGCCAACCTCTCGTAAGTGGTTAATTGTAGCATTTTAACTTTAATATTTATTGTAATGTATCTCATCCCTTTTGTGAACGGTCACTCTTCCTTGTTGACGAAGGAGTATCACTTCATGTTTGCGCTCTAGTCACATTCCTCTGTTCATGGATTCATTGAAAACACAGGTGAATACTTTTCTTATAAAATATTCGAAAGGCTATATGCTAAGGTGACCATACTTACTCATTTCGGGAGTACAGTACTCCTTTCAGTGACTTTTTACTTCTGAAATATCGTGTACTTCTTTTGTACTCCATTAAAAGAGTTGTACTCCTTTGCAAACTCGCACTACATTTTCTCGCAATGTATACTCCACATAGGGGCGTGCCATTATCGATTCCATTAAAAACAATGCTTAAAAGAACCGTGTACTAAGTTTTTATGCAGAATTGGCCTACAAGTTAGATCTCTCAACATAATCACGCAATGCAGGGTCGTGTGGAGGACATTGTTACAAAATAGAGGCGCGTTTTATCTCGATTCAAGCGGCAAATTTCTGGGTACGCCCTAACTCTATAGTTCGAGCAATATATTCTCAAAGTAGTAATTTAAAAGACGCGAAATCGTCAATGAATTGTGTTCGGGAAAGTCTTCCACTAACCTTTCTGGGAATTTAAAAGTACCCAGACTTCCGCTGTATTCCTTAGTGCTATTTTTTGCAGGAAAGAGTTCCCACGTGTTTCTTTTCCATTAAAAACGCACACCATCTCATGAGATACTTTCAACTTGTCACTGAAAAAGGCTTATTCGCATACGTATTTTCAAATTTATATACAAAGAGGTATTAACGTAGGATGCCGCGGGCAAATAAAAATGCTTTTTCAGAGACACAGTACGAGTACATCGTATAGTTTAACATTAAAATGTCGATGGTTTAAGTAGGGGAACGATTAAATAGTCAAGAAAATCGTTATAGATAACTTTTAGTAAAATTGTACATAACTAGATGATGTTTACTTTGAAAAACGTCGTAAATGATTTTCCCCTAGCTCAGTGATGGCGAACCTACGGCACGCGTGCCATAAGTGGCACGCAAGACGATTTTGGTTGGCACGCCAACGGAAGGCGAAAATTAAAGCATTTATCGTACTGATTTAGTGCCGCAAAAACATTTGTGTTATTTAGTTAACTATTGTAAACATTAGTTTTGTGGTCACAAATTACAATCTCTTATGTCTTGATTACAAATTGACTTTAGTTGGCACGCAAAAAAATGAAGGGCTTTTTTTGTGACACGCAAGTCGGAAAAGATTCGACGAATTCAGTAATATTGGCACGCGGGCATTAGAAGGTTCGGCATCACTGCCCTAGCTTAACTAAACGTTCTTCTCGTTTATCTTCCGTTTCTTTATTTACACGAAATTCATAATTTACTTTGAACTTTTCTAATCGTCCCATACGCTTATTTTTATTTTCATTCTCTATACTCTATTCTCTTATTTTCTTCTAGTACCTATACGTTTCGTCTCGTGAATCTCATTAGCCTTTCTTCCTCCGTTTCAAAGAGAGGTGTTTTTTCATGTCTCGAGTTTCTAAGAATTAAAGTACAATTACGTCCTTAAAATCACACACGATGTAGCGTGGTTTGTTTTCAATCGTAATGCATTTTCTTGCCGCTTGGTGTCACTAGGTGCGCGATAAGTAAAGCAATCGATCTGTTGTAGAATTACAAAATAAAATGAAAATATGTACAAAGAACGTGACAACTGTTAAAATATTTTTTACCGTGGGACATTCTAATATATTTTATTATGTACAACTTTTGTTTCAAATTTATTAATATATATTTATATTTCGGATTTGAAGTCATGTATATATCTGAGCGAAGTTAATAAAAAAGAGAATCACTCCCATGTGAATACAATTTGAAAAAATGAAAACTTTTGCTCTCTTCCCTAACGACAATCAAAATGTAGGAACCCTTATCTTCAAATTATGTACTCTACACCAGTGTGGCGAACCTTCTATTGCCCGCGTGCCAATATTACTGAAATTGACGAATGTTTTCCGCCTCGCGTGCCACAGAAAAGTCCATGATTTTTTTTGCGTGCCAACTAAATTAAATTCGTGATCAAGACATACAAGATTGAAATTTGTAACCATAAAACTAATGTTTACAATAGTCAACTAAATAACACAAATGTTTTTGCTGCAGTAAATCAGTACCTACGATAAATGCTTTCATTGGTTTTCGCCTTTCTTTGGCGTGCCAACCAAAATCGTCTTGCGTGCCACTTTTGGCACGCGTGCCATAGGTTCGCCATCACTGCTCTACACTCAATTTTAAAAAAGTATTAAAAAATCTGTTGAGCAGGGAGGGGGAGGAGGTAGGACTCGACAACCCTGGCCTAGTGTACTCCTTTCAAATTCTGAAAATCTGGTCACTTTATATATGCTCGTATTATACAGGGTGACTTTTTTTATTCGAGAAAAATCGTGTTAGACAATATTCTGAGGAGAGCACGTATATGTATTCAGCAAGGTGGTGTTTATTTTCAACATTTGATATGAGATTCTTTTAAATAACATCAAAATATGTTCATAGAAACGTCAGCATTTCTCTCCGGTTTATATTCTAATTTATATTCTAATAAGATATACCGATTTTTCAGGGTTCTCGAATAAAAAAAATCACCCTGTATAACCTCGTTAATTTGTACTTTTTATGTTTAATAAATAATGGTTTTTTAGAATAAAATTTAAGACAAAGCTACTTGCTTTAAGTGTTGAGTGGAAGGGGGGGGGGGGAGAGAGGACACTGGCGCCCGCCACCATCGCTGTTACACCGAAGGCGCCCTTGCCAACGTAAAGGTTGGGAACCCTTGTACCTACTACACCGACCGGAGAAATAATCTGGAATCCTATTTTTTAAATAATCATTAGTGTTTTGTCCGTAAGGCATCTTTATTCTTGTAAGCGGAATTTATAAGGATCCCATCGCATAGAAACGCATCGCAAATGTTCAGGAAACATTGAAATTAACGTAATTTTTGCAATCTAATTCTAATAAAATTGAGATTTTAAAAATATTAGCAGTCTTATTAACAACTGAAAAAGAATTCGATTAATGGTACAGAAATTATACGGAAGAATACATTTATTAAAAACAGGATTACATAAACACGTTTGACCGAAAGAGGAGTTGGCAGTAACTAATAAAAGAAGTTCACATCTTTACTAATAGATCGATCATCGTTCACCTTCGATTCCGTTTGCGATGGAAACTTTATCTCCCTTTAACCCCGGCGGGGCAACAGACGAGCCGAGTACAAGGCCAAAATAAACACGACCTCTGGAATCGCCCCCGACCTCTCCTCCTCCTCCTTTCCCTTCGTCCTCAGCTCTATTCTCCCCCATTCCCTTCTTCCTACACCCACTCCATTCTTCCCACCCCCCACCCCCACCTATACCGCGGGAAGCAGAATAAACGTGGCATCGCACCGAGAGAAAAACTCGCGACCCAAGTGTACATACGTAGTGAAGAGGGGGGAGGGCGAAAAAGAGAGCACCTTGCGCTTCCGCGCAGGGTGCCACCGCCACCTAGACGAAACCACGGCGAGCGTAGCTGAGGCGAATGGGGAGGCGCAGACTGAGAGGGGGAGGGGAGGGGAGGTCAGTGGGAGAGCAAAATAAAGCGGCGCTAAGGCGGAGAGAGGAGGAGGGAGAGGGCCGAGCGAATTTTTGGCCGACCATCGGCCGAAAATCCGCAACGCTTCGGTCTACGCGTGTTAAGGGGAGCCACACACACCTCCCCCTCGAACACATGGCAACGTCGCCTCGGGGATAGCGCGGGGGAGGGAACCGCCGATCCCGCCCGACACGAGTCTCCTTGCGGCGCCCTCTCCCCCGCCAAAAAGGAGAAGAAACCGCGGAGAGGGAGGGAGACTCTCGATCGCCACTCTCCTCTCCAAGGAGGTCGTCGCACGAGTGTCAACGAAGAGGCGACGAGAGAGATATAGAGACAGGAGTGGAAAATAATGGGTGCGAGGGTGGTCTACAGGGAGGATGTGAGGAGGCCTCGGATGAGGAAGTGGCCCCCAGCCCATCGGGGGCAGAAGAGCAGAAAGGGTCTACGCCGCGCAGGGGATCCGAATCAACATGCTATAGTCATCGCGCGCGTCTAATAACTACTGTTCCCATCGGGGCCCCGCGGGGGTGGGAGAGAGGTGTGGAAGGGAAGGGGGCGGCAGGAGACAAACGCGATAACGCTCCGAGACCACCTATGAGTCAAGTATCCACAACAGTGCGACAAAGCGTAAGTATCCGCATTACGTGCCTCTCGAGCGACCTCTGCCTGTTAGGAAAGAATACCTGCCACTCTCATATTGTATGGGAATCGGTAGATAATCCTACGGAAAACAATTTAAAAACACCAACGATCTGATTATAAGTCGGACTATACGCGAATGAATTTTTCTCGGTGTGCCAGCAATCTCCAGATTTGTGAATATCCGACTTACTCGATCTTACGAAGAAGATTTTTTGGATCACAAATATGCTTCAGCAACTCAACAAAACGCCAACTTCAATAAAATCCCTATCAGAAAGCGCAGTGCCACGCCCCCCCCCCCTCCCCCACTTGCAGCAAATAACGCTACAAACCGTATCAAACAGGTTATCTATTTTTTTTAAATCTTAGGTATGAAAAAAAACAAAATTTTGTAGTTGTCCTCACTATCATGCATTTCTGGGACCGTAAATTTGTTTTGTTTTGTGTCTATTTCCATTGTCCCACTGTACGTTGTTGTTGTTGTATCATATATGTATATACGGGAAGTTAGATCCCGAGAATTCCTTTTTACGAATATACACCTAAGTAGGAATAGATAAAGCAGAGGGGAAGAGAATGCTTCAGCGCCTCGATGAGATGACACAAATGTGATCTCAGAAACGATCTATTTCCTCTCTAGGATGATCACGCGGTCCGTTTATTTCAAAAACAAAAAGAGACCATAATTTTGATTAAATATCTAATATGTATACTTCCATAAAACAAAAAATGAAGTACTTTGGTTAAAATCTTTCTATTACAATTTTTCCCAACGCACCCAAGAGATACATTTGGATAATAAGTCGCTGTATAATTACAGGTAATCCTAAAATCACAAAACTGAATGATACATGATTTTTGTGTAAAACCAGATTTATAATCATAATTTTTGTTTGATGTTTTAAAGAACCAGAACAATTCACTTTCACGAGTGGACGAAAAACTTCAACAATTACAAAGCAAGATTAGGTGAAAAAACGTGTTTTTCAAAACTATGGGCAACGCTTTCATTAATTAATAATCTTATACCAGGAAAAGGAGTGATTTTATTTCAACAAAGTTCAGCAAAGTCAATTCATTGACAACTGAATTGGAAAATGAATGAAAATCCCGCGAGAGAAAAAGACATGACGTTTAACCAGCTGAAATTATAAATTTGGAGAGGCTAAGCAATTTAAAAATTTTAATCGTATTTGGAGTGTATAAAGAGGTCAAGACTGCATCTCGATTCTCCACAAAGCACCACCTATTCATCTGCCTCAGCTGACAACCTCGCAGGCGGTGAAACCGCCTACGGATAGCAAAGTCAAACTGCTCAGTAGTCTACGAAAGATAAGCAGATCTCTCGTCTGGTGACGAACGCGATGAAAATGTGACGCTTTGATCCTGATAGCCAATACGCCGCCAAAACAAATGATAAACGACACAGCGATTATGTCGCTGCTGCGCAAAACGGCTCGCGAGGAAGCTTTTCTTGTATAGTTGAGAACAAGGAGAGAGAGAGAGAAAGGGGGAGGGAGGAGGAGCTCCGTGGGAGGAATTAATTATCCCATTCCTATATTTCCTTCCTTATAACCTCCACGGGAACGAAATAAACTGAAATTTATATCGACTATTTTCCACATAAAATTACGGTTTGGTATTGGAAGCCATAGCGACTGCAACGCAAAATTTCGATAAAAAATTGTTTTTCACAGTAATTTTCATAGTAACTCAATTTTTACTTTTTCATATAAAGTATCGAGAAAGAATTGTTCTCGCGAAAATATTCGACCTCGAGATTATTAAGGAAATATACGTTTTAGGTGTCGCTGAATCCGAAAAGTGGTTTTCGCAATGCCGTCTGTCTGTCTGTTACAGGCGCTGGAGCCTAGACGGTAGAGCGAAATGAATGAAATCTCGTATTTAGGTATTTTATCATACTGACCAGAGTATATGTAGAAATGATTGACATTGCTCATAATTATTAGTAGTATATTCTGCACATTTTTAACAACAATCCGATTTTCTCAAAAAGGTGCTGTAACGATTTTGATCAAATTTCGTACAGTTACTTGAGTTTACGTCTTCAATAATACTGTATAGTTCATATTTCTCAAAACATGAATATAAGGCTAGTTTACTCTTGGGCAACTTGAACAAAAATTGGATTTTCTAAAAACAGACTCATACGATTTTCACTTTCTAAAGATAACTAAACGACGCATTAGTACATGAGAAAGTTTGTACAATGTATGCTATACCGATTGTTTTTAATGCGAACGCTTTCGCACGAATGCCATTTCCTGATACTTTCAAATCGACCTTCGATTATTCCGGCCATCAACTTCGCCGACTCGAATTCATCTTTATGTAACTGGACTTAATGCGTCGTGATTGTTTCATGTTAGCATGTTGGAGCTAGTTTACGTTAGAAACGGAATGTGCATAGGAAAAATAATCCAACCTGATCGACGCGCTATAAATATCGCGATTACTGCGGCAAGTGACGGCAGTCGCATTTCATGCGCCAAAAAAAATCGGTACAAAATACATTGTACAAACTTTCTCATATACTAATGCGTCGCTTAGTTATCTTTAGAAAATGAAAATCGTATAAGCCTGTTTTTAGAAAATCCAATTTTTGTTCAAGTTGCCCAAGAATAAACTAGCCTTATATTCATTCATTGAGAAAAATGAAATACGTAGTATTATTGTAGATGTATACTCAAGTAACTGCACGAAATTTGATCAAAATCGTTACAGCAGTTTTTGAGAAAATCGGATTGTTGTTAAAAATGCGCAGAATAAACTACTCTTACTTACTGATCAATGTCAACCATTTCTACGTATACTCTGCTCAGTATGATAAAATGCCTAAGTACGAGATTTTATTCATTTTCGCTCTACCCTCTAGGCTCCAGCGCCAGTAACAGACAGACAGACGGCATTGCGAAAACCACTTTTTCGGATTCAGCGACACCTAAAACGTATATTTCCGTAAAAATCTCGAGGTCGAATATTTTCGCGAGAACAATACTTTCTCGATACTTCGTGTGAGAAAGTAAAATGTCTTTCGGGTGAAGTTAAACTTTCGCTTCCACAACTGGATAATGGATCTCTTGCGGTATTTATAGTCTCTGTTCGATAAATATATCGTTGACGAACACATGGTAATTTCTTCAAACATTTCTATCGTTAACTAGTGCACCATTTAAAGACCTATCAATATAACATCAACCTCTAGAAATGAATTACTCTGGATCTTAATGGCGATGAAAAGAGCAAGGATTTTTTAAAAAATGTTCTAAATTGGTTCTCCCCATCCTATGCCAAACCCCATACCTATCAGCTTCTGTTTGCTTTTTACTTTCTCATGCGAAGTATCGAGAAAGTATTGTTTTCGCGAAAAATTTTCGACCTCGAGATTTTTACGGAAATACACGTTTTAGGTGTCGCTGAATTGGAAAAAGTGGTTTTCGCAATGCCGTCTGTCTGTGTCTGTCCTTCTGTTACCGGCTCTGGAGCCGAGACGGCAGAACAAAAATGAATGAAATCTCGTACTTAGGCATTTTATCATACTGACCAGAGTATACATAGAAATGGTTGACATTGATCAATAATTAACAGTAGTTTATTCTACGCATTTTTAACAACAATCCGTTTTTCTCGAAAACGGGTCTAACGATTGTGATCAAATTTCGTACAATTACTTTAGTTTACGTCTTCAATGATACTGTATAGTTCATATTTCTCAAAAAAATGAATATAAGGCTAGTTTATTCTAGGCAACTTTAACAATAATTCGATTTTCTCAAAAACGGCTAGAACGATTTTGATAAATTTTCGTACAGTTACTTGAGTATATATCTACAATAATACTACGTATTTCATTGTTCTCAATGAATGAATATAAGGCTAATTTATTCTTGGGAAAATTTAACAAAAATTGGATTTCCTAAAAACAGGCTGATACGATTTTCATTTTCTAAAGATAAGTAAACGACGCATTAGTACCCATATATGAGAAAGTTTGTACAATGTATGTTGTACCGATTTTTTGCTTTTTCATGAGAGGAAAATATTCGATTTTCTACTATATCGTTAATTAAGCAATATCAAATTCTCGAAGAGCAATTTTTTTGCCAACAAAAAGCTCCTCACATTCTTCTCTTTCTTAAATAAAACTATGTATTCATAAAGCTTTCGAAGGAAGAAAATAAGAATCGGAACTACGATTTCTTCGAGACGGAGGAGCGACCTTTGCGTCGTGGAAACAAGCTTCACTGAAAGGGCGCGAACCAGCAAACGGAAGACAAGAGTTAAAGCATCTCGAATTATGAGGCCGTTTAAATGTCCCGCACGGGAAAAAAGCGAATTTAAAACAAAAGGTCGGATCGTAAAAGGCGTAATAAAAAAACACTTCCGAGAAGATAAATCTTCGAGGGAAAAGGCAACGTGACACTCGACCCGGTAGGCAGTGCACTTTACTTTCTAATGTCCTACCAAGAGAGAGAGAGAGAGAGAGAGAGGAGGGAGGCGGGGGAGGCAGAGCGAGTTTGAGGCAGAGTCATGGAAAGAAGGGCATATGAGTCAGCGGAGGAGACTGCTCGCTTCCCTTATCGGGAAACTGGTGCCTCTGGATGGCCACGTCTGAGTTTTATTTTATCAGTTTATTATTGCTCGCTGCAGAAAGGAAATCGCCGCCAGATAGGATTGCCGTCGTCGAGATTGTTGAAGCTCCAACCTCATTGGTCGTCATCCATTGTGATTCCCAATCGGCCGGAAAGAGATAGGAGAGGCTTCTATCATCAGAGGAAGAAAACTCTTTCGCGTCTGCACGTACATGTCCAGATTAAACACTCGCCCCGGGCAGCCCCCTCATGATGCGCTCTTCCGCGGAGAGACTCACGCATCGGGGGCGAAGAGGGTTGGGTTGATAGAGGGCGATCCCGATTAGGACATCCTCGTCTATGGAATATTTTCGCTACTCATTAAATAGCTGGTCTGCTTCCATAAAATGAAACCGACATTTTAATGAGAGATGCCGACAAAAATATTAGATTAAATGGAACAGTAAGGTTATATTTGGGGCAGATGATTTTTTAATCGGCGGGATTTTTATAGTAATTGTTTCGCATTATCGAGTGATTATTTTACGAATAAAAGGGATCAGGTCGTGAAATATCATCAATGTCCTTTGGATGTTAACGGAAAACTTTTTAATTTGAATTTATTTCGTAAATATTCTAAGTGAACAAATAAATCATCGATTGACACGTGATCAAAATGGTTTCTTAGACTGTAACTATTTTCTAAGTTTGAACGCTTTATTTTAGATAGAGGTATAAACGACACGAAATATATTGCTACGGCTTATTTTTCTACACTTTTAGTATTAATTATTCACGCATTTATCGAAGAAACTTTTTAATGGACAACAGAATGCTGCGTGGTTTAAATTGAGATTTAAACTACCTGAAAAACTACGACTCGTGTTGCTTCGCCATAGCATTAAAACATCGAAAGGGCGAAAATAAAAAGAACTAGATCTCAAGTACAGCAAGGATCAAAACAAGAAAATAAGGGAAAAAAACAAATCCTCGACCAAATCCACTACAGAATCCATCGAGCAGATCTTCCTTTCTAATTGTAAGAGAAACGGCAACAAGGCAACCTGCGCGAAAAAACCTCGTTTAGAACAAGGAACGCTTTCGCGGAAAACCTCGAGGAAATCGAACCGAAGGCTGAGCATTGAAACAGGAACGTATCCAGCATCCCATTTCCCCGCATATAGGTACGCTTATCTTGACATCATTAATAACCGTGTGGATTCCGGCCACTACCACGGTACAGAGCGGATCTATTAATAGAACAGCACATTAACCGCCTTCCCCGTCCTAAATGACGCATAAACGCAAGAAGAGCAATTTATACCTTCTCATATACGAAGTATAGGTATTGAAAAAGTATTGTTGTCGCGAAAAAATTCGAGATCGAGATTTTTATGGAAATATACGTTTTAGGTTTCGCTGAATCCGAAAAGTGGTTTTCGGAATGCCGTGTCTTTCTGTCTGTTACTGGCTCTGGAGCCTAGACGGTAAAGCTAAAATGTATGAAATCACGTACTTGGGTGTTTTATCATACTGAGCACAGTATACGTATGTAGAAATGGCTGTCATTGCTCAATAATTAAGGCTAGTTCATTCTACGCATTTTTAACAACAATTCGATGTTCTCAAAAATGGCTCTAACGATTTTGATCAAATTTCGTACAGTTACTTGAGTCTACGTCTTCAATAATACTACTTATATCATTTTTCTCAATGAATAAGGGTAGTTTATTCTTGGGCAACTTGAACAAAAATTGGATTTTCTAAAAACAGGCTCATACGATTTTCATTTTCTAAAGATAACTAAGCGACGCATTAGTATATGAGAAAGTTTGTAGAATGTACGTATGCTGTACCGATTTTTACTTTCTCATACGAAGTATCGTTATCGTGAAAAAAATTCGACCTCGAGATTTTTACGGAAATATACGTTTTAGGTGTCACTGAATCCGAAAAAGTGGTTTTCGCAATGCCATCTGTCTGTCTGTCTCTTACTAGCGCTGGAACCTAGACGGTAGAGCGAAAATGAATGAAATCTCGTACTTAGGTATTTTATCATACTGAGCAGAGTATACATAGAAATGGTTGACATTGATCAGTAAGTAAGAGTAGTTTATTCTAGGCATTTTTAACAACAATCCGATTGTCTCAAAAAGGTGCTATAACGATTTTGATCAAATTTCGTACAGTTACTTGAGTTTACGTCTTCAATAATACTGTAAAGTTCATATTTCTCAAAACATGAATATAAGGCTGGTTTACTCTTGGGCAACTTGAACAAAAATTGGATTTTCTAAAAACAGACTCATACGATTTTCATTTTCTAAATATAACTAAACGACGCATTAGTACCCATATATGAGAAAGTTTGTACAATGTATGTTGTACCGATTTTCTTAAGAGGCGACCGTAGTTATCCGGTTGAATTGTTACTTGTTTGAAGCGAGACGCATCCGCAGAGGGTAATTTCTTTCGCAGTATAAACGTCTTCCCGGCATGCAGTTCAATTTTAATATATGGGAAACAATCCATCACCTTATTCCGGCCGCGGTGGCTCTCTTTGAGGCTTCTTTTTATTGGACAATTATCACGGAAGATATTTCGAAAACGCGAGCGTCGTAAAAAAAACTACTACTGGCAATCACAAAAAATCGGTACAGCATACATTGTACAAATTTTCTCATATACGTACTAATGCGTCGTTTAGTTAGCTTCAAAAAATGAAAATCGTATGAGCCTGATTTTAGAAAATACAATTTTTGTTCAAGTTGCCCAAGAATAAACTAGCCTTATATTCATTCATTGAGAAAAATGAAATAGGTAGTATTATTGTAGATGTATACTCAAGTAACTGTACGAAAATTTATCAAAATCGTTTGAGCCGTTTTTGAGAAAATCGAATTATTGTTAAAGTTGCCTAGAATAAACTAGCCTTATATTCATTTTTAGAGAAATGTGAACTATACAGTATTATTGAAGACGTAAACTCAAGTAACTGTACGAAATTTGATCAAAATCGTTACAGCAGTTTTTGAGAAAATCGGATTGTTGTTAATAATGCGTAGAATAAACTACTCTTAATTATTGAGCATTGTCAACCATTTCAATGTATACTCTGCTCAGTATGATAAAATGCCTAAGTACGAGATTTCATACATTTTCGCTATACCGTCTAGGCTCCAGCGCCAGTAAGAGACAGACAGATGGCATTGCGAAAACCACTTTTTCGGATTCAGCGACACCTAAAACGTATATTTCCGTAAAAATCTCGAGGTCGAATTTTTTCGCGATAACAATACTTTCTCGATACTTCGTATGAGAGATTAAAACATGTTAGGAAATTGTACAACGTATCACAAATGGGCGCGTTTCGTGGAATGGAGTATTAGAAAGAAATTATATACCTGTACGTAAGGGAAATAGCGTTTTAAAGTTCTTTTCTTCTTCATAAATAATCCATTTTCTATGTATTTAAAAATACTGCATGCACACGTAAGGAAATTATACGTTTGTTTGTGAGATTGTTTATGTTAGGAACAATGAAGAAGTAACCATGCAAGAAAATCTGTTCAACTCGATTTAAGACGTTTTAGTTTGATTTTCTCGATAACGGCTACATCTACGATAAAAATGTATAGGAAAGGAAATACTCTTCTTTGCCTGTTCTACAACCTTTATTTGAAAAATATTTTGGTATGAGCAATATTTTACGAGATATGACGAAAATTTCATTTTTTGTCACCAGTAAAGTGGTACCCCTGATTGGCGTACGTGATTCATTTTTGCGATTTTCTTATTACATTTGATAGTAAGTCCTTAATACAAAATTTCATGAAAATCCGTTGAGTAGAAGCCGAGAACTAACATGCGGACGGACGACGATAATAGGCGCTCACGTTGTAAGCGAAACGCGCCTATAAATCGGTACAACATACATTGTACAAACTTTCTCATATACTAATGCGTCCTTTAGTTATCTTTAGAAAATGAAAATCGTATCAGCCGGTTTTTAGAAAAATCGTAATTTTGTTTAAGTTGACCAAAAATAAACTATCCTTATATTCATTCATTGAGAAAAATGAAATATGTAGAATTATTGCAGACGTATACTCAAGTAAAGGTACGAGAGCGAATAATATATTAGATTTACTAGCAGTTAACATCCCCGAGCGTGTTTCCGAAGTAACTGTTGAAGAAGGAATCAGTTATCACCAAGCAGTTCGAGTACTTTTGGATATAGCTGTCGCAAAATATCGCAAGCCTAAGCGAAGAGTGTGCATGTATAAAAATGCTAACTTTGAGGATTTCAAAGCGAAACTCATCAAGGATTACGGCGATTTCAGCAAATCGACAAGCACAAAAAACATTGAGGAAACTTGGAAAGCATTTCTATCAGAAATTAGAATGGGTATTTATACGTATATACCAAGTAAATTCATTAGCGATACTAGGGAACAAAGGTGGTATAATCGGCAGGTTGGGTGTGCCCTCAGACACCAACGAAAGCTTCACTCCAAATTTAAACGCATCAATAACTGTAAGTCACAGGAGGAAGTAATTTCAATTTCACTTAAGTACAGAGATTGTCGGACTAAGACCAAAAAGGTTATGCGCAAAGCACTAACGGACTTCAAGAAAAACTCTTAGTGAACATCTAAGTGAAAATCCCAAATGCTTTTGGTCATATGTTAGAGAAGTTCAAGGTCGACGCCCAACCGTAGCCCCGTAAATAAACGACCAAGGAGAGGTAGTTAGCGATAGCACAGATAAAGGAAATTTGTTAAACATATTTTTTCAGAGCGTATTTACTACCGAAGACGTGAGAGCGAAGGTCGTGGCGCCCGAACCAGGCAAGGAAAAGATGAACGATATAGTCATATTAGCGAAAGGGATAGCTCAACAGCTTAAAAATATCAAGTCAAATAAATCTCCGGGTCCAGAAGCGATACCGGCTAGGATATACAAAGAGTTAGCACTGGAAATAGCACCTTATCTCGAAATAGTTTTCAGTAAGTCACTTAGTGATGCCGTTGTACCTAAGGAATGGAAATTAGCCTTTATAACGCCGTTACACAAAGGTGGGGAAAAAAGACGACAGAGAAAATTACAGGCCAATTTCGTTTACCTCCCTATCTTGCAAGGTTCTCGAGCACATTATCGTTAGATCCGTGATGGACTTCTTAGATAGTCAGAACTTGCTAAGTAAATATCAGCATGGCTTCAGGAAGACGAGATCTTGTGAAACACGGCTCGCTCTGTTCGTTCACGATATACTAAGATCAGGAGACCGTAAGACTCTGTCAGATGCGGTTTTCCTCGACTTCAAGAAGGCTTTCGATAAAGTCCCGCACAGTAAGTTAGTGAAGAAATTAAATGACTGTGGAATTAATCGAAAGATAATCGAGTGGATCAGGGACTTTCTTAATGAGCGTGAACAAATAGTAGTTATAGATGGATTTAAATCAGATTCATCTACATGATACCCTGCAAATCACCAGACTGGTGGGTGGCAGAGGGTGCAGAACACCAAAACCTACCTAATAACGTTCCTCGTGGGAATCACTCTCCTGTTATGATCCCGTATGGTCCTTGGAAAAAACGAGCTCTGATATCGCTCGGTCCTGCAGTCGATCTCTCGTATTTTATTCTCGTGATCGTGCCTGCCCATGTACGTAGGTGCCTCTAATATTCCTGAGACCTCCTCTAAGAGAACATCCGACCTAAATTTCTCCAGAAGCCTTAACCTAGCGCTAATTCTGCGATCCTCTAGCGATATCCAATTCAACTCCTTCAAGAGTGATGTCACGCTTAATTTTTGCTCATATTTTTGCTTTACGAATATGGCTGCTCTGCGTTGGATTCTTTCTAATTCAAGTTTCTGTCCCTTTTCGTACAGATCCCATATGCTGGAAGCGTATTCGATCTGAGATCTGACCAATGATAAATAACACGTTTGTCGTACCTGTTCTGTGCTACTTCGTACTATTCTGCCTACAAGGCCCAATTTCTTATTAGCTGCGCCTACGATCCTTCGAATATTCATATTCCACGATAGATCCCGACAAATGGTGACTCATAAATATTTAACGTACTCTGCAGATTGGATATTCAATCTATCAATTCTGTACTCCGAGTCTAATTCATTGTTCTTACACTTCTAGAAACTGAATAGCGAACATTTGCTGTGATTAACTTCGATTTTCCAATCTTGACACCATGCTGAAAGGGCGTTTAAATCATCCTGGAGCGATTTTTGGTCATCCTGACTCATTATCTCCTTATATAAAACGGTGTCATCTGCGAAAAGTCTTATTTTGCAGCGAACTACCGACCAGATATCGTTTATATATATATATCAGGAATAGTAGTGGGCCTATGACACTTCCCTGTGGAACACCTGATGCGACTTTTACCGGGTATGAAGATTTCCCATCAATAACTACTATCTGTTTTCTGTCTGAGAGGAAGTCTTTTACCCAACTCACGATATTAGGATTTATGCCGTACGTTCCTAGTTTTCCTATTAATTTATTATGGGGTACTCTGTCAAACGCTTTTTTAAAATCAATGAAAATGGCATCAACCTGAGTGTTTTTCTCTCCGCATTGCAACAAATCGTTTACGAACACGGCGAGCTGCGTTTCGCATGACCTACCTTTCCGAAACCCGTGTTGGTTTTTGGTTAGCGAGGAACGACCATATAAATAACGCAGAACAGAACTAACGATTATATGTTCTAGAATCTTACACGATAATGACGTCAAGGAAATCGGTCTATAATTTTCGGGGTTCTCTTTATCACCGCCTTTGTGGATGGGCGTTACGTATGCTAGCTTCCAGTCTTTTGGAACGGTACCATGTGCAACGGATTTTTCGAATATTATTTTCAAGTAAGGTGCGATTTTAATACGCGCGGGCATGCCCTCCGGCCCGGGAGACTTATTTTGCTTAATCGACTCTAGTTGGTGCGCCTGTTTCAGAGAATATCATATCTTCCATCGAATTTCCCTCATCATTCAAAGCTGGTTCCTCAAATTCGTTGCTCACCGACGTAAACGCTTTCTGAAAGTGTTCATTTAACAAGTTCTCTTTTTCCGCCTTATCGTGTACTACGTCACCTACCACCGTTCTCAATGACGCTATGGTGGGGCCTCTACCATGAACCTCCCTAACGTATGACCAAAATGCTTTCGGATTTTCTTTCAAATTATTATGCAAAACTTTCTTTTTGCAATCATTAAATGCTTCTCGCATTGATACTCTGGCTCTTGACCGCGCCTCTCTGTATTGATGCCGTATCATTGACCTCTGTTCCTCTGTGACTTTTGAAGAATTGGTATTTAAGCGAGCGTGAAGTTTTCTTTGTCGTCTAAGAGCGCATCTAACTTTCTGGTTGTACCATCTTGGTTCCGCACCATCACGTTTAAGTTTATGTGGAATGAATTTATCCGTACCCTCTCGCATCATATCCCTGAACACGCACCATAATTCCTCTGTACTAGCGTCTATAGATGCCTCGCAGAAATTAGGGAATTATGTCTGTAAAAAAGATCTAAATTTCGAGAAATCGCCTTTGGCGTACATATAGTCTTCTAGCCTTAACCTGTTTCTCCACTTTTAGCTTAAATTCTACGTACACAGCTTTATGATCGCTTATTCAGTCAGCGTAGCCTCAGGCGTTCCACAGGGAAGTGTAATCGGCCCCCTACTATTCCTTTCATATATAAACGACTTAGATAAGGTTATTAAAAGTAAAATCAAGTTATTCGCCGATGATACAGTAGTTTACAGAGAGATTAACGGTCCTAATGATCAATTATTACTTTCTGACGACTTAAATGCAATTCTCGAGTGGTGTAAAGAGTGGCAGTTAGAATTGAACTCAGGAAAGTGTTCCTTTATGAGATTCTGGGGAAACAAAAACATTGACACGACGAATTACACTGTTGAAGGCGTCCAGCTAAAACTAGCCGATTCCGTCAAATACTTAGGCGTTACTTTAACAAGCAACCTCTCATGGGACATGCACATACGAAATATATGCGGGAAGGCTAAAGAGAAACTAGGCTTCATCAAAGGCATAGTAGGTAAAAGTGAGGACAAAGTCAAAGAAACATGTTATTTCTCGTAAGTAAGACCGCTATTAGAGTATGCGTCTAGCATATGGGATCCGTACGAGAAAGGATCAATCTCAGAGTTAAAAAGAGTGCAGTGAAAAGACGTAGATTCGTCAAAAATTGTTACGATAGAAACAAAAGAGTTACAGGCTTGATACAGGACTTGGGATGGGAATCATTAACTGAGCGCCGATCACGCGCTAGGTTAAAACTTCTTGAAAGATTTAGAACGCATATATTCTCCAGCGATGTCGAAGAAATAATAAGAGCGCCAACTTATATTGGTAGAATGGACAATCCTCGTAAAATAAGAGAGATAGCCTGTAGGACTGAGAGGTATAAAGGCTCGTTTTTCCCTAGAACGATAGCTGTGCAGAACAGAAGTTACGAAAAGAAATCAGCCGACGTAGAGATACTATTCATTATTATGCGCTTTCCCTTGGTGCTATTGCTCCCCCTGCCACACACCATTGCGGTGGCTTGCAGGGTTAACTGTAGATATAGATATAATTTCATCAAAATCTATCTAGCCGTTTTTGAGAAAATCTAATTATTGTTAAAGTTGTCTAGAATAAACTAGCCTTAATATATTCATTTTTTGAGAAATATGAACTAACAATAAATAGTATTATTGTACACGTATACTCAAGTAACGGTATGAAATTTAATGAAAATCAATCTAGCCGTTTTTGTGAAAGTCTAATTATTGTTTACATTTACATCAATACCGTGCAAGCCGCCAGAAGCGTTTGGCAGGTGGTGTCACAACACCAAGTGAACTCTAACTAATTCCTCTGTTGGACTGTCTTATCGCGTCTGGGAAAAAGGATCTGTAGTATTTCTCTGTTCTAGCGATTGTTTCGACATATTTTCTCCTGTACTCTCATCTAACATCACGTTCACTAACACCGATGGGGACGACTTTGCCGCGTACGTCTTCAACGAAATCGGAGCTTTCGAATTTTTCAAATAGTTTCCTTTTGTATTCAAGTCTTCTACTCTTCAACGTCTGCCATTTCAGATAACTCAATATCTCTGATACACTCGCATCAGTGGCGTAGCGGAATCATTCCGGGCCCCCCCGCAAAGGGCTTCCGCCGTCACCCCCCCCCGTCACACTCTTAAAGGTCGATTTACACCTCACCGTACCATTGCCGTCCGTGCACGTTTTAAACTTTTAGTGAACCCCTTATTTTACTATTCACTTTATATCAATATTTTGCTAAAAATGCTAAGCAAATATTTTAAGTGAAAGCATTTGTTTAATTCTGTTAAATACACTAGAAATAGCACAATTCGAATTTCAACACAACGCACGCAAATTCACTGAAAGCACTTTGCCGGGTGCCCAACACATCGCCGGTCCGATGGGAACAGTACTGTCAGTGAAAACTTGAAAATAGCAGACGAAAACTTGCCGACGATATCTGAACGCCACGGCGCTGGATATGTGTAAATGCATTGGAGATACATTGGACAATAACAGCATACGGTGCCGTCATGAACAGCACCGTGAAGTTTTATTAACCTATCTGTTTCAATGCATAAAACTCGGAAAATTAACATATCATATGTAGTTACATTTTGGTGGCAATTACCTCTAACAAGGCTTATTATATCAAAAATATAAACTTGAAAATATAAATTCATCATTTTACTTTCTCATACGAAGTATTGAGAGAGTATTGTTATCGCGAAAAAATTCGACGAGATTTTTACGGAAATATACGTTTTAGGTGTCGCTGAATCCGAAAAAGTGGTTTTCGCAATGCCGTCTGTCTGTCTGTTACTGGCTCTGGAGCCTAGACGGTATAGCGAAAACGAATGAAATCTCGTACTTAGGCATTTTATCATACTGAGCAGAGTATATGTAGAAATCGTTGACATTGCTCAATAATTAAGGGTAGTTTATTCTACGCATTTTTAACAATAATTCGATTTTCTCAAAAATGGCTCTAACGATTTTGATCAAATTTCGTACAGTTACTTGAGTTTACATCTTCTATAATACTATATAGTTCATATTTCTCAAAAAGTGAATATAAGACTAGTTTATTCTAGGCAACTTTAACAACAATTCGATTTTCTCAAAAATGGCTACAACGATTTTGATCAAATTTCGTACAGTTACTTGAGTATATGTCTTCAATAATACTACCTATTTCATTTTTCCCAACGAATGAATATAAGGCTAGTTTATTCTTGGGCAACTTTAACAACAATTCGATTTTCTCAAAAATGGCTACAACAATTTTGATCAAATTTCGTACAGTTACTTGAGTATATGTCTTCAATAATACTACCTTTTTCGTTTTTCTCAACGAATGAATATAAGGTTAGTTTATTCTTGGGCAACTTTAACAAAAATTGGTTTTTCTAAAAACAGGCTGACACGATTTTCATTTTCTAAAGATAACTAAACGACGCGTTATTACCTATATATGAGAAAGTTTGTACAATGTTTGTTGTAACGAATTTTTTTCATTCCAATGGAATGAAAACTTGAACCACTTGGACACTATTGCAGTTAGAAAAAGAAATTTAATTGTCTGAAATGCATTTCCCAACGTTTGATGCTATTGTCGAAAAAAGCATAAATGATAGTGCAATTTTTTTCGTTTGCGGAACACCCTCAACTGCATCTCTAATCACAAGGTTCAAGTAATGAGCTGCACAGTGAATGTAACAAGCTGTTGGCTGTTTTTCTCTAATTGGTTGCTGAACACCATTGTAAATTCCACTCATATTTCGGGCTCCATCATAAGCTTGACCTCGACATTTAGACTAATTGTAAGACCACTATTTTCAATCGTATATACAATTTCACTTTCTAATCCAGAGGCAGTGAGAGAAGAGAGGGTTCCATTGTCCATGGTTAATTTATAAACAAGTTCTTCAAAAATATTTACGATCTCCCTCTAAAGGCCCATACACACGTCAGTTAATAATGGCCGGACGGCGGCCTCAAGGCGGCCTGAACGGATGAAATCCGGACGAAAAACCGACGTGTGTACACTCGCTGGCGGCCTTACGGCCGCCTTCGGGCCGCCGGATAGAACCTCTGGATGGATAGTGTTTTTCCATCCGGACTTCGTCCGGCCAAATCTTGCGCATGCGCAGTAGACCTTTCAACCCCCTCTCCTAGCTACACATGCTCTCAGAGAACACGTGGATTTGGGTGATGCATGGTAGTTTCGTGTTGTTGTTCACGTTTCCCTTTTGTGAAGATCGCCCCGGTACTTTTTTGTACTATAAAGCAGTGGTGCACAACCTTTTTCTGTCAAAGGGCCGTATTTCACATTTTTTCCGAGTCCGCGGGCCGCATTATGAAAAAAATTACATTGAATTCGTAAATTTAAGGAAAATCTTAATTAAAACATTTTATTACATTTTATGGGATTTACGTGGGACATCATCACTCACAACATTGTCAGTCTTCCATTGGAGAGGTTAGTTTGAATGTAACGAATTGTTACTGTTTATATTAAACTTCTTTTAGTAATCTGACTTATTTCGAGAGATTTACTTCAATTATTTCTCGGTGTATTGTGACATTTCTCGGAATAATTAGTATTATTAATATTAGCCGATGTCGGCATTTTCGCCTTGTCATAATGACCCCTATGTTATTGACGATTCCTATAATAACTTGCAAGTTCAAATCAGCCATTCAGGTAAAAATCTCAAAAGTTGAAAAACCCCTAACCCCTAATCCTAATATTTAGGATGATCGTTTTTCGGATAAATTTCGCACCCCGTTATTCGTTAAACCCTTTGTTGTGAGGAAATCCTACCACAGGCCTCCTTGAGGCCGCCCGAAGGAAACGGCCTCACGTGTGTATGCTAGGATCTGAACGGATCAGGCCGCCGTCCGGCCACTAACTGACGTGTGTATGAAGGCATTGTCCGAGTTGCATGGGACCTCGGCTCGCCTCGCGTCGCTCTATACCAGATGCCATCTAAAGATACACTAAGGGAAAATGACACAACAGCTCGAAATTATGACTACGCAGGCAAGCTTCATTATCTTTGTGAGTGGATAATAATGTACCCCTACGTGATGTTTATGAAGTTGAAACCTTCTAGAAGACAATAGCATCCTTTATCTCGCAGATAACCTAGTCGGCAGGGCCTGGTCCAACGCAAACGAGCATATTTGAGCAAGCTTTTCAATGTTCCATATTCCGGAGAATGCTAGATCGCTTCAAATGCAAGATTCTTTAATCTACCTCCTAATATTTCTTTTTCTTTGTCTCTATTAAGCCCGTTTGACACGGTCGCATATTAGCTAGCATAAATGCTAGGAAAAATGCTATTCAGGAAATGTGATCGTGTCAAACGAAAATGCCATGGCATTTTGACGTCATCGCATTTTCCTTCGCATTTTTTGATCGCATGGAAGGCAAATAGAACAGGCCCGATTTTTGCTAGCATTTTTCTTCGCATCACCAATCAGGAGCGACCACCAATTCCAATATGGCGTATCGTCTGCTTCTCGATTTCTTCGTTTCAGTTGGAAATATTATGTAAAATAATTCAAATATTGTTCATTGGTCTACTATATATAATTATTAAAAAACAAAAAATAGCAGAAACTAATTAAAGTTGAATATTGAAGATAAGACTGCATATTCAATTCAACACGTACGCATACAACACTAGCGCTGCAAGCCATTCAGTGTTTGATGATCGTACGGTGGGTGGATAGAGTGCCTATCGTGTGAATACACGAAGCGATACATATTTTTATAAATATATAATATAATATTTATAATAACATTAATATATTTTTATAAATAAAATTGCAATATGTATAGTAAACAAATCGTCATGGCAGAAAAGACGCGGTGCAGAGATTCCGTTAAGACCTTGATAGAATTGTACGAAGCACATCCCAACTCTAGAGTGGATCCGGTTGTCGATTTTATTTTGCATCTCTCACTCTCTCTCTCTCTCTCTTAAATGTAAGAAGGGACTTCACAGTCTCAATTTCGCCCTGAATAAAGTCGTTTCCCTCTCTCTCTCTCTCTCTCTCTCCCTCTCTCTCTCTCTCCCCCCCTCCCCCTCTCTCTCGCATTCATGCTATCAGAAATTCGACCGTGTAAAATGGTCGATTCGACAGAAAATTCGATGGTAGATGCGACGAATCGTAAACGAGATATGCGTAAGAATATGCTACCATTTATGCTAGCAAATATGCGACCGTGTCAAACGGGCTTTAGCCGTGAAGCCTTTTAGCCATGGTTCGCTTTGGGCCCCCTTTCGGTCCCCCTCCCGCCACTGACTCGCATCATACCGATATTATCCTTTTACAAATCTAGCCGATCTACGCTGAACCATTTCGAGCTTCCTAGTTAGGCCCTCCTCGAAAGTGTCCCAGACGGCGCAACAGTATTCCACGATGGGTCGGATTAGAGAAAAGTATGCGATTTCCTTCACGTTCGAGGGTCATCCCCGCAGGACTCTAGAGGAAAGCCCTTGAATTCTGTTTGCCGATGCTATAACGGTTTTGATATGCTCTCTACTAGACAAATTGCTACTGAATATTACTCCTAGGTATTTGTAGCTGTTGACGTATTTTAGCTTTAGTTCAGATATTTGGTACGGGTAACGGCTGAAATTCATGGAGCGGGTGAAATTCATTGCGGCGCATTTCTCTATATTCAGGTCGAGTTGCCAATCTTTACACCATTTCGTAATAGCCTGAAGGTCCTTTTGCAAATTCTCCTGATCGCGTATTGTGTTGATTTCTTCATACACAAGTGTGTCATCCGCGAAGAGTCTAATTTTACACTTTATATTATCCGCTAAATCATTTATGTATATTAAGAATAACAGAGGGCCGATTACACTTCCCTGAGGCACGCCGGAAGTCACTTTGACGACGTCTGATGCAACTCCATCGAGAACTACTCTCTGGGTTCTATCGGAAAGAAACGAGGAGATCCAATTTACAATTTTCGCGTTAATTGAATAAGCCCTTAATTTTTGCACTATTTTCACGTGAGAAACGGTGTCGAAGGCTTTCCTAAAGTCTAAAGATACTGCACCAACTCCTATTCCTTTATCCGCTGCTTTCACAATATCATGTGTGAGTAGAGCTAACTGAGTCTCGCATGACCTGCCTCGCCAGAAACCATATAAAGCGCTTCTTTGCTTTCGAGAAATCGCATTATTGAGCTACCGATAATGTGCTCAAAAACCTTACAGAAGATTGACGTCAACGATATAGGGCGGTGGTTCTCCACTTTTAATTTACTTCCCGTTTTATGTTTGGTGTAACGTGGGCTGTTTTCCATATCAAAAGAACTATTCCCTCATATAAAGATTTTGTGAATACGATCTTAAGTTACGGAGTTAATTCGTTTGCTAACGAGTTTATAATGAATGCAGGGATGGCTTCCGGCCCTGGCGATTTTCTTTTATGGACCTGACTTAGCAATTTAACGATACCGCTTTCGGATATTTCTATGTCGCTCATATTTGAGTCTATACGAGTAGGGAAATCAATGAAATCACCGCTGTCGATTGTGAAGCAATTTTCGAAGAACCGATTTAAGATACTAGCCTTAGTAAAAGAATCGTGTACACTTTCACAGTTGTCTGTACGTAGAAGAGGTACTGTGGACTGACCTCGAATTTCTCGCACGTACGACCAAAATTCTTTCGAGTCGTTTTTGAGTGAATCCGAGTGTGTCGTGGATCGGTAGGCGTCAAATTCCTTACGCGCTTCGTCTCTTGCAGATTTACGACTATTTCTGTATATTAAATACTCGTTCGCGTGATCCCTACCAACTTGTTTAAGGTGCTTTATGCGCGCGTGATGCCGTCTTTGTTTCTTGAGCAAGGCGCGGAATTTCGGTTTCGTCCACCGCGGGTCCTTGCGATCACGAATTGCATTGGTGGGGACAAACGTTTTAAGCCCTTCGCAAATGATTCGCAAAATTTCCGTCCAAGAGTCATCTACGCTGTTACTATTCGCAAATTTGATAAATATCGCTATTTGGTTTGTAACATAATTTTTGAAACCTGGGAGATCTGCTTTACTGAAGATATAGACTAATCGCGTTGGCTTATCTATTGTTGCAGGGGTGTATTTGAAGTCGGCAATTACTATTTTACGATCACCTATGCTGTCGTCGTTTTGTAGGTTTATAGTCGATAGTGGGTGGGTAGTGTCTAGCAGATCTAATGGTTCTGTTGTTGTCATATCGCGTAGGTTCGTTGACGATTTGCTCTAGCGAGTTTAGAGTAAACGCTTCAATTAATTCACGACAAGCTTCTCTATTTTTTCCACCACTAACATAGGTTACGTATTTCCAATCGATCGATGGAAAATGAAAGTCTCCTCCAAGAGTGATTACTGGATCGTTCCTTCTCCTAGCTATCACCTGCAATGTACGACTGAGTTCTCTAATGTTCGCGACTGGTGTTAAAGTTGTCTAGAATAAACTAGCCTTATATTCATTTTTTGAGAAATATGAACTATATAGTATTATTGAAGACGTATACTCAAGTAACTGTACGAAATTTGATCAAAATCATTAGAGCCGCTTTTGAGAAAATGAAATTGTTGTCACAAATGCGTAGAATAAACTTGAGCAATGTCAACCATTTCTACAAATACTGTGGTCAGTATGATAAAATGCCTAAGTACGAGGTTTCATACATTTTCGCTCTACCGTTTAGGATCCAGAGTCAGTAACAGACAGACGGCATTGCGAAAACCACTTTTTCGGATTCAGCGACACCTAAAACGTAACTATTTCCGTAACAATCTCAAGGTCGAATTTTTTCGCGATAACAATACTTTCTCAATACACTTCGTATATGAGATAGTAAAAACGTAAACGAATTGCATCTTTCGAGGTGCTAGTGAGCCGTATAATTAAAAAATAACAGCAAATAATCCACAGACGCAACACTTCAAAGGAGACACTCCGAAACGGTAAACAACCTAAAATAATTGTTCCGCAGGTGACGACGCTTAACAACAGAAGGTGGGAGGAGAGAGACAATCGTTTTATCCGAGGGGGTCGAAGCGAACGGATTTCCCGTTCGTAGAGATCTCTGCCGAATATAGTGGGAAGGCGGCTAAAAAAGGCTATCGATAGAATGGAAGGAAAGAAGGGGAGTTATGAAAGGGCGGGCAGAGAGAGAGAGAACACGGAAGTCAGAAGAGAGCGGAGGAGGAAATGTGTTCTGAGTGGACAAGAATAAGAGGGAGGGAGAGGTAGAGGAGGGGGTAGTAGCTCTCTCATGAGAGGAGAGGGACACGAAAGGGGCGGGAAAGTTATTTCGGGTGGCAGACTCCCAAAAACTCGGAACGGAGCAAGGTGTCTTCCTCCCCCCCTCCGCCTCTCTTCTGCCATTTCCTCAGACGCCAGAAGCCCACTCACCTCAGCCGAGACCAACGACTGCCCACCGAGAGACCCTTTAGCGCCCTCCTGATCAACTGAATCCCAACCTACTTAGCCACTACTCATCAGACACGCGGGAATCCTTTCCAAAGTGATATTATGACATTCCATCGACTGACCTAACAGGACGATCAGGTCGCTTCCACCTTCGTGGTATCTCCATGCGCAGGAATGAAGGGTGACCAGAGGTTTTATTTTAACTGCGGTTTAAAAGTCCAAAGTTGGCAAGCGATCCCGTTCGGAGGTTATCTTTCTTAAAGTCCCTTTCATAAACTTATTCTGAGACCTGTCTTGTATTCCTGTATCGCACTTTCCTAATTGTTTTTGTATGATAAAAACCTTATACTTTATCAAAATTTGGAGTCTACGAACTTTCATGTGATGAAATGTAAATCGACAAACTCAATGAAGTTACAAGAAAAGGGTCAGCGGTGTTTCGAGCCCCACTTTCCACTCAATCTTATGGGAAATGCTTATTAAAATTCTTATAAACCATCTTACATTTCCAATCAACTAGTATAGAATGGACTTTTTGAAATAGTTATCAATTGGATTTGTTTGTAAAGAATTTCATTTAAGAATGTATGTTTTTTCCCCAGCCACTCCCATGTAATGTCATTAATCAAAAACCCTATTATGAAAATTGAAATTTTTAAACATATTTTTGTGATTCTGTTTAGATCACATTGTCGTTTTGCTCCATCTGCTCCTAGCTCCCTTTTCCATAACCGTTACTCCAAACTCAGCAATTACACTTGCTTTGTTCTTAGCCTCCCCTCTTTTTTCCCTTCCTAATTATATTACAAATAGAATTATTTTCGTCACCTGGCAACACTAGTAGTAAATTATTTGTGTTAAAACTTTTATAAATTGATAACCTCTAAACCATGCAAAGTTTTTTTAAAAAACTGCGTGCCCCGTGGTGATTAACTTACCTTGTTTAATACTAAACAAAAGACATACTATTAGTAGAATAATAGGGTCGTATAACGAGATTAGCGTAGCGACATTGACTCTCCCTTACCCGCTGAGAAAAGGGCGAGAATAACGAGTATCCAAGCATGAAAAACGGAACCGCATTCTATTAGTCGAACGCTCCACCGATTTCCTCTTTTCGAGTGGCTGTTTGTGAGAATGATAGGTGACTATATAAAGAGAAGGATGCCCGAGGGGGAAACGGGGGGGCGGAAGGGGTGGCGGCCCTAATGGGCAGGCCTAAAGAGGAGGAGGTAACGGCCATAACGAACAATTCGGTAGGACCACGTATGTACTCCCACGCAGCCTTAGAAGGAGGAACGAAGCTGCAATCGCCGTGCACCTTATATTCCCCATATTTGGAATAAGGGACGGCAACGAATAATTAAGGAGTCTCTAATGGACGCGATGGATAAGCAAATCCTTCCACCGGAAATAATAAATTTGTTTCCTTCGGTTAGATAATACTTTACGGGGTTTTTATATCGATTGCTATTATAACGATATAACGGGATCAATCCAAGGCGATCTCCATTTATTTCCTCGTAAGACGGATCTTTCTAGACCAGCGTAGGGAAGCGGAGATAAGGAAGATCGAGGAAGTGCAAAGAAGGAATGTGAGATAAGGGCGTAGAGAGGTGGGGAGAGAGAGAGAGAGAGGGTGCGTGTGTGAGAACGCGAAGACCACGCCCTTTTGCCATTTGTCGAAATGAAACGCCTTGTCCAACGAACAAGCAACGAAATATCCCACCTAGCGGCGAAGATGAGAAATAAAGAAAATTAGGTCTGTTCCTGCAGAGGGGGGAAACGCCCTCTTCTTCCTTTTCTTTCTCTCTCTCTCTCTTCCTTTCTCTCCAAATTTCGTTCTCACGCACTACCCTCCGAGCTCAGAATATAGCGTGAAATCTCGTTAAAACGTTCTACACAATAATGTAAGCAAATGTCAGAGTTTTTCCTTAAGAAAAATAAGAGGTGCAGCAATATGACGATAAAAAAAATATTTTTCTGAGTTCCAGTGTGATGTATGTACAACTCGTCATAAAACAGAAGAATGTATGGTCCGCAAAAGTACGCCATAACGAAATTTCTATTTGAGCAAGGCCCACATCCAGAGAGGACAGGGGCGGTCCGAGGTAGGGGCGAGCAGGGCCGTCCCTGCCCGGGGCGCCAAAGTGTTGGGGGCGCTATCCCAGTTACTTATTACTTGTAACAAAATAATTACTGGACACCAATTTATACCGTGAAACAGGCTGGAATCTTGATGACATTCCTTTTATTTTTTTCATTATCAATAAGTTTTACAGAGCGATAAAAAAGTTAACCTATATCCTATAAATATCTCAACAAACATTTACGGAGTGCTATCTCGCCCGGGTCGCCGAAATTACTCGGGCCGCCCCTGCCGACGGATATAAATCTTACTGGCGTAACTGCATCGATAAATGTCATACCTTACCTAGATGCTGTCGATCAAGCAACGAGGGACCTATAACTTCCCAAGGGGGGTATTTTTAATTTGTACATTAAATCTTTGCCAAAATTATTTTTTATTAATAAACCATGGAACACGATATAATAGTAAGATAATTATCACAGCGATAGCCCCCCCTTGGATCCGCCACTGGCAACGAGTGATAGTAGTTGTTTGATTTCCATCGAATTTCACGATTCTGATTAATTCCTTCGACGTCAACCATGCGGTCTTCTCATCGACTTAAACAGGAGCGCGAGCATTCATGGAAGTCTTTCGTGGCTTTTCGGATTCGAGACATGCGAAGGCATTTCTCGCGCTCTCTGTTATTCATCCCACGAACGAGGTCCACGACAGAGGATGGGCGAAGAGGAACGCCGAGGAAACTCACACTTGGGGCGAAGGGCGGCATTACGGGGATAGCCAATTCGAACGGACAAGTTCATTTTTCAAGAGAACCATTGTTGAAGAAGAAGATCACTCCTCTTCTTATCTCTCTTGGAAGAGGAAGGAGGAGGGAGCGGTCGCTGCAACCTCCTCCATCGCCTCCCGCATAACAGATGCTCCCTACTCCCGTCCACTTAATTGGCTCAGAGTTTGCCCTGAATAGAGTCAGGGGGCGTTCGTGAATAGGATCGAGAATTGGGTGCGGGGATGAGGCGGGAGAGGAAGGGCCTGGGAGGCATTCTGGGAAACGCCGCCGAGGAGATCTCGCGAGCAGCGAGACGGGTGCGAGAAAGGAAGGGAGGGCAGGGAGGTGGGAGAGGTGATGGAAACATCAGGTGGAAAGGAAATAGTAAGTGGCACTCCTGGCGACGACTCGCGGACAAAGAAAAACAAAATCCAAGAAGAAATGGTCCAGGAAGTCCTTTGAAAATTCCAGATGGATATAAAATCAAACCCATATTTTCAGAGTCGTTTCAGTGCTAAAAACGCTTTTCGAAATCAGCAGGAAAATCCTTAATCTGACAGCAGCCCACATTTCAGACGTTATCCTCCACTAACATATCGCGTATATCTCGAAATCGTATCACACACCTAAAAGAATACATCGTTTTTGAACAATTGAGTCAATCCTCCGCCTGAACGTTAGGCAAATATGTTCACAAAATGGAAGTGTAGGAGAAAATCTCCCGAGGAAGATGGACACTAAAAACATACTGTCGAAATCGGGGGTCGGAAAGCACGGCCCTGCAGTGCATTTTATGCGGCCCGAGATACTGTGATGAAAAGGCGACCCGTAAAATTTTATACATATAATTTAATATCTGTTAACTGAAATTATGGCCATAAAACGTTGAAATTATAACACTACACAATATGGACTCTTTATTTTACCTAACTTTTCTGCATGGTGGTCCGCATTGGTGACAGTGAATCGTTCGGTGGGTCGCATTGGAAATTGCTAATGGATTATATAGTTCACCCGAAAGTTAGCTAGAGATTCTTAGGCACCATATGCGTGGAAATCAAGTTATAATTAGGGTTTTCGGCTTAACATTTCAATATAAAAATTATGATAGAATTTGATCTTAAAAATATCTTTGAGAAAAATAAATAAACAAGTTAGGAAAGCGTACAACGTATCACAAATGGGGCGCGTTTCGTGCAATGGAGTATTAGAAAGCAATTATATATCTGTACGTAAGGGAAATAGCGTTTTAAATTCCTTTTCTTCACCATAAATAATCCATTTTCTTCCTATTTAATAGTATTACATGCACACGTAAGGAAATTAAACGTTTGTTTGGCAGATTGTTTATGTTAGCAACAATGAAGTAACCATGCAAGAAATTTTGTTCAACTCCATATAAGACTTTCTTGTTTGATTTTCTCGATAACGGCTACTCCTACGATGAAAATATATAGAAAAGGAAATACTCTACTTTACCGGTTCTACAACTTTTATTTGAAAAATATTTTGATATGAACAATAGTTTACGAGATATGACGAAAATTTAATTTTTTGTCCCTAGTAAAGTGGTACCCCTGATTGGCGTACGTGATTCATTTTTGCGATTTTCTTATTATATTTGATTGAAAGTCCTTAATATCAAATTTCATAAAAATCCGTTCGGTAGAAGCCGAGAACGAACATGCGGACGGACGGACGGACCGACGATAATAGGCGCTCACGCTGTAAGCGAAACGCGCCTAAAAAAACAGGATTAAAAAGGATTTATTTAAAGTGAGAAATATTTACTAAAAGGACCCAATTTATCGTTACGCATTTAACAGATTTTTCTACATGGAAAATAACATTTGGTACTCAATTAAATGAAAAAAAAAACGTTTTGAAAACTATGAAACACTGGCAATGGGAAGCATAAAATTGCTTAGTGGGCCGCAGGTTGGGCACCCTTGCCTTACTCGAAACCACTGAATCGTTAGGTAACTTTCAATGTAAACTCTTTTGCGACCCTACGACGCATTCACAAATATCAATGCGGCACACCACGACTTCCGATATAAAACAATGCCATACATTCCTGGAGGCATTAAGTTTTAAGACGAGGATTTAAATTGAACGTGAGACATGCGATATAAAGCACCTTCTCGTAAAACGAACAAGTTAGGAGAGAGTACAGCGTATCACAAACGGGCGCGTTTTGTGCAATGTAGCATTTGAAAGCAATAATATATCTGTACTAAGGAAAATAGCGTTTTAAAGTTCTTTTCTTCCGCATAAATACCACATTTTCTTCCTATTTAAAAATATTGCATGCACACGTAAGGAAATTAAACGTATTTTTGTGAGACTGTTTATGATAGCAACAATGAAGAAGTAACCATGCAAGAAATTTTCAAAGTTCAACTCGAATTAAGATTTTGATTTTATTGATAACGGCTACTCCGAAGATAAAAAATGTATAGGAAAAGAAATACTCTAATTTATTAGTTCTACGATTTTTATTTGAAAAATATTTTGATATTTATTCATTTAAAAATCGTCGTTACAATTTGGTCGTATGACTAGGTGATCACAAGAACAAATTTACCCTAAATACTTCACACACACGCACACGCGCGCGCACACACACACACACACACGCACGCACGCACACACACACACATATACGTTATTTATTGTAAACCCACAAAATCTATAATACATGTATAAGAATGATTACAATTTGTGCTTGTAGTGAGGATTTTCGCGGGTTCATGTTAGGCCTTCACGGCTACCGTAGCGGTAATGAGGCTCACTAAGTCCTCACCGTACATCACCCTACCAAGCAATCCCCTACTTTTCCAACACTAAGGCACAATACATTCCTCAATTCCTTCCCGTAACACAATTATATACTTTATATTAATTCATATAGCTACACGTTTCCTACAATCTATTACACATAATTCATTTTGCATAGTCAATTTAATTCTTCGTTTGAAGCACTTAGCATTTTTAGGTAAGGGCTTAAAGAGTTCTTCAGGTAACTTATTCCATTCGCTGACACCCCTGTTTAGGAACGAATACTTTGCAATATTTGTCTTCTGCGGCCTAAGTTTAATTTAACCAATGCTTTAAGAGATATGACCTAAAGTTAGTGGTACCCCGGATTGACTTACGTGATTCATTTATGTGATTTTCTTATTATCTTTGATTGTAAGTCCTTACTATGAAATTTCATGAAAATCCGTTCGGTAGAAGCCGAGAACGAACATGCGGACGGACGGACGGACAGACAGAGAGAGACATACATACATACATACAGACCGACGATAATAGACGCTCACGTTGGAAGCGAAACGCACCTAAAAATGACATCTATCATAAGAAATATTAATACTATAATAGCCCAGGTCCGTTGGTTGGTTGGTCACGCTTTCACGATGGCCGATATAGAGCGTTTTAACAAACTTCCCGAATAGGTAGAAGATTGAAATTTGGCAAAGATGCTTGATTAACATATTTTAAGGTAATGACGAAAATAAATCTCCAAAAAATCCTGGGTTCGACTCCAAAGAAGACATTTCCATTTTCCGTAAGGTAACATGTAAAAATCCATTTTTTGGCGTGCAGGCTTTTATTGTTTTGGAAATAAAAATTAGAAGGATTTAACCTACGATCTTCGGATTTGAACCATTTTGAAGAAAAAATTACAAAGTTTCTTATTCTGTTCATCTTTTTCCGCATACAATTCGAAATCGCTCATATTATACGTTTAATTCACAAATTTTGTGAAAATATTGCCATTTTAACGGGATGTTGCCTTGGCTACCAATTATATTGTTATACCTCAAAATCTTATTGTTATATCAATCCTTATGTGTGTAAGCGTGCTTTGAATGCTTTTAATACGAGATAGGGAGAGAGAGAGAGGTAGGGAGGGAGGGAGAGGGAGGGAAGGGAAGGAGAGGGAGTGAAGGGGAGGGAGGAGGAGAGGGAGGGTGGGAAAGAGAGGGAGAGAGATGGAGGGAGGGAGACAGACAGACAAATGACTTTACTGAGGGCGAAGTTGAGACTAATAGTCTCTTCTTACATTTAAGAGAGAGAGGGAGGTAGTGAGAGGGAGGTAGTGAGAGAGAGGTGAAGGAGAGGGTGGAAGGGAAGGGAGGAGAGAGGGGGGGGGGGAGGCACCTATTTTAAGGCTAACTAAAGATATCCCGTCATACTGACGGGCAATTATGCTAGTACTAGTGTAATGCCCATTGAAATATCAACGGAAGAATTATAGAGATTGATTATTAATATTTGAATTTAAAATAATTATTAGCATACTTTTACATATGAAATATTTCGTCATATATTACATTTCTAGTGAATATTCTGTTGTCGTTTAGTAAAATGCCTTTGGTTTTTATTTTCGGCTATAAAATTCTGATATTCTTCTCCCACCTTGTTCTCGTCCATGCTGCATATACATGTCGGTGTGCAAAGACCGGGAAATAATTATATGTATACATATATAACGTAGGAAAAATAATTAAATTTCGTGCACTTAACATTATGATTGTTTTAAAATTGTACTCTGTACTTACGAAGAAAGAAAGCTTACTCGAATCCTCAATAACGTTCTCCGTCGTTATGTATTACATATTTAAAATAAAACTCTTTAAAATATTTAAATTAAAAACTAATTAATCAATCAGCGGAATAATTTCTTTGAATACTATCTGAACAAAAACAAACATTTTATTTCAACATTGTAAACTGTTCCCTTGACGGTTGAATGGATTGTTGTATTGGAGATCCATATTAACAGAAAAATAAACTAATTGTTTATGGTAGAAACCGTTAAAATAGTTTTAAATTGATTTTTGCTTTGAAATATATGCACTTGAGTCAATTCAGTACAACTTCCACTTTACATACTGTAAATTCCAAAGTAACTCCTTTTATAATACGCAATGCTAGCCTAAAATTAATTCATTCTGTAAAGTGAATAAATAAATTTCTTTCTTTAGACTATAATAGCCACTGTTATTAGATTTAAATGGATTATACGCCTCAGAACTTACTCTGTATTAAATAAGCACCAAAATTCTTTTTATAAAAACAAATCAATTCATTAAAAGATCCACTGTTGTTTCTTCGAAAATTGCCTGTTAACAGTTTTAAATGTCCTTTTAATTTTAATTGAATTTTAATTTATATTCGTTTCCAAACTTCGGCCATTGTTACGAAATTAATTCGAGGAATAACAATATAAATTCGTAAGCACGTATGGTTTACAAAGAATTTAATTTAAGAATGCTTTTTATTTCCAATTTTTCTAAAATGACACTGTCGATACTTAAAATTTTTTATATTTACGTTAATATACTTATTTTCCACAAAACACGCCAATCTCTCCCCTTCCTTTCTCTCTCTCTCTCCCCCTCTCTCTCCCCCTCCCTCCCTCCCTCTCCCCCCCCTCTCTCCCCTCTCTCCCCCTCTCTCTCTCTCTCTCCCCCCCCCTCCCTCTCTCTCGTATTGAAGCATTCAAGGCACGCTTATTCCCAGAAGGATGTATACAATAATAGTAATTTGAGGTGTAACAATGATAATGGTCGACATAGCAACATCACGTTAAAATGGCGAGATTTCCACAAAATATGCAAATTAAACGTTTAACATGGAATATTTCGAACTGTGGGCGAAAAAAGACGAACGGAATAAGAAACTTTATAATTTTTTCTTCAAAATGGTTCAACTTCGAAGGTCGTAGATTAATTCCTTCTAATTTTAATTTCCAAATGAATAAAAGCCTGCACGTCGAAAAATCGCGTTTTACATGTTAAGTAATGGGAAATGGAAATGCCTCTCTTGGAGACGAACCAAGGAATTTTTTCGCGATATTCTCTGAATAAGTGTTAATCAAGCATCCCTACCAAATGTCGAGTTTCTATCATTATTATTTCTCGAGTTATTAGCGTTTGCATAGCGTGACCAACCAACCAACCAACCAACAGACGACGGCTATTATTATATAAAATGCTAGCGTCTCTTATAATATATAGCTGCTTCTGACATAGGATATAGGAGGAGGATATAAATTATAAGGCACTTCCAGGTGAGATAGAGACTAGAAATTTGGCACGATTATACGTTTTTGGACAACCGAAGGAAAAAATCCGAAATTGTTAAAATTACAATTTTTAGCTTGTTTTGACACAGTATTGCCCAATAAGAAAAGCACGTAAATCGGTGCAGAGGTTTATATGTTTGCTTCTTAAAATTGCTTGCCGTCAAGATTCGAACTTGGGACTTTAACTACCGGAAAGTTTAGAAATTATACTTTCTTATTTTTGAAGATTTAGCGTAAATTTTTAGTTATTATCGGAAAAAAGTGCGAATTTTTCTGGGTCTCAACAATCGACTACCAAGGTAACGAGCTTAATGCTTTCATATGGATAAACTTTTAATGGAATCAGACGGCTATATTATGATGACATTAATATAAAACTACGACAAATAGGAAACTTCCGAAATTATTTAAATTTTAATTTTAGGTGTTGTTTTTACCCCGTTATGGCTCTATATGGCGGTAAAAATTGTAAGGCACTTCCATATGAGCTGGAGTGGTGAAATTTGGCAGGATTATAGATTTTTGGACACAAATGATGGAAAAAATCCGAAATAGTTAAAATTCCAATTTTTAGGGGTTGTTTTTATCTCATTGCTCACCCATACGAAAGGCACGCAAATCGTTGTAGAGATTGGCTAGAAGCTTGAAAATTGGCCCGAGGGTAGGTTTTTTGTTATAACCAATGGAAGAAATCCGAAATTGTTAAAAGTACAATTTTTTGGGGTTGGTTTTACCCCATTATTCAGAATACACAAATGCTTGTCTACTAACATATGCAGCAACTAATGAACCGCTACGAGAATATGGACGAAGAATCGCAGAGTGCTCTTTCGCGAGACGTATCTACACCTGATGTTCCACGGTTGAGGTTTAGTCATGCCAAAGGCTCGGTTACCAAGGGCAAATGAACCGCGAGAATATTCCGTGTATGATACACGGGCGTGGAATCACGCGAGTGGCGAGGAGAGATAGGCAATGGCTCCCGAAATAGCTCACAAGAGTCGGAAAGAATTTATTTTATAATTCTGCAACAACACATTGAAATGAAGAGAGACCTTTTAATATATATATATTCTATTTATTTTACGGTCGCGCAGCTGCAAGGCTATTAGCACGAAATCTTAAGTGCTCTGAAAATAAATGCAATATGGGATGGATGTGTTTCCCAATGGCGAGAGGAAGGTGAAAAAAAAATCACCCGAAACCAGCCAGCCAGTTGAGCAGGGTGGGAAAATATAAAGCAATGGGCGACACAGGGAACGGTAATTGTACGGAAAGGTGAAAGGGAGCCAGCGAGAATATCCCGAATGCAGCAAAAAAAGGGTTTCTTAACGAGCGGTTTAATGGAGAGAGGCATGAGCCGCAATTTTAGAAAAAAATTACAAGCGGAATACCGTCATAAAAAACTAAGAAAAACTATTGCTAACTTGATATTTAGGCTTATTGTTAGTCTCTTAGTAAGGGCAATGAGAAAAAAGATGTAAATTAGAGGATTTTGAAAAGTGGGTATGGCGTAGACTGCAGAAAATTAATTGAACATTGAGAAAAAGAAAAAAATATCAGTAGGAGAAAACAGGAACTTAATTAGAGCAACAAGAAAAATGCAGGAGGAATGGTTGGGCCAACTTTTGAGAGGCAAAGGTCTATCGAAAGAAGCCGCAGAAATGAGGATGCTGGAAAAAAGACAAAGAGGCAGGTATAGTAAAGGAATGTTAAAATTCATAAAATATGAGGATGGGTAGGAGAAGATAAAGAGATATTGGATGGGAGAGATTGGGTTGGGCGAGCTAAAAGTAAGCTGGAAAACCCATGATGATCCCTGAGTAATCACTTTTAATTTACATGTAAAATGCATGGCAAATTGTCGAATGCTTTAAATATGTTTCCGAAGTCTCGAATCACATTTATTTTGAAATATTGGTTTTTATTATCAAACCTCTTGTGTTCAGAAGCTTTAACTTGCCAACGTATATATATGTTAACCCCGGCGAATATTCTACCGGAAATTATGTAAACTAAAGGCACAACTCCAGATTTATATGTCAAAACAAGAAAAAAACAAAATGATCGTACCGCTTCCAACACCCATCCAATAGGACAGAAAAGCTGAAAGACCGCGTTACTAGGGCATGCATTCTTCCGCCGAAGTAAGGAAGAAATCGGCTTCAAAATTAGCGACACACCGAAGGAAAAATGAGTGGGAAGATGACGCATGTAGGCGGGCGCCATCTCGGGCTGCGAAGAGGAAGAGGAGAGCAGTTTAGGCGAGGAGAGAGAGAGAGAGAGGGAGTCAGGGCCGGAAAAAGAAGAAAGAGGGGCAGAAAAAGACCAACAGGGAAGAGGGCTCGAGTGAAATGTAGAGGGCGAAAAGAGTTCCTACTTATGGTTTTTCACGCCCTCCTAGAGGAAGAGGAGGCGGAAATACAAGCAAGGGAGGAGATACTTCCCACCCGCGTCTCCAAAACGTCTAAATACACCCCCCCCTCCCCCTCCCCCCCTGCTGCAGGGGAATGGAAATTAAGAGCGTAAACGACGAAGGAGTGGCATGCATTTAAAAAAGATAACCCTCCTATCTCTTTCTCGTATCGCTTACTCTTTGACGTGAAGTGATTTGGAACATATGTTTTGACCTTTATGGACAGATATAAGTACTGCTCTACTGGTGGTTGTCTATTTGAAAACTATGAGCAACATTAAGGGATAGATTTTTGTTCGTGTTGTGATTTCCTCGGTGAAGTAATTATTTGCGAATCGATTGGTTTCCTCCGGGTAGACAATTATTTACGTTAGCAAAAAATTACAGAGAATTGCCATATGAAACTTTTTTTACGCTCAATCTAGAATCGATGTGATATAATTCGTCTAATTCGCGGTATTTACAACTAAATTCGGCAAGAATGAATAACCTCTATAAGAAGACATTCTGGAGGGTAAGCTAGGGAACCTTGGTGCATTGCACCCCCTGCCATCCACCAATAAGGTGACTTGCAGGGTATTATGTAGATGTTCTAACAAATGAGAGTAATTGAAAAGCGAATTACCTAAGGCAGTTTTTTCTAAGACATCGATTTCTACCCAGAAGTTGACCCTAATCGACAGAATTTTTACCATGTTTAGCTATTACGCAGACCGACCTACCCTGAAATTTTAGCTTCTACAAGTTGCAGGATTACAGAGATATTGACCACCCAAGCGGGCAGACGAACCCAATATATGTATAAGCGACTTTTCAAAGAAAAAAGCGCTTGAAATAGTAGAATATTTTTGAGAGAGTAATATTAAGAAAAATATAAATCCATAAAAACTAAATGCATTCCTTAAGTTAGGTCAGAAGGAAAATAATTCGCAGTTGCACAGAGGCGAATTTTTAGGAAAACATGGGCAAAACCCAAGATGAACATCGGCTTAGAGAAAAAGTAAACATTGTATGAGAAAGAGAGACTATATGGGTACAATGTAACGTGAATCATATCCACATACTGGGTCGCACTGCGCAGTAAAGTTAATGCAAAGTTGACTGTCGTTAGCGTCACACGTCCATGCGCTTCGTAAGTGCATCATCCTGAGAATTTTTTTCTTGTGATTTAAGCGCTTGTGTGAATTGTGATAACATGGATTCGATACCTGGAGGTATGTTAAACATTTTTACATAAATATGGTTTTACTTTTGCATTTATTTTTATGAACCAGCCCATCACGCCTGAAAGCACGTGAAAATGTTTGATATGGCATTTTCATCGAAACTTTTAGTAATGTATTCAGCTGCATTCAGCTCTATTGCAGGCATGATTTTATAGAATAATTCGTGTTTTATCTAAAACCATCAAAAACTCCTGCAAATATTTGTGATTCTTGTAGAAAATGCGATTTGTCTGTCGAGTGTCCCCTTATTTTCACTTCATGGAATAACCATTTCGTCGCATGTTTGAGTCTATGTTAGAGATTCAGCTATTTTCGATAACAAAACACAATTTTCTTACAGGATCCCGTAGCCAGCACATTACCTTAAGCAAAAAGTTGTTGTTCGAGATCATGCGCGAAAGCTCATCGACGGAATTCAAAGACCAATGTGAACATTTGTGTGAACGAGTCAGAGAAATAACTCATTGCCCGGAAACATTACCTAGTGAAACAAAACAAGCGTTATCAAGTTATATTTTTCACTTTAAATCGAAGTGGCAAGCTGCTTAAAGAAACACTGAATATTTCCTTCGCAAAAATAAACAGTGGCTAGAAAGTATTATCACGTTTCCAGTGCACGCGCATACCTCAGAGTTTCGAAAAAAAGGGGAGCGCCCATCAATTGATTTTAGTGAAAGCAGTGAACGATCAAAGCGACGAGAAACCAACACAGTATCTTAGTGGACCAAGAAATCATAAAAATATTTCAAGTTGTACTGATAATATCAAGTGCTACGACATAAATATAAATAGTTTCCAAAGATATGCTTTGGAAATGCGAGAAAGTTCGTGGACAAGTATTCTTGGTATAGTATGCCAACAATAGTTCACAAAATATTAATGCACAGCCCCCAGGTTATATCATTTGCAATATTACCGATTGGGCAATTGTCTGAAGGATTCCAGGATGCGCGTAACAAGACATTAAAAATATCGTGAAGGATTTTCACCTAAGTTTTCCAGGGTAAACACAATGGAGGATATTTTGCACCACCTTTTGATTTGCTCTGATCCATACATCTCAAGTTTAAGGAAGCTGCCAAAAGGAAAGTTTAAACATTTTTCCAAAGATGTTTTACAGTTCCTACAAGCACCTGATGTCTATACGTCTGCAGCACAAGATGATGCAGATGAAGACTTACCTTTTACTGGCACAGCAGCAGTGACTGACAAAGACTCTCTTAGTAACTCAGATTAAACTAAATGTAAATAACTATTTGTAAATATAATTAAATTGAAACATAAAATATAAGAATTTGCCAACTGGTTGTTATGTGTGCTTTTTCTGTATGGTTTTAATTTTTAACTGCGCATTCACCATCCTAGTGTCTTTGTAATGATGTTATAACATTCTAGGAAACAAATAAAGATTCAATGTGGTCAGAAAAGGTTTTGGCCATGTTTTACTAAAAATTCGCCTCTGTGCGTGGGTAGGATTCGAACCTACTCTCCCAAAGGGAATCTGATTTCTAGTCAGACGCCTTAACCACTCGGCCACGACTGCTGGCTCTATCTGATCATGCAGTTGACTCTGTTCACATGATTCTTCTAACATGAATGCTTCTCGAATTATTAGAAAAGATCTAATGTAGACAGTGATTGCTACCAAGCACCTAATTTATAGTATATGGAGATCTCATGTAGACCAGTGTTTCCCAACCTTTTGAACTTCGCGGACCACTTCAGCAACCCTCCAGGCCCTGCGGACCACCTCATTACTTACACTAACCTACTTACTGTAACTACGTTTACGAAAAGGAGTAAATTGGTTACTTAGTTTATTTGAACATTTTCAAATATATTACACACGTTTCTGTCTGTTCTAAACTAACTTTTTCCAAAAAATTCAACTAAATGTGAGGTTCGATCTAAAAAAAACTACATTTTGGAAACCTCCGCGGACCACCAAGAAAACCTTCGCGGACCACAAGTGGTCCGTGGACAATAGGTTGGGAAACACTGACATAGACACTGAAATTTTGGCTCCCTAAGGTCGTAGGATTCCAGAGATATCGCCTGCACATACGGACAGACTAACCGAATATATGAGCGATTTTTTTAATAAAAAAGGCGCAGATAAGTATTCTAAAACGGAAACGTATATTTGGAATAGCGATCGCTAAAGAAGAAGTGAACTCCGATATATTTCACATAAATTCTCGGAATAATTAATCAATAAATACGAAAATGGTCGAAAAAGTAGTATGGCCGATTCTAAAATCTGTATATTCTATTTCCTTACAGCTTTTATATGAATCGATTTATAATAAACACTGAAAACTTCATACTTATTAATAAATAACTGCAGCATTTAGATAAATATGAGTGTAAGTATTCCAATAATAAGATCACGGAAATGGATGGAATCGAATTCTACAATATCAAAATAATCGGAAACGCTAGAAAACTCCAGCTCCTTGAAAACACACGAATTGAGGAAATTTCTAAATGGACTAAAGAGAATAATTTTAACGCGATAGAAATGAATTGTGGGGAAAAACCTTGATATGACTCAAAAGGTTTTCAGCCAATGTCCTGAACTTGGATAGAATTCATCTGATCAAATTTTACACTCGGCGTATAGGCCAGCAGTGGTTTTTGGAAGAATTTGTGATTATTCGAAGGTCAAATACCGCTATACACAACAATTTCACCCCACATTTTTATTTATGTTCGGATAACAAATGAGTACTCACGATTATAGTCGAGCTATGGTAAAAACCTTACTCGTTTCTAAATTTACAATCACACGAGAAATTAATATTTTCTCAGAGAAACCAAATGCATAGGTTTCATTAAAAAATTATATACATTTGGTATACTCCTTGAAGATAGGCATATTTGCAGAATATACAACTATGAAATTAAATTTACTATTCAATACTTTAAAATGGAATCATTCATAATTTTCAGAACAAGTTTTCTGATGTAAAAAAACTTTGTCTCGATTAAGATGAAGTTTTAAAAAATGCGAAACCCTCTCCACAATGACGCGCAAGATGATTTAGCTGCGCCAAACGCGAGGGAAGCTCCATTTGCTCGATGGTTTATCCCGAAACCTCCAGAGAACCTCACGTCTCCCTCAACGACTTGCCACAACGGAGACACAGCTTCCTCGGGTATAAAAAAAGAACGTCGTCGAAGGCGGTGACGGAACACAGATCTCTCGGAGTCGGACATGGGGTTAGCACAACAAGCCGTCTCTTCTATACTAAATCTCGAGCTAACGGGTGGAAGAGGGGACTTATGAAAGATAACAAAAGGAAAAGGAAACATCCTTCTCCATTCCAACCAAAGAAGGCACTTCTCCCCTTCCTCGAATGCTTCCCTTAAGCGGAGGAGAGGAGATAAAAGATATAAACATGGAGATGAGGGGAATCTCGCGGAGCGAGTCACCGGAGGAGGAGAAACCTCCGTTGCGGTGAAGCGCAGCCCACTTCACTCGAGGACACCGCGACCTTTGAGAGAGACCCTCGATGTGCCAGCGGTGACGGAGTGGAAGACGAAACGCGCGGAGCATGAACGCTCCTTCTCCGAGGGAAGTGAACGAAAAGACAAGCCGACCTTTCTAAAATATTAAAGATTTTAGATTTTGAAACGGAGAGGTTGATATTAAATTCTATACACATCCATGTTTTCATAATATACGAACTAGACTAACACGTATAAAACCGCTACGCCAATGCATTACGTAAAGCATGTCCGCCGTCTTTATTAGAACTGGTGAAAGTTCCTCCAAAACATTTATTAATATCTTTAGATACAGTATTATTCAATTCTCAATTCAATGTAAATCAGTGGACGAAAATAAATAAATAATTTACTGAAGGTATATACTGGTATCCCTCGACATAATCTTTGTCGCTAATAGGTTGTGACCAAATTAAAGATTCAGGAAACAACTACAAAGAACAATTCTAACACTAAATCCTCAGACGATACTTTCTCCAAATCAAACGACTCTTTGTAAATTCACAGAATAAGCTGCCAATCTGAATAATATAAAATTACTTATAAGGTCAAGTATCCCATAAATTCGGCGTTCGCTGCCGGGAAGTCTGCGCTCCTCATAAAAACCGAACGCAATTCGACAATAAACATGGATGAGTGTGCATTTTGCAAAGGCGGTATAAGTTAGAACCACGCTAGTGTCGATAACCTCGGCGAGAGTTCAGTACGCGGCGCATCATTTCGCTCATCAGGTTATCCTTGGCCGAGGCCCCCTGCGAAGCGAAAACAATTCATTTGAAGAACAAACACGATAAGTAGTTATTCCTGCGGAGGGCAGAGGGAGAGCAGAAAGAGAAGACACACCGAGAAGAGATGAATCGGACGGCCGCATTCTTGCCTCGGAGCGCCGGATCCAGCATCGCGGGGGAGGCTCATTCACGGATAGGCTCGTTCGACAAACAAAGAGAGGGCGGGGGGCAGAAGGAAGGGAGCGTGGGGCGCAGCAACAATGGAGACGGCGGTTTCAGAGGGCAGCTGCAACGAAGTTGGAGGCAAGCGAATCGAAAGGGGTGGCAAAGGCTGAGAGATTCGTAAATTGTCTGAGGCAGTGGTGTTAAGAAGCGAGGTTCGGAGATCAACAGCCATCGCTCAATCGCAGCAACATATAAGCAACAAGGTTATCGCGGACGGAAATACTACGAGACAAATATCCGAAGAAATCAATTTCGAGAAAACAAAAAACAAAACTACCCTTAACAAACTTTGTTTTGAATTTTGCATCCTCATAATGAAATTGCACAAATTTTTTGCCCGCGAAGGATGAGAGTAATTTCCCCGACGGCCCTAAACGGACGAATTCATCAGATACCGCGGGTCACGCCTCGAGTGCCCCATTTCCACTTATCTCGGCTAATATCGCGTCGGGCGTTCTCTATGGGAGAGACGGTGGCAGGCACTAATCCCGCGAAAGATGTCGCGAGTAAGTTAAATATGACACCGAGGTGTCAGCCGAAGTAATTGACACGAGCCGATCGAGGAGTCGAGATGAACGCCACCCGCGATCGCAAACGGAGAGAAAGACTGCTGGAGCAGTGGTTCTCAACCTTTTGTCTCTTGCGTCCCACCTACCACATTTTCAAGAAACTCTGGTCCCACCATGATATAAAGAAAATCTTCACAATTTCTAATAAATGTATTTTTACGTTTATAAGCGTATAAGTAGTAAATTAATAATTAATTGGTAGACACAAAGAAGAAGGTCAAAATAAAAAAGATTTACTTGGTAATTACACAAATATTTATTTATTTTAAAATAATAATTTTTGTGGAATTACCAAGTAAATCTTTTTTATTTCGCCAATATGAAGAAATTCCATCAAGATATGCCTGATACTGTTAACTATATAAAAGAGAAGGTGTCAAAAAGTCTAACCGATTGAGGTGCCAAAATGTCTTCAGCCGGCTCTGGTCCTACCTAGACGGTTTTCAAGTCCCACCAGTTCACTTATTGAACATGGCTTCGCGGGCCGCATAAAACGCTCTCGGGGGCCGCATGAGGCCCGCGAGCCGTAGGTTGCCGACCCCTGCTCTATACTGTCTTATTCTTGCGATGTTTACATGTTACACAGTCGAATCATTCAGAAATACGCATTCTTTTTCGAAATTTTACGGATTTTTCCGTCATTGTTGCCTCCGATTCAATTAAACCTTCGAATTTAGCTGCATGGAAATTCTCATTTAATTACCTTTGGATGAACTTGGCATTTCATTAGATGCAGCTGCAGCAGCCGTTGCAGTGGGAATAGAAATAGTAATTGATTGGTCAAGCCAGTTATTGTTTTTATGAAAGAACCTGTCCTCCTTACGACAACTTTCTTCCCACCTCTTTCTGACAGTAGCATACTGCTTGCGAGTCTTCGATTTCATTGCCTTCCAGTCAGCTTCTGTTATATCTACTTCTAAGGCGCCCTTGATGTGAAGATCCACGTGCTCGTACCTCACATCCCAGCTATCAGGAGACTTTTCCATCAAAAGTCTGAAGAGCTCTCGACGTTTAATAGTGAATGACATGTTGTTCTGTGAATGTTCTGAAGATATCTGAAAACACTTGTGGGGCAAGACGATTCTAAAACTGATCTCAGTTCATAACATAAAAGTATTAGAAGCCCACTTTCGCCGCGTTTCGCGATCCACTTTCTCACCCAACACCTACTTTTACGTTTTACATTTCTGTCAGCCTGCATTACCTTACCATAAGAATTTGGCGTTTTGATTTCGTACAAATCTTCAAATGTCATGGCATTGTTTTTTCAGAGACTTTGGTGGAAACTTATCTGTGGTTTTCCGCTTGTCGGTGACACCACAAATCTTTGTTGAACAAATTGTTTCACTTGCTTCAACTCCAGTTTCTCAGCGTTCAATAGCGACGTGCTTATTGCACGTGTGGCAATATCCTTCGTGGCCACATTGTGTATTTGCATTGAGCATCCATTTCCAGAGCACACGTTAGATCGTGTCATTACAGAGAGAATGACATCCTCGTCTGCGTTGTTCCTCTTCCGTCGGCCGGGTGGAGCTTCAGCGGTGGGTGATAATTTGTTTTCCAGCCCATACATTCAGTACGTCTTCAGGGAGATTTCACTTCTCCAATAGAATGACAATGACCGTCTCTAACGACTAGATCTGTTTTGTGTTATTCCTATCAAGCCTTCAGTATCCTTGCAAACACCCACAATCCATTCTTCAGGGTGGTCTGCATCGACCTGCGCAAATTTGTTTTGAGATCTTTGTACTCCAAAGTCACCTTCCTTGTTCGACCTCCTCCGGTATTTGGTGCATTTCTGAGACAAACACAGCCAGCGATTTAAAATAATTAGTGTGGTCATACCTCGCTATGAAGGGGAGCATCCTTGTTAATGCGCACAAGTACAGGTCCCAATCGCCATCACTTATTGCTCTTGTGAACATAAGCGAAACGGAAATCATGCGTACGTAAGACCACCAAAATGCAAAATTTTCATCATGTTCAGATTTGGTTTCAGCGTAATCCTGAACGTGACGTTGTGATGTATGACTTTGGAAGTAGGATACAAGGGCCTGAATGTCCTTACAATTGGTGGTTAGCTTTACTTCATCACACACCGACCGACCGACTTATATTTTGTATTTATCATAGTACGTAGCGTGCACTCTACTGTTTCCACCTAGTTTTAAACGTGTCCGTCGATGAACGGTAATGATGCGTTCAACAGCACAATCTTACCACCTGTATGTGACGCTTCAGCCGATTCATTTATTATTATGACGTAATAAAAATTATACGTGACACACATGGCCGGAAAACTTACGTACGAAAAATCCTGATTTTTTTGTTTTGACAGCACCATAGAGCGATATTTATTGAATTTATTACATTTCCTGCAATCAAACATGACTGGGACATGTTTCGTTGTGTTTTTTGCTCTAGAAAACATAGACGCGAACACTTAAATCTTCTTCATAGGTCGAAAAGAGCCAGTAACGCATGATTTTATGAATGGACGCCATCTTGGACACCATCTTGAATTCCGGGGTAACGATCAGAAATACAAGGTGGCAACAGCGATTTTCGTAATAAGCGGGGTCGAAATATCTTAGAAAACCTTGTTGACCCATTTTACACAGAAATGCTTCTTGATTTAATTTAGGAAGCGTTTTTCCCAAAACATAACTAGTCTATATAGAGCAGGGGTCGGCAACCTATGGCTCGCGGGCCTCATGCGGCCCCCGAGAGCGTTTTAATCGGCCCGCGAAGCCATGTTCAATAAGTGATCGGTATAATTTAACACATTCAATTCCATATTTTGTCAGTTATATTATAGTCTCAAAACCTTTTCTGGTGGTTTTAACGCTATTAAACTAATTAGAATTGATTTTCACTAATATGAGACCACAGAATCTCTAGATAACTTCTGAATTAAACGCCCAGCTGGCCCGCCGAAGTCCTCGTGATTTTCAATGCGGCCCTCCGAAGCATTCACAACAACGAATGTGGCCCGCCATATAGAAAAAATGCCGACAAACATCAAGGGTAGCAAACAATGAGGATTTGTTGAATATTTTTTTAACATCTTCTGATCCAATTATTTCCTCTTTGAGGCCGCTACCGCCAAAGAAGGGTGGTAATCTTAGTGCAGAGATGCTGGCTCTCCTCACAGATGTAGAAATCGAAGATGAATCAGATGACGAAAATGACGTCTAATGAAAAATGTGTTCTCATTTATTTATCACGCTTTGTTTGAATATTACATTTAATAAGAAGAATTTCTCATGCATTGTAATTTTCAAGCTCTAAATTTTTGTAATAACACTACGGCAATAAAGAAAAAATAAAAAATATTATTACTTCCATCTCGGACAGCCACCCTCTCATAAAATTAGTGCATGGATGTGCAAACACTCCCTACAGATTACGGCAACCAGCAATACACGCTCGTTGCACCTTTGCTAAAACATCGCAGAAATGTTTGTACAGAATAAATTTCTTCATAACCGTCTGTTGGAACTTGAACTACAGCACTGGGGACTGGATTTAGGTTTTGTCCACGTTTACTGGTATTTGGTCCCACTGCGTGACGTCTCGTGCGAGCTCTCGACTAGCACTGAAAATATTTAAGCAGGTTTAAAAGTAATTCGAGCGCGTGCGTGGACTGGTGCGTGCACGCACGTTAAGTGTTCAGACGGTTCGAGTGCCCATTCGAGAGCTCGCACTAGTCATTTCTCGTGCGTGAACTCGCATCGTGTGAACCCGGCCTTACGGAGAGGAGCCCCACGGCCGCCCGTATGCAAGTCTCTTTTTAGGCGTTCTTCACAAACATTTTTTAAAACGCCTTATGGTTTGATAAATTTCCGTAGCCAATAAATATGAAAGAATATACGGCATATTATAATACAATCCACATTACTTTTAAAGATACTGTACGTGTCTGATCCCTTTGTTTGACCGCCCGTGTACGTCGAACACATCGCACATATGTTTAAGGACCCAGTTCTTCAAATGGCGAAGTAGATGATAGGGATAATTATCAATCAAAGTAATGAACTGATCAAATGGAAAAAGACAAAGAAAAATCTTACACACACTAGGAGAAAACAAACGAGTCCATAAATGATCAGAAATAACTTGTTTTTCTTTTGATGAATGCACTTAAGCAATTTCGATAGCCGTCTTAGGTGTTGCACATACGTTCTTTCCCCGTCTAGACGAAGAATCGAGAAGGCGTTCCAAAACGGCGTGGAAATCCGCGATCACGTTCCCTCCCCCGCTGCATCCCGATTTAGCCCCAGACGCACGCCACGAGTGCATTTTGAAGTTTCGAGACGCGTCACGCCCGTGCCCGGAGTCCATAGGAGAAGGGGCGCACGTGCCACTCGTGAGATGTCCGCTGCCCCATCATTTGAGAGGTGCAAATAACGAAGCGCTGCTTGGAGACGCGATCGAGAGAGCCCGGTCAGCTGGGAGAGTGAACTCCATAAAGAATTCCCGCCCTTCGAAAGCGCGCCAGTCTTTTAGGGAAGTGATTACGGTGCAATTTATCCACCATTTGTCCTCACCAAAAAGGAATTTAAAAGACAGCTCGTAATAGAGTGCTATGTATAAAAGGATACCTAATCGGATATGCCTCTCGCCAAACAAAATTACACGGCTGCCCGATAACGCCGCGGCGGCGCGCCGTCGCGACGCGTCGGTTATACCGTGTATTCAGATATACTGCGGGCCTTCCTTTATCCCCATTTCTTAGAAAGTTCTGTTGTTTTTTAAAAGTATGTACTAAAGGAAAAACAACAAAAAACTGCTGGATTTTAAAGATTCGATAAAATAAATTTCGGATGCTGAATTTATATTGTTTTTTAATTCTTTTGTTTGTAGCAATTAAAGACATTTAAGAAATAAAAACTCGTGTCCTCGGTTATATCGCGGTTGTCTTATAACGCTTGTCGCAGCTTCTGTCCGAAACTCGGCGTTATAACCGGAGAGCGGTGTAATTGCATATATTTATGTTTAGAATGGCCAACATTTCAGGCTAAATCCCTTTAAAAAAAACCCATCGGCAGGAAAATTTCGAAATACATTTTAAAAATTGGAGGCGTTATGTACGAGGAAGCATCGAATGCCTTAAACGCATGATAAATAACCACGATTCCTCTTGATATAACGACAAACAATTCAAAACTGAAAATTTACGAGGAAGGATTCAATGATTAGAATTTTGAATGTAGGAGCAGTAAATTGGGCGCTCCCAACATGGCCAAAGAGTAATTTCCTTTTCAATTCTGCGAACATCTACAGAGTTCCGCTGTAAATTACACTCCTAAAGATTGCTATAGGTTTCGTAATATTATTGGAGATAATAAGACTACCATGCATGCTTCTTGGACCATTCTGCTGCAAACAGTGGCTACAGAGAAACTCGATACGAGTGAAAAATGTAACGTACGCGCTTTTGTATATTGCCAAGACCTTATACGGCATCCTCCAAAGCGAGTTATGTTATGAAAACAGCGTACACAGTATATTTATCACGGAATGAAACTAAAAGACTTCTTTAATTGTTCCGAGTATAGAATGAAAACGTTGTCTCCAAATTTTCATTTCAGGGCAACGAATTCTCCACCAGTGCTACGAAATTAAATTTTCAGGTAGTTGGAAATATTTTGTAACGCGTGAGATGCATCTTAAATGTGGACAATTCTTTCCCATTAAACCGCCGTTTTTTCTTTCATATAAGATTGAAACTAACTCTGGATCATGTGAGATGCACGGAGATCATGTCATAATATGACACAGCATTACAAATTCAAATGAAGCACGATAATACGGCAGTGAGAAATGTATATATATCTTATTCTTACGAGAGAATCATACGAGCGTACATACCATGAGACTCTCAAAGCTTACGCATATGACAACAAATTCGCTCGAAACAAACATAGTATAAAAAATCTGATGTGGCCAACACATGACTTTCTCCATATTTGGGGCATAGATATTTAAATTATTATGAATAATATTACGAGGGAAAATTATTATTTCGTAACGCAGAAGAAGACACGTCCTTGCCGTAAATTACGTATATTTTGAATGTTTACAGAATACACCGCTACATGGTGTTGGCGCTGTATACAGGTATTAAGATGCGTCGTTTAGTTATTCTTTTGAAAAATATGAACTACGTAGAATCATTACAAACATCAGTCAACTTAAATTACTATACGTAATTTTATGAAAATCGTATGAGCCGTTTTTTAGAAAATCCAATGGTTATTAAAGTTGCCCAAGAATAAACTAGCCTTATGTTCATTTTTTGAGTTACACGACCTATTTAGTATTATTGTAGACGTAATCTCAAGTAACTGTACGAAATTTGATCAAAATCGTTTGAGTAGTTTTTGAGACAGTCAAATTGTTGTTAAAGTTGCCTAGAATAAACTGCCCATAATTATTGTGCAATGTCAACCATTTCTTCATAGCTTCTATTCTGTATGATAAAATGTCCAAGTACGAGATTTCAGTCATTTTCGCTCTAAAGTTTCGGCTCTAGATCCGCCAACGGACAGACGGCATTGCAAAAACCATTTTCTGACTCGCGTACACCTAAAACATGTATTTCAATCAAAATCTTGAGATCGAATTTTTTCGCGATTACAATACTTTCTCAATAGGTATACTTCGTATATGAGAAAGTAAAAATCTGATGTGGCCAACACATGACTTTCTCCATATTTGGGGTATAAATATTTAAATTATTATGAATAATATTACTAGACAAAATTATTATTTCGTATCGTAAAAGAAGACACGTCCTTGTTGCCGTAAATTACGTATATTTTGAATGATTACAGAATTCACCGCTACATGGTGTTGGCGCTGTATACTGGTATTAAGATAAAGCGAAATATATCCGAAATAGATGGTTCTACGAAAATTAGTTTCAAACAAAACTTGGAAGAAATATTATTCTCTACAACTTTGGTCCTTACGAAGATTACCAATAACGATGTTTTTAAGGAGATTTTAACTGAAACCGAAAAACCGGTTATTTATAAATAACTCCTACACAATAACTCCTATAGAAAATTGTTACAAATGAAAGTTGTAGGAAATTACATTCTCTATAACTTTTGTATAGAATTGTAAATACAAAAATGATATTTTAACCAAGAAATACGCAAAAACCGAATCGGGTTTCGAATAAACCTCGACTTCCGGTTATCCGTTATTGTCCAAAAACTAATCAGTTCTTTGTGCTCATGTAAGAGTGTTAGACATGAAGTTTGGTAACGATATGGCACGTACTTTTTGAGTTAGAGCGCCCACAATAACATACACACAGACATCATTCCGAAAATAGTCTAAACGTGTTCTAGGGACCTCAAAACATGTATTTCCGTTGGAATCTCGAAGTCGATTTTTTTCATGAATACAATACTTTCCCATTACTACGTATGGAGAAAGTAAAAAGCAGTCGAGGAAGCGTATCAGCAAAAAAACCACATTCCATAAAGCAAAAGCGATGCCGTGAGGCATGTACGAGAGGCGACTTTCAAGAAGCGACGGCTGCACCACTATCGCCTCCGTGCGGTGATATGGGGCGGCATTTTGACCTCGGTGGGCAGCACCGGCTTCAGATGGTAAGCAAGTGAGGCAATCGCCTCAGGGCGCACTCTCGAGGGGGGCGGCCTGATGCCGTTTGTGGTCACAATGACGCCCCTCCCTCTCCCAACTTCGGTCTTACAGCAGAAGCGTCCACCCAGCTCATAGAGACATATTTGCGAAAAATGGAGGGAAGTATAAAGCAAAACAAGGGCAACATGTGCGGGTCGGATCCGCGAGGTTGGTTTTACAAGCTTTCCGTCTCCTTTGTCTCCGAGGGTGAAGGAAAAAAGGGATGTTTTCAAGAAAGTGGGGGGGGAGGGATTTTCCACATTGGTCCCATCGGCATATTTGACCTAAAAGGACATGCGATTCTGTTTCCCTCTTATATTATGAAGACAGAATTTTCCCCTTTCCACTCTCTGAGAATCTGATTTGCACGTGAGTTGAGAAAATATTTTAAAGCACTCTTTCGGATGTTTCTAAAGGAAAAGAATAATTGGAGGACAGGAACCGCTGTACCGTCTTTGACGGCTATTTCTGTATGGAAATTCCATAACCACCCGCATGCGCCTTTCTTCTGAATGGGAGGACACGTATGCGAAGATCATAAATGCTACTGCTGGCAATCTTTCTTTCTTTTTGAAGGTTTTCGATTTTATGACCTTACGGGTGGCTAGAAAGAAATCTTACCGACGCGTCGGCAAACGTCGCGACGTTCCCAAGAAAACTTTCTGACACTTTTTTTTACACATTGGTCTCTTCATCCTCTCTCCTTTTCCTCAAAAATTTCTCGAAAAAGAAATTACTTCAAGAGCCTCAGATTTTCTTAGTTTGTGGAAGAAGTAACATCGCAGAGAGAGTGAGTCGTGTCGTACTTTTGCAGTAAGAGTGTGTGCATTTTGCGTAAAAATTAATAGGACTAGTTAGCATTTTAACTCGTGAAATATTTTAATTATTTGTTTTTAATTTCTTTGGTTTCGCATTTGGAGTTTTTGTGAGAGAAACTGTTTTAATTTTGGTAGAAGGATATCCTAACGATCCAGATCTTCTCATCACTACGTGGGGCATCTTCATTCACAACATTGTCAGTACATCGTCTTCCATTGGAGAGATTAGTTTGAATTTAATGAATTGCTACTGTTTATATTAAACTTCTTTTTGTAATCTGATTTATTTCGAGAGATTTACTTCAATTATTTCTCGGTGTATTGTGACATTTCTCAGAATAATTAATATTATTAATATTGGCCGATGTCGGAATTTTCGCCTTGTCATAATGACCCCTATGTTATTGACGATTCCTATAATAACTTGCAAGTTCAAATCAGCCATTCAAGTAAAAATCTCAAAAGTTGAAAAACTCCTAACCCCTAATCCTAATATTTAGGATGATCGTTTTTCGGATAAATTTCCCACCCCGCTATTCGCTAAACCCTTTATTGTGAGGAAACCCTACCGGCGTCTATAACTGGAAAGACCTTACTGAATAAAACTATCGCTGCTCTCAGCTTCAGAGCAACTCCCATGAATTCTCCTCCATACTACCCCTACTAAATTACACCTTTTCATTGCTTTACTTTTTGGTTTGCCAAAACAAAGGGAGGTGTGAGTGTAATTTTTATATAATTCTTATATAGAAAGTGAACTTTTATAGTTGCGTAGTTATGTTATAGTCGGAATTAATAATGTTACTATTTCTTGATTCTTCGAATTAAGTACGGTTGATAGTAAAATTAAAATTTTTAACTTATTATAATTTTCTTGTTGGATTTTATTCGTTTATCTAGCCCTTAGATAATCATCATTACTTGTATTTAGTATCTTTCCATTATTGTACGATAAATTCTATAAATCTCTTCCCCAGTGCTCACAGTAGCTAGTTCTTTTCTCCTGTAAGGATTTTCACGAAGATAGGTATAATTAAATAAGCGAGAAAATTTCAAATTTTCACATCAATCTAAGATATCAAAATAGTGAATAACATTTTGTTTTTGTGGATATTACTATTACATCTACATCTACATGATACCCTGCAAATCACCAGACTGGTGGGTGGCAGGGGGTGCAGCACACCAAACCCTACCTAATAACGTCCCTCGTGGGAATCACTCTCCTATTATGATCCCGTATGGTCCTTGGAAAAAAGAGCCCTGATATCGCTCGGTCCTACAGTCGATCTCTCGTATTTTATTCTCGTGATCGTGCCTGACCATGTACGTAGGTGCATCTAATATTCCTGAGACCTCCTCTAAGAGAACTTCCGACCTAAATTTCTCCAGAAGCCTTAACCTAGCGCTGATTCTGCGATCCTCTAGCGATATCCAATTCAACTCCTTTAAGAGCTGTATTTTTGCTCATATTTTTGCTTAACGAATCTGTCTGCTCTGCGTTGGATTCTTTCTAACTCTGTCCCTTTTCGTACGGATCCCATATGCTGGAAGCGTATTCGATCTGAGATCTGACCAATGATAAATAACACCTTTCTCGTACCTGTTCTGTGCTACTTCTTACTATTCTACATACGAAGCCCAATTTCTTATTAGCTGCTGTGCCTATGACCATAACTTAAGAATTCTCGATGAGTGAATTGTTTCTCTTTAACTTTGTTAAAATGATAGAAATGACAAACGTGCGACGCACATTTCCTACAGAGACTTCAATCAAGTGCCTTATTCCTAGCGTCTCTAATTCGGAATGGCTTAAATCTGACGTCTATAGCAGTTTTTTGTTTCATCTCATTTTAACGTGATGTCCCCACTGGGATTTGCATTGTTGGATTGCACTGTCGCACTCGAGTCAAATCGACTCGAAAAAACGCCTAAATTGCATTTCACATTTAAACACTAGCGGATATTTTCTTATGAGAAATAGTTCAACATAGTGCTTACATTTCATTCTATTTAATTAAGCAATTAGTTTTGTATGTATGCATTTAAAAACTTTTCATTTTTATGTCTTCATTAAAACGAGTTTTACATATTCCGACCTAATTATTTGGCTCGATGTATTAACCTTTTCTGTAAGAGTACGCAATTTTGTAATTTGATATATTTTTTCTAATGGATATTAAATATGTTCATAGCATCATTAACTTACACGAGATTTATATTCAATTTTTCACTGGCAAAATAAGATATTTTCTTCTCTCTGTCTGTCTGTTCTTTTTTATTCAGTTTTGATCCAATGGGTGAATACGAATCCACTGTAAATTTAAATATGCGGTAGCCTTACAAATATTGTTGTTTAATGGACGCTCGTACAATAATGGATTTTGTTTAATATAAAATTAGTATTATTATCATTTTAATATTATAAACTAGCAGAATTTCCCGCTGAATTTCAACGGATTTAGTGAAGCTACTACAGCACAACCTACAAACTCTTTAAAATACCTATATATTTTGTGATAATTTTAGATATTAATGGTTCAAAAAAGTGTGAATTGTTGATCATTATGGGACATGAGGGTGGAAGGGGGGCGGTCAAAAAATTCCCGCCTCAGGGCGGCCAAAAGTCTGAAGCCGGCCCTGTCGGTGGGTCGTTTTTTAATCGACTACTGTTTTTTATACCACAATGAAAGGGTTAAACATGAAAGGCTCTACGTAAGGGAGTCAGGTGAGAGGGAGAACCGTATTCCATCCGCTCTGAGTCGCGTGCGCTGCGGCCCTAGTCATTGTCCTTTCGCTCGAGATGCATTCGTGAGTGACACGCCGTGCTTTTCTTTCGAGTGAAAGAATGGCCACGTCCGTACTTTAGGCGACCGAATGCTTCGACCGATTCACGGAGGCATTTCAACCTACTCGACGCAGTAGAGGAGGCAAACCCTTAAACTCTCTCTCTCCGAATGGGGATTTGCGAAAGAGAATGAGAGAAAAAAGTAAAGGGGCATTGTCGTGAGTCATACGCGCCCTCAGAAAAAACCGGTGGAGGATGATGGTTGGGGAGGAGGTTTGAGAGGGGAAAAGGGGGTTGAGAGGGGGAAAAGGAGGTGGTTTGAGAGGGGAAAAGGGGGTTGAGAGGGGAATGGAGCGTGGAAAGGGAGGAGGCTGCGTTAGTTTCGTAGGGATGTAAAGGGTTGAAGTGGGTCCAAGGGGAAAGAGGGGAGGGGAGAGGGGAGGGGAGAAGGGAGGAAGGAAGCTGTGGGCCGCAGATTCGAGTGGGACATCAAAGAAGGCGTGCAGTGCAGAGGGATTCCGTGAGAAGGCGCTCGAATGCATGCCCTAGAGAAGAACACAGAGAGAGAGGAGCGAATACAAAGGGCAAAAGAAGAAGATAGGGATAGAGAGTGTGCTGAGGGCACTCCCTCTTCACTACAAGCGACACACGTAGAAGAACACGTTCGACATCCTAACATTCTTCCGCTACCCTCGACAATTAAGCCTTCGCTTCAAAATCAGACAAGCTTCATATATTATATTATTTTCCTAGAGGGTATACGATGCCGGAATAACGACAAGGAGTTTAAAGCCGTCCTTCGTTCTTAAAGTATAAATAAATTGAAATATTAGTCTTACTGTAAACATTAAGGACCCAAGACGTGGTTAAATATAATACAGAATATTCATGAATTAAGACTACGATCAGAGAAATCTGTTCTCACGGCAAAGAAAAACGTACATCACGCATGTAAATTTAAATCGTCCCATGTCAAGCGACTGCGTCTGCGAGCTGAGTCGCTCATAACAGATGGAAGATGGTATTAACGCCACGATATGTCCTCAGACGCATTGCTCTTAGTTCCATTGTCTCCAGTATTGACGATGAGAATGCATTCCGAGAAGGAAATTCAATGTGAAGCAATCGTCATATGTCTTAGGAAAAATAAGCTAAGCAGCGAGTGAGAGACAGTAAAACCGTGTCACACACACACACACGCACGCACGCACACGTATTTCTTGCGAGAGATTGTAAACATCGAATCAAAACACCAACAATTTTTTTCTTTTCGAAGCAACGCTCGAGCCTGAGAGAACGCTTGCCGTCTCGATTTACTCCATATATATTAATATGCTCGCTATAACGAAATAAATACTTTCCAGAAACGTCTTCCATCATTATAAATAAACAACAGCGACGTGTTACTCTTCAGACAAGCCCATACGCGTCCGAGCAAGTACGCTCTAGAGTTTTTTCCTTAAGCAGCATTTGGGAAAAAACATCTTGTAGCTACAGCTCCTCCATCGATCCCATTAATCACGAAAAGAGAACTAAAATCTGAATATGAGAGAAAGAGAGACGCATTGATCCGATGTCGAACTCAAGACGTTCTGAAGTTTAAATTAGTTAGAAACGTCCCTTTGTCGTCAATTGGAGGCGTATCCCGCGAATTCTCGGCTAGAGCGGTCCGCGAAGGATAAACCCTTTTGGAGCGAGGGCGTCCACATGACAGAGCGGAGGGAGAGCTCTAAAAAACAGGGTAGGTGGAATTCAGTCGCCCCGGGCGACAGCTGAAATGGAAGAGGAAGGATGACGTCATCGCAACCAACGCTTATCTCCTCGGATGAGATGCGGGAAATTGCGAATTGCGTGTTAATTTCTCAGAAAAATTAAATCATTAACACTTCCTGTTCTTGAATACGAGAGATAAGAAGGTCGTAAACTGTGGAGAGTCATCCCGAAATAATAATGCATGGCAAACGACAGAAACCGCATCATCTGATATTCGAATTAGCCTAGAAAATGATTGAATTTTTTTACTCTACATCCATCGATCGAAACAATTTATTACTAAAAAATAAAAAAGTCCAATAACCTAAACATAGCTCGTCTTCCCTCATTTTCTCCATAATATTTGCCTTTTAGGTATTTTAAATTTAATTTTAGTCATCCCCACTGCCAATAATCACGCAAAAAATAATAATTCCAATCTAGTGAAAAGAAGATCCAAATTAAAAACTTTTCGTCGCTATTACGATGAAATGGACTAACACTAATTTCGAATAAAACGCAACCATCAGTCCAATCAATACCATAAACCCTGATAAAAAGCTGCCCTCTCACTGGGATGGCACTTGGAGAAGACTGCAACCGCTGCAATAGGGAGCCGCCAATTTCTTGCGACCCACAAAAACTATTTCTGTCGTACTAAAAAAGACTGAGACCGGCATAACCGAAAAAACAAACATTCTCCCATAAAACACAACACGAAATATATACATAACCTTCCCCACCATAAAGATCTCGAAGCAGACGCCTCCTCTGCCGCCCACTCGAGCGTGCAACAGAAGAAAACAAGGTCGCCAGAAAACCCCGCCAACTTAAGAAGAGAGGACAAGGGTGTCATACGGGAGAGAGCGGAAAGGCAGAAGAAATGGCCACCGTGAACCAAGAGTTTTTATCATCTCTCTATCTCAGCGCATTCCTCTCGCAATGACCGACTATTTAGGTAATTTCCTATTAAACATCGAAGGGGCGCACCCAAAACAAAAACATATGAAACACGAAAGGCGAGAAAGAGGAAAACAAACGACAGACGGAAATCCCAATAAAGGGATGAAAAAACGGAGCATTTGTCGTAAGAGAATGCGTGCGCTTGACTAGAGTAGCGAAGGAAGCTGGGAGAAAGCGAGGGGGGGCGCAGAGGGGGAGGGAGGGGAGAGGGAGGGAAGGAGAGTGGAATGACGCAAAGGAGGAAGAGGGAGGAGGCGGCGAAGAAGCCGGCAAGAAGGAATTCGGCCAATATCCTCCCTCCCTCGTCTGCCTCCCGCCTCTCCCCTCCCCCGTGCCTCCCCGAGGATCCCCGCCAACTGCCTCCCACGGCAACGGCGGTAGCAGCAGCCTGCCAACCTACACTGCCGCTCCCTACCCTCCATTTTCTCCCCCTCCTCCCTTTGGCCGCTCACCAATGTCTCCCCCTCCCCCACACCTCATATCGCACATTCGATCCCTATTCCCACTTTCTCTCTCTCTAGTTCTTTCTCCCTCCTTCCGTCTGGGAGATTCGGGGTTCCGAACTCGACGAGGATTAACCCTTAACTGGGCGCGTCAAAAAATGTCACGCGTGGCGTACTGAGTGCGCCGCTGCACTGTGTGGAAAATGCGAACGTAAACAGTAATAATAACGATAGATTCATTCTAAATTTTGTTTATTTAGCCTTTTAATGCATGTTATGATTTATAATTCTCATTGTTGAAGTTATTGTTAGGATTTTCTACATTACATACGAACTAAATTTTCAAGATATATTAAGTAACATACGATATTATATCATTAAAATTTTTTATCATAATATATTTACATAAGCGTCATTTTAAGCACAAAGATGTAAAAATAGAAGAAATAATGCTAAAAAAATTACGTTGTAGAAATATTTAAACTTTTACAGGCAAATCGCGATGCGTGTTTAACACAGCTGAAGCGACGCACATAGCTTTGCGTCTGTTTTACTCCTCAAGATAACAACTTGTTCGATTAGTCAGACAATAAAGATAAGATAGATAAGAGAACAATGTATATGAAGCATTCTTTACAAATTGACAGCATTTTAAAAATATTTGGCGCACCTACTCCGTAGGGTTAAGGAAACGATGCAAGGTTAAGAGAGGAGAGTGATCGAGGGGCGAAGAGAACGCGGATGCACCTCGGACAATTATTCCAGTTTTATTCAAGCTCCGATTGAGATTTTTTTAAATCTAGGGAGATGCGCAAACCGGGATTCAACTGCCCTTCCTTACGACGATGAAAGATGATTGTAAATGCAGTAGCGTCTCATGCAAATGATATTTTAAATCTTAAATTAAAAATTACTGCTCTTTTAAGTCTTAAAAAAATGATTGCTTTTTAAAAACCTACCATTAAAGGCGTAGTAAAATATCGCCAATTTATCGGCTGAAAAAACGCGATTTACAGAAAGTTAAGCTTTTAAAAACAAATTCGCTCTATGCAACTCCGCCAGCCGGCTCCATTTTACGTTAATTTTGCGAAAGTGAGTCAATTTCTCCGCCGAATACACCGACGATAAAATTTGGGTTAAAATGAGGTCGTCAACATTTTCTTCGGGTAAACGTAGAATTTACTTTTACTCTCGTTCACAATGCCAAGCACAGAATAAGTCCTATGTACTAAGAATAGATGAAACGTACGGCTTACCAAGGCTTGTAACGCGTCTACGAACTATTTACTGAGGACGTCTCTATTCACGAAGAGCAATGCCTACATTTTCAGTGTCCCATAAAAAAGCTGCAGCGGGTGTTTCAATAAGAATCTAAATATAAACTGGCGGCAAAATAAGTAAATAACAGCGTTTAAGTGATACCAGACGGAAAAATGGAGACCGCCAGTTTCATGAAAGGGGTTCATTACTCACTTACCTTGACCCAAAAATAACAATCGCACGTACTTCCTAATATTTTTTTGTGTCTTTCGGTAAACGATTGTGACATTTTTCACAGAGACGACCCGAGGTTAAATTTGAATAATTTAAATAGCGGATGAGAATTTACGAGTGAGGGGGATGGACGGGGAAACGGGGGATGAAGCCCCAAATACCTCCCCCGCCACCTCTCTTGGCTGCTGTGGCCTTGGTAGAGGGGGTGGGGGCAGAGAGAGAGAGAGAGAAGCACGGAGAAAGAGGCGGAAAGTGAGTGAGAGCAAGAGAGGTGGAGGAGAAATGGGAGAGAGGTGTCCGCGTGATTGGACGCCGACACCGCGCAGAGAGGGAGAGGGGGAGAGAGAGAGGGGGAGGGAGGGAGGGGGGAGAGGGGGGGAGAGAGAGAGGGGAGAGAGAGGGGGAGAGAGAGGGGGAGAGGGGGGAGAGAGAGGGGGAGAGAGGGGGGGAGAGGGAGGGAGAGAGAGAGAGGGGAGAGAGAGTGAGAGGGGGAGAGAGAGTGAGGGAGAGGGGGAGAGAGGGGGGGGAGAGGGAGGGAGAGAGGGAGAGAGGGGGGGAGAGGGAGGGAGAGAGGGGGGGGGGGAGAGGGGGAGAGAGAGGGGGGAGAGAGAGAGAGGGGGAGGGGGAGAGAGAGGGGGGAGAGAGAGAGGGGGAGAGAGAGAGCAAAGAGCATGGGTTGGACATAAAGAATTCCGCCTTAGAGAATCCGCACTGCTCATTCATTTAACTCTTCCGCATCTCTTACCCGATTTCATAAATTGCACGATTCCTACGATAGGCTAATCTCCTCGTAGTCTCACCTAATTATTTTTTTAAACACTGCAGTTTCCGATGGAGTACGCGTACTTTGAAAAGGTATGTGAGACTCGGTTCTCTGCCGAACGAGTAAATACATGTTTTCACAGCTTGCAGATTTATTTGGAGAAACGCGTCCTGTTATATAGCACGAAAGGAGGAAGCCAGAGTTCTCTGAAAGTTTTTTTTAGCGCGACAATGAGATATTCCACCGATCTCGTCCTCCGTGGCTAAAAGAGATGATGACAAAACGCACGCGCCATCCAAGTGCGTCGCCGATGTCTGCGCATTCTCAAGCCAGCTTCCCTTTCTTGAACGCATCATCGCTTTCTAAAATCCGCAGGGATTGAGGAATACTACATTTTTAATATAATAAATAGATAGGGATACGCTTGAGAAGTTTGATTTTTCCTAATGTGCGTCAAGTGTCACCATGATGAGCAAATTGCCGATGCCTATTGCTGGAAGTCTTTCTAAATCGTGAGCTGAAGTATTAAAAATATAAGAATCGAAGAAGTACGGCTTGTATATATGTCTGAAGAGTGGAATGACATAAATCATCTTATTACAGAAATACTAGCTTTAAAGAGATCGAGGAAAGTTAGCTACAAATATATTTTGACAAGTACCAGAAAAATGTAAATAACATCTCTTTGACCACATCCGTCGAGATAAATTTACGAAACATTGTATTTCATTTTATTTTCGATCGGCCAATTGCTGGAATGAGATTGTATAAGTCACTGTTTTAATCAATATTCGAGATCTTTTAAAGTTAAATATGCTGGTAAACGAGCTTGATAAAAGTGCGACTCAGGGATTAAGAAGTCTAGTAAAAGTATGATTAGTACTTGAAACAAAGACAACAATTTATATCCTCAGCAACTGTACCTATCAACTTTGTTCTCGTTATGAAAAAATATCCAAATGGGAGCGGGAGAGACTTCAATTAAGATTTGAAAAAAACGACTATTTATAAAAGGAGACCTTAAACATAATTAATGATGCTTATTTTAACCTGGACAACGGGCTTATATCTTAATATAGAACGGGTTATATAGATGAAGCAGGTCCTATTAGGACAACACCTGCCAACGTTGTCTTTCCCCCATCGCCCTTGAGATACTTCCAATAAAAAGTGACGAATGTTTATTTTTCATATTGTTATACTCTCCCTTTATCTATTTTAGACGCGCTATGAATTCTAAACAATTTTATGTGTTAAAAATGTCTAGACAGTGTATGGGGGAATTTGAAAACAATATTTAACAATAAACTCTATCAGCAGTTTTGACAAAATTTTTATGCTATCTTCGAATTTATACTAGTTTTTATTTTTACGAGCACCAAAATCGGATATAAAATGCAATGAGAAGAAAAAACACAAGTTTAATTTAAAAAATCAGCATGCATAAAATGGATTGTATCTTAATGTCTCCCAAATATAGATGACGAAATTGACTAACTAAGCAAAAACAATCGTATACCATTAAAAGTGTACTATTTATACACGGGTAGAAGACTACAAGTAGTAATAACAGTTATATAAACTACAAGAAACAAAGCTATTGAATACGGACAACTACATAAGGTCAGGAACTTGAAAGGTTTCGATTAAAAATTACTGAATGAAGAATTGACAGATTTAAAAAAGATTTTAATAATAATTAGCGGTTAACCAATTTGTTCCATATTTTTACGAGACGAAGTACTTTCGACAAATTTCACCCCAACTTCTCAGTTCTCGGATCGTTTCCGAATCATGTTTGCGAGACGGACTCGTCAGGCGACAGGGCAGCAAAGGGTAAAAGAAATAAGCCCTCGGGAGAGAACGGCGTATGAAATCTTTTCAACGAATTTATCTGTAAATTATCTGGCTGGATGTTGGTTATGAGGAAGTGGAGCGAGAGACAGACTGGAGAGAGACGGAAGGTTATTAAGAAGCACGACATAATTCACCTAAAGCTGCCAATGAAAATCTTGCCCTGTACAGAAAATGGACGCAAAGAAATACTGCCGGAAGGGCCCGAATCTTTTATTCAAACGTATAAGGGATTAAATCACCAACCAACTGGAAAATAATTCTTCGTAAAAAAGGATCAATATGTAGATATCGGTCCATTTAATTATTTATAGTATATGTTTTTGATTAGTATACGGATTTTCAACAAAATATAATTTGAACCCAGGAACATACTATTGCGATAATCCTTTCTTAGGAAAACTACAATTATAATTATTAAAGTGGTCAACGGATAGATTCAAATAGAGAACGTTCATGAAATAGACTCGTCCGATTCATTCTGACGGTACCAATGGACAAGAATAAAATGGACTGCTGCTATGGGTGGGAGAGAGACTTTTTTTCGTCCTCCATTGAGACGAAATCCTTTATAAGATAATTTACGAAACAACAAATATCAGTTATAATTTACGTTTCCCACTTTCTGCGGCAATGAAGGGGAAAACCAATACATTTTCTAAACAAAAAAACTTTCGGATGGCAATGTTGTGGAAGAAACCGATTCATAGGAGGCATGGATATTTTCAACGACACTTCGCAGCTAATAATAATAATTCACGTTTTATTTAAAAATTTCGAGGATATATTTTATTCGTTATGCAAAAAATCGAATAAAAATAAAACGGGAATATGTCACGTACCCAGGGTCGGCCCGTGAGATTTGATAGGTGTGGGCGAGATTTGATTTGGCCGCCCCTAACAAATCAAAATTTCCTTGCGACCTTTTTACTTTCTCATATGCGAAGTATATTGAATAAGTACTGTAATCGCGAAACATTTCTACCTCGAGATTTTTACGGAAATATATGTTTTAGGTTTTGCCGAGTCCGAAAAAGTGGTTTTCGCAATGCCGTCTGTCTGTCGTTCTGTCTCTTGAGCCTAAACGGTAGAGCGAAAATGAATGAAATCTGGTACTTAGGCATTTTATCATACAAAATAGAAACTATGAAGAAATGGTTGACATTGCTCAATAATTAAGGGAAGTTTATTCTACGTATTTTTAATAATTTGATTTTCTTAAAAACGGCTGTAACGATTTTGATCAAATTTCGTACAGTTACTTGAGTATACGTCTGCAATAATACTACATATTTCAATTTTCTCAATGAATGAATGTAAGGCTAGTTTATTCTTGGGCAACTTTAACAAAAATTGGATTTCCTGAAAACCGGCTGATACGATTTTCATTTTCTAAATATAACTAAACGACGCATTAGTGTATGAGAAAGTTTGTACAATGTATGTTGTACCGATTTTTTTTATAGGATAGAATAGCCGTTTCCATGTGATTACTTACCTCAGCTTTCATTAACACCATCATACCGTCATGCTATTACACGGCAACTTTGTGACTACAGGAAATGACTTTCTTATTAGACATACGTAAAAGAATTGATTCAACGGAAAATATTTTGTAAAATAATAAATTTTTGTGAGAGATATATTTCGAAAAACATGCACTTTTAAATAAGAAAAATTAAGGAATACATATTTATTTTAAAATTCTTGAGAATTTGAAAGATGTAGTAATACAAATGTCTCAAAATGTACCTACAAATGTACCCTTCTTGACTTAATGGCAGCAAACACTTTGATTAATGCATCGATGTCAATATCGTTAGCGATATCACTCTCAAGGGAAATAATCGCGAGTTCATTCAATCTGTCCTCAAGTATTGTAGAACGAAGATAGTTTTTAAGTAATCTTAGTTTTGAGAAGCTACGCTCTCCAGACTCAACTGTTACGGAGATCGTAAGCACGATTTTCAACGAAACATACAAATTTGGGAATAATGAATGAAGTTGATTAGTACAGATGTAATTTAAAATGCCCTTTAGGTCGCAGGATTTGCTTAATCTTCTCGACAATGCCCTTATTTCATCAAAAAGGTCATCGGCATCTATAGGTATCTTTATTTTCATTGTACGTCAAAGCATTTTCTAAATATTTACAGCACTTGCGTAGATTAATTTCATCAAAGTTATTATCATTAACAATATGAAACAAGAAACCAAAAACAGTATTATACTGCTGTAATTGCTCTAATCTCTCATCGATAGAAGCTTTAGCTGTATCGATAATAGTGTTGTAGAAACAAACCCTAAATTTTGTTTCTGGGTCATGTAGTGGAGAATCATTTTCCAATTTACTTTATTTTTGCATGACCGAAGTTTCAGTTCATTTCTAAATTCAGCTTTCAAACCTATTGTTTCCTAAAGTTTTGTAGCCGTCTCCTTAAAACTCGAAAATTTGTCTTCGTGCTTGAATTTCTCAAGAAAAAATTGGGTACGTTTCAATGACTCTATTGCTGTGACCACATTGATTGATACTCCTTGTAGACACTTGCTAGAAATATTAATTTCAAATAAAATTTCATACCATAGAACAACACTAAATATAAATTTAAAGCAAAATACATCTTTAACCAATACTTTGGCTTCAATTCTCCTTTTAAGTCAATTTCTACTGGATAATGATCATCTTCAGCAACTGAAATCAGTGTTTCGTATATGTCGGCAATTTGATATCTAACTACTTTCACTGCACCCACGCGACTTTCCCAACGCGTTTGACTCAAAGACTTAAGGGTTAAATTTTTAACATTCTGTAGACGAATATCCCATCGATGTGTAGATGCAGAAAAGAAATTGTAAAGAGGTTGAATAATGTCGAAAAAAGAGGCAGCCCTGTTATTGGAATTTGCTGCATCATTGAGGGCTAAATTTAAGGAATAGATGCGCTATTCTGGATTAAGGTAATGTTGCTAATTTTAGATTTCTCAACTGACCTTGTAAATACTGAATGCTGTGCTAATAATTTACTTTTCGATTCACCTCCTTTTTTCTAAGTTCTGAACCTAATGGATAACTCATTTCACATAATGAATGAGCCTTGAAATTTCTTTCAATGTTTTGCCTCTTAGGCAACGCCACACACTTAGAGAATAGTAAAAGAAACGCATTTTCACTTACTATCAACATAACAAAACTCCCATTCATTTTTAAAATTGTACATTTTTGTTTTATTTTTTCCTGACATTTTATTGGCCGTCCTTTATGAACACCATAAATAGAAAAGCAAGTGAAACTTACAGTTGAATAGTTTGAGCCGGACTGAAACTGATGAATATCCGAAAATACTGTAAAGGCAGTGTGCGAGAGATCAATTTGTTAGATGTACGTGGCACTACTTCAACCTCTCTTCACCTTAAAGAAATGCACAGGCACCTTAACAAATTACGGTATTTTTAACACGGATTATTCCAAACCAAAGAAAGGAGAGGGATTGGAAAATTCACAACGCACACGAGTTATGTAAAAATCCACACTTCTTATGTCTCATCCGTGGCCCAAGAGCCCGGAATTTCATAAGAGAAACTACATTGTCTGTATGGAATATGAGCCACTTGTTCATACCCCGTAAACCTTTAAGTGTTACTTTTGTTCTTCTTTCCTTTGATTCCTTCCTTACCCGGTTTTTTGTTTACCCTTTTTCACTGTTTATTTTGTCTCAAAATATTCTCACTTTGTACGGTTAAGGAGTATTTATGTTTTAATTAATTCATCTCGCCGTAGTCTTCGACCATCTTTAATTATCATACACTCTCTGTAAGAAAAACATTGGTCGTGAACTCATAGCTGTTGGCTCTTTGATTAAAAATGTCAACCATGTCCCTCAGATATGACTATGGCTGAATTGAGGGAGTGTGCTATCGAGGAAAATGGGCGCCTTAAGAAGAATCAAAGGTTCCTATTGTTAAATTCATAGAAGGCGAGCGTGCAGAGGGTGAAAGCAATCGAGTTGAGTTTATTGGATGGGAAGAGAGGGGTCATATCTCGCAGCCCATTTTCGCAAATATGCATCGGAAAGGATGAGTGGCCGCCCCTGGCGAGGGGCCGCCCTGGGCGGTCGCCCACGCCTAGGACCGGCCCTGCACGTACCGATCATTAATTGTCGCTCTCCAATAAAAGATTTATTCTTAAACTCGGCAAGAAACATTTTCAAGGTGTATCTAAACAATTTTTAAGTATTAAGAGGCTAAAACAGTACAACGAACTCATTTGAATTTACGAGTACGTAAAATAGGAGAAATTACCACACAACAACGCATTATAAATCCTAATGTATTGATCTCTTAGAATTTTAACCGTTTCTAAACGCACCAAAAAGTACAGAATTCGAGACTATAAAGAATTCTGGGAGTCACCATTCATTCAAGAGACCGAACATGTTTGGTTTTTGCTGGCCTATGGTAAGGGTTATAGACTTGACCGTCGTTGGTTCATCGCGTTGTCAGAAAAATTCACTTTCGGCCGTTGATTGATCCCCGACGCGAGCCACCAAATGCCTAAATAAATGACTCAATCGGAAATAAATTTTCCCAAGAGCAACGCGTCCTCATAAGCACACGAACGGAGACTCTCTCTTGCACACTAACCTCTGAATCACTCTCTTTTGATGTCTACCGAACTTATAATTTCCGGTACCTCGATCCTATTAAGTTAAATTCCTAAAAACTTAGCACACAGCAAATTCCTAAAAACTAAGCACATAGCATTCGGAATTCCCTTTTCCTAATAATTCTCCCAAATCCTAAAACTGTAAAATAAAAACAAACCATAGCAGGATTCACGGAAGAGAAAATGTTTTGGAAACAACTTTTAAGAAGACATTCCACGGAATCCACAGTCGTGTTACATCCTTTACGTCGTTCATCTTCCGCGAGTTGTTTTGAGAGGGAGAGAGGGGATTGAGGGGGAGAGAGACACCGAAGGAACGCGATGATGCACTCAATCTTAATAAGGAAATATACTTTTACGGATGGACTAAGATCTTCCCGAAATCAAGCGCGCCGCGGAGGAGCTGCTTTAAATGAGCCGGGTAATCTCCCGAGTCGCCCACCTCGCCCTCCCCCTTCTCCCTCCCCTCCGAACCTCCTCGGGAGTCCTCCCACGCGCATTCCCTGCCCACAACCCTTCCGCTTCCCTCCGAGAAACACATCAATGGCGGAGAATCCAAAATAAAACGGGAAAAAATACATATGCCCGTGTACTTGGCTAAACGCAAGCGAGGAAAAAATTTCGAGAGGAAAAGGGATGCGAGGAAGTAACGACAACGCCGTCTGCTGTGGAATGGAGCGTGAGAGAGTGGAAGAGTGAGGGGGGAAGGAATAGAGAAGGGCGAGATAGAGAGAGAGCGAGGAAAGGCATGAGAGAAAGAGGGTGCAGGAGTGGAAGAAGGGAATGGGAGAGATAGGAAGAAGAGATGGGGGAAGTGAAATAAAGAAGAGCTTCACGAAGGCGGTTTAAAAAAATCGCATCCCGGACGCCCCACCGTAGACATCTTAAAGGGCCCTGAGTTAGTAGGAGCGTACAACGCGTCTAAAGATAGGAGCGGAATACTGCGCCCATGTCATGCGGAAAGCGTTAGTCATTTAGTATTTTTTCGCACGGAAACTACGTTTGAACCATTTTACGCGGTTCTTTTCCACCTTTGTACGTGGGACTGGGATATATTAACCTATACACTCGAGGAGAAAGCGCGAACTGCGCGGACAAATCCAAAGTCGCTTATATATGCAGGATTAGGGTAGATTAACTTATTTTAAAATATCAAAGAGAAACTATGTTTTCATTTTACTTTTACCGCATATTTAGCCGAGGGCATGGTCAATAAAGAGATATTCCACATTCACATGGTATAAAGGACAGCGTTCACTCGCTTTGGAATAAGAGGCAGGAGCGAAAATGTTTCTTGGATGATATTTTTTCCTCCTAATTCTTCAGATAATACACTCAAAAGGAATTTCATTTTACCCTCAAGTGAGAGTTTGGGCGCGTATAATAACATGAGAAAGCGTAAAATAAAGTACAAACTTCAACCTATCCCTTTCTTTCCATCTCAACAAAACCAATTAGAAAATTTACGATCGGTGAAATGCAACTGAGGACGACTTTTTCACGGTAACGTGCATAAGGTTCATTGACCGTTTACTGGTAAAAATCTGCTTCTAGATCAAACACCACAAGAAAAGTTGGATCAATCACCATTCAATTTATTCAGTTCCTTAAACAAATAGCTCTTCGCTAAGGAAAGATTTTGGAATTTATACCCGGATGGGAATGTAAAAATACCATCAAAATTCGTTTTACGCCTATAAACCCAAAATAGCCATTATAAGGCCTATGTAATATTGCAAAATTGTCATCTGCCTTCGTGCGGAAGCGCTGTAAATACATGGAAAGGCTTTCTCGACGGCGAGGCGTAAGACAGACGCCAGCGCCCACTTACACGGGGGAGACAAAACGGCCATCGGCCGGACAGGTCTCGGATAGGAAGTTAACCTGGTCCTCATGGGCGAACCACGGGGTAAAAATACCAATGGGGAAAATAAAACGGAGTGACCAATGCAGATGGACCACGGCGTATGCCCGCGCCAGATACCCGCTTGGGGGGAAACTAATGGCGAATCTATATTTGCTTCTTGACGTCCTTTGCTTAGTGAACTAGGGAGGGAAAGAAGATGATTACGTTCTATGAAAGATAATACAGGAGGAGGGAGAAAGTAAACTATGGCGGGGCCCAAGAACTGCTATCGCCTTCGCATTACATTTTCGCTCCTCGAGAATCGGTGAAGGGGGAGGGGGAGAAAGGGATGAAATGGGTTGGGGATGATAGGGGGTCAAAGGAGAGGGGGGAGGGGGTTGGTTGGCTGAGCGACGGGAATAATGGATTCCCAGATCATAATCTTTGGAGGGGATCCTTTGGAGCAGATCAATGGCTTCGGGCTGTATGTTCTCATGCCGACGAAGATAGCACCGCTTAAGACTCTTATTTAAAACCAGAGCTGAGAAGTTCCGGTTCGGTTCCGAGCGTTCCTGTTCCGACCTTAAAATTTCCAGCTCGTTCCGTTCCGGGTTCGGTTCCGAGTGATCAAAAGAAGGAACGGTTCGGTTCCGTTACCGTTCCTAGTTCTAGAAATGTTTTTTATTGATAGAAGTTTACATGAATTACAACTTTTTACAATTATATCAAAAATGATGAGTCTTAAAAGTAGTATGACCAAAGGGCAACTTTTAAAAGAAAATTTCATATTTATTTTCTCCATACGTAGTGTATGTAGTGTATGTGAAAGTATTATATTCGTGAAAATTATCGAATTCGAGATTTCAACGAAAATACACGTTTTGAGGTCCCCTCAGTATGTTTGACTATTTTCTCGATGATGCGTAAATAAAAGTGAAATTAACCGTAGATGATACTTCAGTATTGCTATATCACAGCCTGCAAATAAGAACAAGCATTTAACACATTTCAAAATAGAATATAGACCTTCAACTACCTACTTGGCAAATAGTAATCGTCAAAAACTAAGTAGCACTAAATCACGAATATCACCGTTTCCACTGCTATGGGAAGATTGAAAATCTCTTATTATTATCTTAATAAGGGGTGGGGAAGGAGTTAAACGATTTGTGGGTGACCTTTTTGGTTCTTTACGCGATGAATACAAATATTGGATGAGAAAATTTCATTTGGCGGATGATTAAGATATAGTTTTATCTTGTCGATAGCATCAGGATGTTGGATTTATATTTTAGTCTTCATTTCCATTAAGCGTTACTTGAATAACCGTCTTAAAAAAACATCTTTGATCACTTGCAAAAGTTCAACTTCTGAATAATATAGGTACTTCAAAGGAGTTTCTTTCTTTCAATTACGGATGATATTAAAATATTATGAAACGACTAATCTTCCACGCCCACAATTTCATTGTATTCACTATAGAGAATATTTTTTATCAGAGAAAGTATACGTTTTCAATTTAGTATTAAATTATAATAGTAGGCATTAATAGGCTATGTTTTAAATTTTAAAAAATCGGTACAACATACATTGTACAAACTTTCTCATATACTAATGCGTAGTTTAGTTATTCTTTTGAAAAATATGAACTACGTAGAATCATTACAAACATCAGTCAACTTAAATTACTATACGTAATTTTATGAAAATCGTATGAGCCGTTTTTTAGAAAATCCAATTGTTATTAAAGTTGCCCAAGAATAAACTAGCCTTATATTCATTTTTTGAGTTACACGACCTATTTAGTATTATTGTAGACGTAATCTCAAGTAACTGTACGAAATTTGATCAAAATCGTTTGAGTAGTTTTTGAGACAGTCAAATTTTTGTTAAAGTTGCCTAGAATAAACTTCCCTTAATTATTGAGCAATGTCAACCATTTCTTCATAGCTTCTATTCTGTATGATAAAATGTCCAAGTACGAGATTTCAGTCATTTTCGCTCTAAAGTTTCGGCTCTAGATCCGCCAACGGACAGACGGCATTGCAAAAACCATTTTCTGACTCGCGTACACCTAAAACATGTATTTCAATCAAAATCTTGAGATCGAATTTTTTCGCGATTACAATACTTTCTCAATAGGTATACTTCGTATATGAGAAAGTAAAAATCTGATGTGGCCAACACATGACTTTCTCCATATTTGGGGTATAAATATTTAAATTATTATGAATAATATTACTAGGCAAAATTATTATTTCGTATCATAAAAGAAGACACGTCCTTGTTGCCGTAAATTACGTATATTTTGAATGATTACAGAATTCACCGCTACATGGTGTTGGCGCTGTACACTGGTATTAAGATAAAGCGAAATATATCCGAAATAGATGGTTCTACGAAAATTAGTTTCAAACAAAACTTGGAAGAAATATTATTCTCTACAACTTTGGTCCTTACGAAGATTACCAATAACGATGTTTTTAAGGAGATATTTAACTGAAACCGAAAAACCGGTTATTTATAAATAACTCCTACACAATAACTCCTATAGAAAATTGTTACAAATGAAAGTTGTAGGAAATTACATTCTCTATAACTTTTGTATAGAATTGTAAATACAAAAATGATATTTTAACCAAGAAATACGCAAAAACCGAATCGGGTTTCGAATAAACCTCGACTTCCGGTTATCCGTTATTGTCCAAAAACTAATCAGTTCTTTGTGCTCATGTAAGAGTGTTAGACATGAAGTTTGGTAACGATATGGCACGTACTTTTTGAGTTAGAGCGCCCACAATAACATACACACAGACATCATTCCGAAAATAGTCTAAACGTGTTCTAGGGACCTCAAAACATGTATTTCCGTTGGAATCTCGAAGTCGATTTTTTTCATGAATACAATACTTTCCCATTACTACGTATGGAGAAAGTAAAAATGTAAAAATATTAGTAATAATTTATTCATTTTTAAGGGAACCACTCCGGAACCAAAATTTCGTCATCATCATTCCGGTTCCGATACAATTTTTCCGTTCCGGTTCCGCATCCAGGAACAGGAACGATTTTGGAACCGTTCCTTTTTCAGTAACTTTCCCAGCTCAGTTTAAAACTGAAAGTTTTGCACTGGCCACAAAGAGGAAGTTACGAAAAACGAAACAAAAACAAAAGAGGGAAATATTAACCATTAAACCTCGGATAAATGAGTGGTATTTAAAAATAAATAAAATGCACGGCGAGGTCTATGTAACATAACATTACAGCACTCTACACGGCGACAAAGCAACGAATGAAAAGATTAGGTGAAAAGAGCGACATAATATTCAGTGATAGGAAAGATGTCTGTCGTGAGTGGGAGTCATTGATCTACTTAGGCTGAGAAAGGAAGAAAATTACAAATATTTTTGGCTTACACTTGATACTGAACTTCCACTTAAGAATAACGACAAATTTATGAAATTTTTGGAAGCGAAATCATTTTAAATTTTCACGATTTTTAGTAAACATTTAAAAGTAACAGGGTTGTAAATATTTTCGACTTATGAGACGTGACTGCGCATTTCAATAACGGGAGTAATAGCGCTATCTACATCTACATGATCACGAGAGTGGTGGGTGGGAGGGGGTGCAGCGCACCTAAACCTACCTAATAACGTCTCTCGTGGGAATCACTCTCCTGTTATGATCCCGTCTGACCCTTGGGAAAAACGGGGCCTGATATCGCTCGGCCCTACAGTCGATCTCTCGTATTTTATCCTCGTAATCGTGCCTGACCATGTACGTAGGTGCCTCTAATATTCCTGAAACCTCCTCTAAGAGAACTTCCGAACTAAATTTCTCCAGAAGCCTTAACCTAGCGCTAATTCTGCGATCCTCTAGCGTTATCCAATTCAACTCCTTCAAGAGCTGTATTTTTGCTCATATTTTTGCTTTACGAATCTGTCTGCTCTGCGTTGGATTCTTTCTAAGTCAAGTATCTGTCCCTTTTCGTACGGATCCCATATGCTCGAAGCGTATTCGACCTGAGATCTGACCAATGATAAATAACACGTCTGTTGTACCTGTTCTGTGCTACGTCTTAATATTCTGCCTACGAAGCCCAATTTCTTATTAGCTGCGCCTACGATCCTTCGAATATGTATATTCCACGATAGATCACGACAAATGGTGACTCCTAAATATTCAACGTATTCCGCAGATTGGATATTCGATGTATCATTCATGTACCCCGAGTATAATTCATTGTTCTTACTCTTCCAGAAACTCAACAGGGAACATTTGCTGTGATTAATTTCGATTTCCAATCTTGATACCATGCTGAAAGGGCGGTTAAATCTTCCTGGAGCGATTTTTGGTCATCCTGGCTCATTATCTTCTTATTTTGCAGCGAACTACCGAGCAGATATCGTTTATATATATCAGGAATAGTAGTGGGCCTATGACGTTTCCCTGTGGAACACCTGATGCGACTTCTACCGGGTATGACGATTTCCCATCAATAACTACTATCTGTTTTCTGTTGGAGAGGAAGTCTTTTACCCAACTCACGATATTAGGATTTATACCGTACGTTCCTAGTTTTCCTATTAATTTATTATGGGGTACTCTGTCAAACGCTTTTTTAAAATCAATGAAAATGGCATCAACCTGAGTGTTTTTCTCTCCGCATTGCAACAAATCCTTTACGAACACGGCGAGCTGCGTTTCGCATGACCTACCTTTCCGAAACCCGTGTTGGTTTTTGCTTAGCGAAGAACGACCATCTAAATAACGCAGAACAGAGGTAACGATTATATGTTCTAGAATCTTACACGATAATGACGTCAAGGAAATCGGTCTGTAATTTTCGGGGTTCTCTTTATCACCGCCTTTGTGGATGAGCGTTACGTTTGCTAGTTTCCAGTCTTTCGGAACGGTGCCACGTGCGACGGATTTTTCGAATATTATTTTCAAGTAAGGTGCGATTTTAACACACGCGCGGGTATGCCCTCCGGCCCGGGAGATTTATTTTGCTTAATCGACTCTAGTTGGCGCGCGATACCTGTTTCAGCGAATAGGAAATCTTCCATCGAATTTCCCTCATCATTCAAAGCTGGTTCCTCAGATTCGTTGCTCACCGAAGTAAACGCTTTCTGAAAGTGTTCATTTAACAAGTTCGCTTTTTCCGCCTTATCGTGTACTACATCACCTGCCTCCGTTCTCAATGACGCTATGGTGGGGTCTCTACCATGAACCTCTCTAACGTTCGACCAAAATGCTTTCGGATTTTCTTTCAAATTATTATGCAAAACTTTCTTTTTGTAATCATTAAATGCTCCTCGCTTTGTTACTCTAGCTCTTGACCGCGCCATATTGATGTCCTATCATTGACCTCTGTTCCTCTGTGACTTTTGAAGATTTGGTATTTAAGGGAGCGTGAAGTTTTCTTTGCCGTCTAAGAGCGCGTCTAACTTTCTGGTTGTACCATCGTGGTTCCGCACCATCACGTTTAAGTTTATGTGGAATGAATTTATCCGTACTCTCTCGCATCATATCCCTGAACACGCACCATAATTCCTCTGTACTAGCGTCGATAGATGGTCTGGTTGGCCCGCGTGCGCTCCTGATTAATGCTTACCTGTGGTTATGTACAGGGCCAGGACGAGGGCGGGGCGAGCGAAGGTCTTGCCCCGAAGGCATCATTCTAGGAGGCTACAAAATTGTGATTACATCTGCACGTATTTTATATAAACATATATTTACAACAATTAAATTATTGAAATGGCGTGATAAAATGAGATTGGCGGCGACGGACAGAGAGTAATTACAATTATTATTTTTTACGTCATAAAATACAGGGTTTGGGAAAGGGTCTCAATTCACGTTCTTTGCCCAGGGCGCCAAAATACCTAGTCCCGACACTGGTTATGTATATGGGTAGCGTGCGTACCACAGGACAACAGACTCGCCTACTTCTCTGCCATGTTACTAATCATCTTATGTTTCGAATAAACGCGTGGCGAAGGCATATAAAAGCACAGCACTACTTCTTGTTTTTTCCGCTAGGAACGTTTAGATAGACGGCGACTGTTAGAAAAGCAGCTCGCGCGTTGATCTTTCAGAAATTGTCTCGGGTGTTTATGGCGCATTACGTATTGCATTTCGGTGTTAATCAATTTATTCTAATATATTGTGCATTCTAGAAAAGAAGAGGTTACGATTCAAACTTGTACCTTCCGTCTCATTTCTTTACGTTGTGTAACGACACTTTTATTTATAATGTCCTTGTTTTATGCGGCAGATAAAAGCGATCGAATGAAAATCGATGATAATTTTCTCACTGCATCAGGGTAATGATATAAAATATAATAGTACATAAAGGAACTCTCATGAGTGTTCTTCCGTGTGCGACTTCCATAGAACGGCATTCCTCGAAACAGCTTCGCGGTCGACCCCCGGCTCGAACTGAAACTATAACGGAACTCGATTCTTTACCGTTACAGAGCGAACGTATCTTCATGCTTTTGCGAGCGAAAGAAAGGCTTTCAGGCGATGTTTCAGAAGAAAGATCTAAAGTGATGATAAATGAAATATATTAGCGCGGTGCACTGCTTCAACTTTGCTTCGGAGAGATTTATTTCGGCGGTAATCTCGTTTCGCTCTCGTCTTTCGGCCTTCACATCGTGTTAAGCATCGGCCATATATTTAGTTCCAATTAATCGAGGTAGCTCTCCCGTCCATCTTCGATTGCTCTTGTGGCGCCTCTTTCAGTCGTTTCGCCTTAACCGCTGTCTCATATCTTTTTATCCCTTTTCGAGATACGGGCGTTGCCTCATTTGATCTCTCGTAAAGAACCACCAATTTCTGCCCCGTCCTCCCTCTTTAGGTTGTGCCCGGGGATACGCCCATCATCTCATGCCCCACCATTACTGTCCTTCCTCTCGAGTACGTCTCTCGCGCTAGCATTAACCCCTTGCCTCATTCCACCTCTCCCTCCTCACACCCATCCCTCTCAATCTCCTCCTCCCACTCCCTCCCAACCTTCCCATCCCCCTCTCCTTCCCTTTTCCCCATCCCTCCCTCCGCCAGAGAAACTGCCCCGCCTAGACACCGCCAGAACAGGAGTCTCCGCCTTCACCCCCGAGGTCTCCTCCCCCGCCTCCCATCTCTTCTCTTCCATTCTCGCCGTTTTATGTCCTCCTCCTGTCCCATTCAACGTCCTCCCGTTGGAGAGCATCTCCTATTTTCGCGCTCGGAAACCATTCACTTAAATAAACAACCACCTCCTCTGAAAAGGGTCTCCCTCCCTCCCCCCCTTCATCCTCTCTCTCCGCCCTCCTTCGTCTTCTTCATTCCTCGCCTCTTATCATCATCATAATCGAAGGTATCTCACGACTCGATGGGGAGGAGAGAAGGGGCGGGGGGGGGGGGGGGGGGGCGTTTATATTCTTATATCCGTAGCTCTGTTGATGGCAGCGGTGGTCGGAGATTCCTCGGATTGTTCCCACTCGCTATTTTTCCGGTTGGTGATATCGTCATCCCGACCAGAGTCGCCGGTCGGACGGAGATGCTCGATTTCTTTTTCTTCGCGCGGCTATTTTTACTTGCATCGGTCTGCTCTTCCTCCCTCCACCTCCCTCTCTCCACCTCCCTCTCTCCACCTCCCTCTCTCCTCTTTACCTCCTCTCCCTCTCTCTTGGTGAAGATTTGCTGCGTTATGAGGGATGGTTTCAATGTCGCCCCATTACGAGCGCATACTTTAAATCCCTCCGCATATTTTCTCCTCTCCGAATTGCCATGGCGAACTTTCTTTTCGCCGGTCTCGTTCCGTACCGCGAGTTGTCTATTGCTGGTGGCGCGTTAGAAAACTCATCGGTTCTATCAGTTGCGGTTTTTGCAAGTTGAATGAGAGCGTGCGACTCCTCCGGGGACGTTTTTTTTGTTAGCGCGTTTGGATCGCTTGAGAAAGTACATACGCTCCACGATGTTAATGTATCGGGAAGCCCCTTAAAGCACGAGAATTATAGACGTCGATCGCTTTTTTTCCACGTCGTCCATTTTTTGTTCGGGTGGCGCCTCGCCTCGAGTACAAGTTTCCGTTGCTAAGCTTTTCCCGGTTCCCACCCGTCCCCCTAATCCTTTAGCACGGACCACTTGTGTCGACCTCTCCTCTTTTGTCCTCTGTAGAATGAGGAGAGGGAAAACGCTTCCGCACCTCCTTGCTTCGAAAGGTCCTCCGAGGACTGTGCTTGCCTTTCCCCTGATGGCGAAATCCTCTGGCGCCGATGGGCGTTTGGAGGCAGTGAGGCCTCCTCTAAGGGGTGGAAGGCCTCCGGTGAGACTGTGCCTTTACAGATAATGATATTTCTCGAGGGAATTTCTGTAGCCTTGGAAGTTATCGAAGAACTTGGGTAAATCATGCATTTGTCGCGTGGCGTATGTTTGCGCAAAATTCATTTCCATGCTGTCCACGGAATCCGATATGGCTGCGAGACTTACTGCAATATAAAAATAACTTTATCATCGCTATGGTGAAATAGATAGGACAACCATTATATGGTCTTAGGCGAGCCTTCCATAGCCTATATCCGTTGCTTACGACTTCAAAAGTCACAGAGGAACAGAGGTCAATGATACGGTATCAATATAGGGAGGCGCGGTCAAGAGCTAGAGTAAGAATGCGAGAAGCATTTAATGATTGCAAAAAGAAAGTTTTGGACAATAATATGAAAGAAAATCCGAAAGCATTTTGGTCGAACGTTAGAGAGGTTCATGGTAGAGACCCCACCATAGCGTCATTGAGAACGGAGGCAGGTGATGTAGTACACGATAAGGCGGAAAAAGCGAACTTGTTAAATGAACACTTTCAGAAAGCGTTTACTTCGGTGAGCAACGAATCTGAGGAACCAGCTTTGAATGATGAGGGAAATTCGATGGAAGATTTCCTATTCGCTGAAACAGGTATCGCGCGCCAACTAGAGTCGATTAAGCAAAATAAATCTCCCGGACCGGATGGCATACCCGCGCGTGTTAAAATCGCACCTTACTTGAAAATAATATTCGAAAAATCCGTCGCACGTGGCACCGTTCCGAAAGACTGGAAACTAGCAAACGTAACGCTCATCCACAAAGGCGGTGATAAAGAGAACCCCGAAAATTACAGACCGATTTCCTTGACGTCATTATCGTGTAAGATTCTAGAACATATAATCGTTACCTCTGTTCTGCGTTATTTAGATGGTCGTTCTTCGCTAAGCAAAAACCAACACGGGTTTCGGAAAGGTAGGTCATGCGAAACGCAGCTCGCCGTGTTCGTAAAGGATTTGTTGCAATGCGGAGAGAAAAACACTCAGGTTGATGCCATTTTCATTGATTTTAAAAAAGCGTTTGACAGAGTACCCCATAATAAATTAATAGGAAAACTAGGAACGTACGGTATAAATCCTAATATCGTGAGTTGGGTAAAAGACTTCCTCTCCAACAGAAAACAGATAGTAGTTATTGATGGGAAATCGTCATACCCGGTAGAAGTCGCATCAGGTGTTCCACAGGGAAACGTCATAGGCCCACTACTATTCCTGATATATATAAACGATATCTGCTCGGTAGTTCGCTGCAAAATAAGAAGATAATGAGCCAGGATGACCAAAAATCGCTCCAGGAAGATTTAACCGCCCTTTCAGCATGGTATCAAGATTGGAAATCGAAATTAATCACAGCAAATGTTCCCTGTTGAGTTTCTGGAAGAGTAAGAACAATGAATTATACTCGGGGTACATGAATGATACATCGAATATCCAATCTGCGGAATACGTTGAATATTTAGGAGTCACCATTTGTCGTGATCTATCGTGGAATATACATATTCGAAGGATCGTAGGCGCAGCTAATAAGAAATTGGGCTTCGTAGGCAGAATATTAAGACGTAGCACAGAACAGGTACAACAGACGTGTTATTTATCATTGGTCAGATCTCAGGTCGAATACGCTTCGAGCATATGGGATCCGTACGAAAAGGGACAGATACTTGACTTAGAAAGAATCCAACGCAGAGCAGACAGATTCGTAAAGCAAAAATATGAGCAAAAATACAGCTCTTGAAGGAGTTGAATTGGATAACGCTAGAGGATCGCAGAATTAGCGCTAGGTTAAGGCTTCTGGAGAAATTTAGTTCGGAAGTTCTCTTAGAGGAGGTTTCAGGAATATTAGAGGCACCTACGTACATGGTCAGGCACGATTACGAGGATAAAATACGAGAGATCGACTGTAGGGCCGAGCGATATCAGGCCCCGTTTTTCCCAAGGGTCAGACGGGATCATAACAGGAGAGTGATTCCCACGAGGGACGTTATTAGGTAGGTTTTGGTGTGCTGCACCCCCTGCCACCCACCAGTCTGGTGATTTGTAGGGTATCATATAGATGTAGATGTAACATCAGACGCGTAAATGGGACCAGGAATTCGATGGAGCGATTTTGTTATCGCGTTAAACTCCGATATCTCTGAGAAATTTATTCAGTAATAAAATGTGTGGTAACTACCCACGTAAAGGAGAATTTATTTTCGATCGTTGCGACCTGATGATTTACCTTAATGGTTACATAAAAAAATCAAGCGTGACCTAAACTGCAAGCGGGTGTTAACTCTCATTTATTTAGTAATCGTTCCAAACAGGAAAAGTCACCAAAATAAAAACCCTTCCTGCGAGGACGGTATGACTGCATAAACAAGTGGAATCACCACCGCGATCTGCAAGCATCTTTCGGAGAAGAGGCCACGATATATGGCACGCAGAGGTGGCGAGAGAGATAGACAGACAGACAAACGAGTTTATTTAGGGCGAAATTGAGACTGGGAGGCGGAGAGAAAATGAGGCGAGGGAGTTGCGGAGGCAAAACAAGTGGGAAAAGGCGAAACGTAGTCCGAGAGAAGCAGCTGCGCGATGCAGCACAAGTGCGCGAAACATTTCGTAACGCAGTATTAGTTTGGATGCCGTGGAAACGATGCAACGCTAACCGGATGCATCCCTCGAGGGAAGGCCATCTATATAGAGCGACCGCAACTCCGCGCGATCGCTTTAACAGATGCGACTCGATGAGAAAAGCATCCGATTCCACTCGTGCGACGAAATTCAACACTAGCAGCTCTCGAAGGAATTAGCTATGACAAGCGCAATTATCGTGGAGTGGGAGGATCTGCGAAATCGGTTCATCTTTCGACGGCATTTGATGCTATTGGAAACAGAATAAACTGCTTTTTGACGAGAAGCCTCAATGAAGTCTATTTATTTAAAATGCTAAAGTTCTACGAAATATCTAGCATGGTTACTTATTTTTATTATAAACAACTACATAACTAACTTATACATTTTCCTGACCCATCTCGTTGTAAGGATAAAATGGAATAAACAGCCCTCTTCCAACAGATTCAACTGATTAACGAAAAGAAAGTCACATACATACTCCACATAATGCAGTATTAAATTAGCCGCAGTCTCATGTTCACGAATATTCATATATCTAAACAGATAGCGAGCGCCTTCACCTACACCCAAAGTCCAAAGAACGAGGCATAAGATTCAGAGAGACAATAGGAGACGCAAGGTCGGAGCGTGTGCCATCCGCACCCCACTCGAGGAGGGATGGTGCAGGGCGGTAATGGTGCGGGAGATGCGGTCGAATGCACCGCCATCCGCGCGCCACCCAGGGCCCCCGCGCATCTCGCCTCGCGGAGGCAATCAGCGAGAAAGCACCCACAGAGCTTTCTCCCACGCGCGCGCGTGCACTTGATGCGAGCAAATGACTCATGAAGGAGGAAGTGCAGAGGGAGGGAGCAGAGAATGAGTCAAAGTGAGCAACGACTTTTAAATTTAGCCCGGCTACTTCCGCGGAGATTCAAGAGTTTTCCCAAGAGAATGAGGGATCCACTCAGTCCGCTGAATGACGCCGGTGAGAAATTGCGCGCAAGAAAGAAAGATTTCTGACATTCTCCACCTGCCGAGGAAGCATTTATTGACTCGAGAGTACGGATACATTAAAATACAAACGTCCCAAAGGAATTTACGTGGACGGTTTGAAAAATGTATGCTTAACACGACGAAAGACCCCTTTTCTATGACATCAAGTGCAATAAAACGTCATTGACAGAGGTAGGTAAATGGCTTCCGAAAATTGCCCCTCGGAAGCCCCGAGTCAGAAAATTTGCTGGAAAATGATAATATTCTCCTATTCGTTCATTCTCTCAGTGTGAAGTCACATTCTGAGATTGTGACGGAAGAAACGAAATACAGTAAAACTCGTTTATAACGATCACGCCTAAAACGAAATCTCGGCTATAACGATGAAATGTCTCGGTCTGTTGGACTTCTCCATAAGGGCATTGGTTAAATTTCTCGGATGTAACGAACGCGCATTTTACGAATTCTCGGTTGTAACGAACAAATGTTTGGTCCCGTGGCAAAAAATGTCCCATATATAACGAATTTTGGCGAGCAGAGCGATAAGTAATGAATAGTTTCCACCCGTTTACCGCGCACTTGTTCGTAGAGGTCCCCTTCCTCCATCTACCCCTTCCATACGAATTTCCACGCTCTTTGTTTTGAAACTGATATTAAAAATGTGACATATTTATGTAAATTAATGACCACAATAATAATATTAATTGACCATTTAAAAAATCGTATGTAATAGCAGTCGAACAGTTAACATGCCGCGAAGCTGATAAGCATCTCTTTGCATATGTAAGTACGGCATTGAAGTCGACTCACTGCAAATACAGTAAAAGCTGTGTTATACGGCTATCTTGGGGATTGTGGAAAGCCGATTAGGAGAAATATCCGGTTAGGGGAGCGATTTTCGATTTTGACATCGCAAGTTTAGCAATAACCAAACAAAATTGGGCTTAGGTTCACTATCGTACTCCCCAAACATAACTATGCCTGGGGTTTGCATTATCCATTTTAATTCTTCCACACGTAGTTAGATATAGACACTATTTACCCATTCTTATTTAATACGTTGCTACGCTCACATGCAAAACAAAAAGATTATTGAAAAGTTTAGGGCGTCCGGGAAGTTTGGGGATTACGGCAGTGAACCTGCAAGCCGCCAGAAGCGTTTGGCAGGGGGTGTCACAACACCTAGTGAACTCTTAACTAATTCCTCTGTTGGACTGTCTTATCGCGTCTGGGAAAAAGGATCTGTAGTATTTCTCTGTTCTAGCGATTGTTTCGACATATTTTCTCCTGTACTCTCATCTAACCTTACGTTCACTAACACCGATGGGGACGACTATGCCGCGTACGTCTTCAACGAATTCGGAACTTTCGAATTTTTCAAATAGTTTCTTTTTGTAATCAATTCTTCTACTCTTCAACGTCTGCCATTTCAAATCCCTCGATATCTCTGATACATTCGCATCATACCGATATTATCCTTTTTCAAATCTAGCCGATCTACGCTGAACCATTTCGAGCTCCCTAGTTAGGCACTCCTCGAAAGAGTCCCAGACGGCGCAACGGTATTCCACGACGGGTTTATTAGGGAATAGTATGCGATTTCCTTCACGTTCGAGGGGCATCCCCGCAGGACTCTAGAAGAAAGACCTTGAACTCTGTTTGCCGATGCTATAACGGTTTTGATATGCTCTCTACTAGACAAATTGCTACTGAGAGTTACTCCTAGGTATTTGTAGCTATTGGCGTATTTTAGCTTTAATTCAGATATTTGGTACGGGTAACGGTTGAAATTCATGGAGCGGGTGAAATTCATTGCGGCGCATTTCTTTATATTCAGGTCGAGTTGCCAATCTTTACACCATTTCGTAATAGCCTGAAGGTCCTTTTGCAAATTCTCCTGATCGTGTATTGTGTTGATTTCTTCATACACAAGTGTGTCATCCGCGAAGAGTCTAAATTTACACATTATATTATCCGCTAAATCATTTATGTATATTAAGAATAACAGAGGTCCGATTACACTTCCCTGAGGCACGCCGGAAGTCACTTTGACGACGTCTGATGCAACTCCATCGAGGACTACTCTCTGGGTTCTATCGGAAAGGAACGAGGCGATGCAATTTACAATTTTCTCGTTAATTGAATAAGCCCTTAATTTTTGTTCTACGTCTTACTATTCTGCCTACGAAGCCCAATTTCTTATTAGCTGCGCTTACGATCCTTCGAATATGCATATTCCACGATATATCACGACAAATGGTGACTCCTAAATATTTAACGTATTCCGCAGATTGGATATTCAATATATCAATTCTGTACTCCGAGTCTAATTCATTGTTCTTACTCTTCCAGAAACTCAATAGGGAACATTTGCTGTGATTAATTTCGATTTTCCAATCTTGACACCAGGCTGAAAGGGAGGTTAAATCTTCCTGGATCGATTTTTGGTCATCCTGACTCGTTATCTTCTTATATAAAACGGTGTCATCTGCGAAAAGTCTTATTTTGCAGCGAACTACAGACCAGATATCGTTTATATATCAGGAATAGTAGTGGGCCTATGACACTTCCCTGTGGAACATCTGATGCGACTTTTACCGGGTATGACGATTTCCCATCAATAACTACTATCTGTTTTCTGTTGGAGAGGAAGTCTTTTACCCAACTCACGATATTTAGGTTATGCCGTACTTTCCTAGTTTTCCTAATAATTTATTATGGGGTACTTTATCAAACGCTTTTTTAAAATCAATGAAAATCGCATCAACCTGAGCGTTTTTCTCTCCACAGTGCAACAAATCGTTTACGAACAGGGCGAGCTGCGTTTCGCATGACCTACCTTTCCGAAACACGTGTTGGTTTTTGCTTAGCGAAGAATGAACATCTAAATAACGCAGAACAGAGCTAACGATTGTATGTTCAAGAATCTTACACGATAATGACGTCAAGGAAATCGGTCTATAATTTTCGGGGTTCTCTTTATCACGGCCTTTGTGGATGGGCGTTAATTTTAAAAGTTTAATTAGTTTCCTTTGCATGAATTATTTAATTAATGTGACGATAGAAATAATCTACGGTGGTTACAATGGGTGAAATTCACATGAATAACATTAACTTTTGTTAGTTTCTGTACAAGAAAATATGAACAAGACAAAAACCTCAACAAAAATGAGTCAACTATAAAAATATCTACTTACCCATTACATTACAGCATCACGAATCATTGACTTAACAGTAATAACTCACCTGTAATAAAAAGAAAACTGTATCAGTTTCGAATACATCCCAGTAATATAATTTATTCACAGAATAAAATTAGAATAGTTCCTTTTAGATAATGCCCAACTAAACGTTTTCTATTATAGGAATATGTACCCCTAAAAATAATTGATGTATGGATCCAAAATAGACACTTGCATGCAGTGCCGTAACTGGGGTGGGGCAAGCGGGGCATCTGCCCTGGGCGCAGCTACGCAAGGGGCGCAAAAAATCCAAATAGTATCTAAATAAATTACAGAAAATTTTTTGAAGGAGAAGAAGGCGCATGTTTAGTAGTTTGCCCCGGGCGCTAAAATATCTAGTTATGGGGCTGCTTGCATGTAACGTTCTGACAGGTCGAAATGTTAATATAGTTGAATAAGATGAAGTATGTGATTTGAGTGCCACCTAATGATTTATTTAAAAATGAACCCCACAAATCAAGAGGATTCCATTATAGAAGCAGTGCAGCTGTCCGTTAAAAATAATGAGTTACTATGAATTAAGACTTCGTAATTAAATGATCCTAAACCATTGGAAAAGTATATAATAATTCATAATTTCGTAAAATATTTATTACATTACTATTACATATTATAAAATATGTTGCCATGAAATAGCCTACAACAGGAGTCGGAAACCTTTTCTTAATGGTGAGCCATATATGAAGAGCAGTGTGCCTCAGTTGATCCATTAATCGGCCAATCCAGATTTCGCTTATCTACACGAAGTACCACGAAAATGACGCAAAAGAAAGTTAGGAATTAAACCCACTTTCCTTAGCACAGCAAGAGTTTTCAACGAAATAAAAGGCAAGGAAAGCATAGGTTCAATAGATCGGTGAGTTGAATTTCAAAAGGTGACAATAAAACTTGTGATAAACACTACAATGAAGTCCAGTTAACAAAACTGCCAAGCTATGATTCATTAAAAGCCATACTGTGGCTACATTAGACGACGGATTAAACATTTCGGAAAGAGGTTTTTCGACTGAAATTTTCTGTTCCCAGAAGCTATTGCCTACAATCCGCTCGCTGCTGGGAAGACTTTTAATTGAACATCAATTTACGAAGCAAACTCCTTAAGTTGAGCGTGAAATGTCCGCTACATCGCTTGCTTCCAGTAACTATCGATGTCTCATTAGTAACGTCCGCGCACGCGACCATCCAAACAAGGGCGCGGAGATTCTTTCGAGATTAGAGCAACGGAGAGAATGCGTGCAATCCCATATTCCACACGATTAGGCGGTGACCCTAAATCACAGTTAAAATTCATCACAAAGGAAAATTCTGCAACGACACAGAAATGCGATAGGCTGGCATCGCTGGCTTCATTGTTACATACCTACTTTGAAACGAGAATCGATTTTTATTGCCACATCTTAATCTTCTTCCTATCGAAGAAACGAAAAATCGGAACGCAATTCTAGCGATGACATTTGAATTAGCGTCAGGAACCCGTAGGATTGAAAACGCGCCAAATTGGCCCATTACACTCCCAGTGGATTTCAATTTAAAAAATCTTGAAAAAGAACCGAACTTTGAAAATATACTATTCGTCACGCTATCAGGGAAAGAATTAGGTGACTCTCCAGAGAAACTATGAATAAATTCAATCTCGGGTGCGAAAATAATCGACGTAAAACGATGTGATCGGTGAATCGAAGGCAGAAAAGAAAGACAAACATATGACAGCAGTAAAAAAACTTGTGAAATAGAATAGGTAAATTACGGATTTGGAAACAGAGATGGACTGTGAAAACTATCAGTTGATTCGATCACCATCTTAAATGGCCAAATACTCAAAATAAAAGCGGGAGAAGAATATAAGGAAGCTTTTTTGGTGATCGCTGGTTATGGCCTCTATTAAACTATTTCGTCACCTTTACATCTACATCTACATGATACCCTGCAAATCACCAGACTGGTGGGTGGCAGTGGGTGCAGCACCCCAAAACCTACCTAATAACGTCTCTCGTGGGAATCACTCTCCTGTTATGATCCCGTATGGTCCTTGGGAAAAACGAGCTCCGATATCGCTCGGTCCTACAGTCGATCTCACGTATTTTATTCTCGTGATCGTGCCTGACCATGTACGTAGGTGCCTCTAATATTCCTGAGACCTCCTCTAAGAGAACTTCCGACCTAAATTTCTCCTGAAGCCTTAACCTAGCCCTAATTCTGCGATCCTCTAGCGATATCCAATTCAACTCCTTCAAGAGCTGTATTTTTGCTCATATTTTTGCTTAACGAATCTGGCTGCTCTGCGTTGGATTCTTTCTAACTCAAGTATCTGTCCCTTTTCGTACGGATCCCATATGCTGGAAGCGTATTCGATCTGAGATCTGACCAATGATAAATAACACGTTTGTCGTACCTGTTCTGTGCTACTTCTTACTATTCTGCCTACAAAGCCCAATTTCTTATTAGCTGCGCCTACGATCCTTCGAATATTCATATTCCACGATAGATCCCGACAAATGGTGACTCGTAAATATTTAACGTACTCTGCAGATTGGATATTCAATCTATCAATTCTGTACTCCGAGTCTAATTCATTGTTCTTACTTTTCCAGAAACTCAATAGGGAACATTTGCTGTGATTAATTTCGATGTTCCAATCTTGACACTATGCTGAAAGGGCGTTTAAATCTTCCTGGAGCGATTTTTGGTCATCCTGACTCGTTATCTCCTTATATAAAACGGTGTCATCTGCGAATAGTCTTATTTTGCAGCGAACTACCGACCAGATATCGTTTATATATATCAGGAATAGTAGTGGGCCTACGACACTTCCCTGTGGAACACCTGATGCGACTTTTACCGGGTATGAAGATTTCCCATCAATAACTACTATCTGTTTTCTGTTGGAGAGGAAGTCTTTTACCCAACTCACGATATTACGGTTCATGCCATACTTTCCTAGTTTTCTTATTAATTTATTAAGGGGTACTTTGTCACACGCTTTTTTAAAATCAATGAAAATGGCATCAACCTGAGTGTTTTTCTCTCCGCATTGTAACAAATCGTTTACGAACAGGGCGAGCTGCGTTTCGCATGACCTACCTTTCCGAAACCCGTGTTGGTTTTTGCTTAGCGAAGAACGACCATCTAAATAACGCAAAACAGAGCTAACGATTATATGTTCTGGAATCTTACACGATAAAATATGCAAAACGCACAAATGGAATCAGGGTTAGAACAACGGAAGGGAAAGCAGTTATTAGTAGAGACGCCCCTTACACGATAAACACAAGGAATACTCGTATGTTATGTGAAATGCCATTTAGATCATCGACTATCATGGAGTTCAGGCTGCGAAGCTTTATTACAACGATACGGAATTTCTTCACTGTAAGTAACTGCCACGGCACCTTATTTATACCGGGTTTAAAAAATATTTTTTTCGATGCAAATTATTAAAATGATCGATTAATTGAATGGAAGATAAGAAATGATTAAGAAATTAAGTCCTTTCTTCAATTTCTTTTCTAACCGATATATCCTTCTCGCACAGTCGAAACATAAGAAGCGGACGTAGACTTCAACTTATCGGAGAGTTCGAAAATAAAAATGTGTAAGATAAATTAGCATATGCGTTCACGAAATGGCAGTAGATAAGATGTTGTTAATTCCAAATGAGCTCCAGAAAAAAATGCCAAACGCGCGGAGATAATGAACCAGCCCAGCTAGAACCTCGAAGTACGCATTTTTTCCTTTAGGCTTAATTTACGGAGACTACTTTAATTTTTAATAACAATATTTTAACGATAAAGATTTTCAATTTCAGGCGTTCGATTCTTCGTGGTGGCGGATTTACGAAATGAATGGGAATCCAGAAAAGGTCGTTTCGAAAGGTTAGAAAACATTCCTTAAACGTTGGGCCTCCCTAATTGGACATTAAGTAAACATATGATTTGGCCACTAAGAAGCTTAATTAACCGCAACACATTTGATATAAGAAAATATAAACAGATGAGAGAAGAGGGCAGCTTAGAGAAATTACATGAACTTGGCAGAATACACACATTGGGAAGGTCTTGATTCAATACAGTTAATTGAATATTAAAAACAACGCACCACCAAAAATTCCACAAATTTAACGCAAAATGGAGGCACGACCGTATAACCTTTTCTGTCCATCATCACACCTTCTGAATAGAGAGAGAGAAGAAAGGCTAGGTGGCAAAGCACGTCTGAGAAAGATGGGTGCAGCGTTGGCAGGAGGTGAGGGAGGAAGCGGGGCCGGAGGAGGAGGCCGGGAGGGAAGCTGCGATGGAAAAATAGTTTCGTAAAGCTCCACTATTCGCGAGCAAAGGCGGGGAAACCATTCGGCGTGACGTGCGAGGCGCCCACGCGTGCGTCTATCTCTTTCCAGAATTGCCTTCATCCCGGAGGCGATCCCAAAAGGCGAACCGATGGAAGGGAACGAGGGACGATCTGTAAACGGTCTCAGATATTCTCTCGACTACTGATGGTGACTAATCGACGCGATGATCTCACGATAACTCCAGCCACCACGGCGTACATGAGGCCACTCTCCCGATCACCTCAGCGACTTCAGACGTCCATCATTCGACCACTAAAGTCAACCACGGTTTATCTGTTCTCTGGTACCCTACTCGGGAAGAGCACGTATTGGACGGATAACACGAATACACGCACCTAATGTGATAGCATCGAGTTCTATTTTATTGGAGATGATAATAACGAACGGTATACTTGTATTTTCTTAAAAACCTTTATATTAACCTCACTCGATATATATATATATATATATATATATATATATATATCATCATCATCATCATCATCATCATCAACATCAGCCTTTTTCAGTCCACTGACGGATGAAGGCCTCCCCAGACTCTTCCAGTTTTCCCTGTCAACTGCCTCCCTCCTCCAAGTTTGCCCCAAGAACTTAACAATCTCTCTGTCCCATCTGTCTTTCGGTCTTCTTTTTGGTCTTTTGATGTTTCTTGGGATCCAATCGATGACACTGAACGTCCAACGCTGGTCATTTCTTCTAGCAATGTGGCCCACCCACTGCCATTTTAGCACCTTCACTCTTCTAATCACGTCAGAGACTCCCATCTTCTTTCTTACCCAGTCGTTCCACTTGCGGTCTCTTCGGGTGATCCCTAACATGCATCTCTCCATGCCCCTCTGTGTTGTTTGCAGGCGCTGTATCATTCTGGCATTCATGGTCCATGTTTCACAACCATATGTCAGAAGAGGCAGAACACACTGGTCATACAGTCTCCTTTTTAGGAAGACTGGAATATTTGATTTAAAGATGTTCAGATTCTTGCCAAAAGCACTCCATGCCATCTTCACTCTCCGGTTGATTTCTCCAAGAAGCGAACCATCAGTAGTGATGAGTTGACCTAATTAAACATAGCTGGTTACTTCTCCGAGTTCTGCTCCGTTGATATGTATCTTCTCAGAATTTGTGAAAGAGTTGTACATAACCTTTGTTTTATTAAGATTCATCTTAAGTCCAGCTTCTCGGCTTGCTTACTCAAGCTCTTCAGTTCTTCTAAGGAGCTCATCTGGGCTTCCTGCGAACAGTATGATATCATCTGCAAAGCGCAGGTGACTCAAATATTCTCCATTTACCTTTATGCCTTTTTCCTCCCAGTCTAGCCTTTTGAATACTTCCTCTAGAGCTGCTGTAAATAACTTAGGGGACATAGTATCTATCACCTTGTCTCACTCCCTTTTCGGCATTAAAGGCACTCGTCTCTTCATGCAGCTGGACAGATGTTGTCGCATTTTCGTAGATATTCTTGATCAAGGTTATGTACGTTTCTTCTACTCCTTGTTTCTTTAGTGCACGTAACACCGACGAAGTTCGGACAGAGTCGAATGCTTTCTCGTAGTCGATAAAGCACATACATAGAGGTAATTCATACTCGTTAGTCCGACTGATTACCTCTCTCACGACTTGGATGTGGTCCATCGTGCTATAACCACTGCGAAATCCAGCTTGCTCTCTGGATTGGGCAGCATCAAGATGGTTTTAAGGTGGATAGTGAGTATTTTGGTGAATATTTTGTAGACTGTTGGGAGTAGACTGATCGGTCTGTAGTTATTCAAGTCTTCTTTGGAACCTTTCTTGTGCAGAAGGATAATACATGCGCGGTTCCATGTTTCTGGTATCTTCTTCTTCCTCAGACAGGAATTAAAAATCTTAGCGAGAATTGTTTCCGTATGATTACCAATTGCTTTGAATACTTCCGCTGTGATACCATCCATTCCAGATGCTTTTCCATTCTTCATACTTCTGATTGCGTGTCTCACCTCTTCCGGAAGGATAGCTGGGACCTCTTCGGTGGGCATGTTTGCATCATCATTTACTTCATCATTTTCTAGAGGATCCTCATACAGCTTGGTGTAAAATTCTTGTACCCGTTTCAGGATCAGTTTCCTACTATGGGTTATGGAGCCGTCTTCTAGCATCAAGGCCATCAGCTGTCTCTTTCCGATCGAGAGATGTTGCTTCAATTTCTTGTAACTTCTATTGTTTTCTATGGCTTTCTCAATTAGCTCATAATTATATTTTTTCACATCTTCCTTGATGCACTTCCTTATAGTTTTGTTTAGTTCTGCAAAATGGATCATTTCTTTAGGATCATTAGTAATTAACATTTTCCTTCTTTTTTCCATCAGCAGTCTTGTTTTTTCAGTCAACTTTTTCTCTGGCTTTGTTTTAACTGTTCCTCCTATTTCTTCAGCAGTTTCCTTGAGTATCTCTATAAATTGGGATTGAACTTCTTGGTCTTCCAGTGCACTGAATCGATTTTTCAGTTGGAACTGAAATTCTTCTTTTAGTTCTTTTAGCACTTGCGTGTTGATAATAGACTTAGGCTTCTTTAAAAGCTTCTGTCTTTCTAACTTTGAGTTGAATTTTATTCTGCATCTTACCAAGCGATGGTCGCTTCCAGTTTTAAACTGGTTGAGGACGGAACAGTCTTCAGCCAATTGCTTCTTATTGACTAGTATGTAGTCAATTTCGTTTTTGGTACCATTGGGTCCTTTCCAGGTCCATTTTCTATTGGGATTCTTTTTGAAGATAGTGTTCATTATATATAGACTAGTACATTCAGCAAAGTCTACAAGGCGGTCCCCTCGTTCATTTCTGTCTCCATAGCCCCATTTTCCAACTGCGCTGTCGTCTTCCTTTTGTTCTCCTACCTTGGCATTGAAATCACCCATGACCACTTTTAGATGGCAGCTTCCTTTGTCGTGCAGTTCTCCAACTTCTTGGTAGAAATCTTCCACTTCCTCATCCGAGTATGATGACGTTGGCGCATAAACTTGGACTATTTGAAGTTGATATCTTTTATTTATTTGAAGCACTAGTCTAGCTGCCCGCTCGGATGAACTTTCCATTTCCACGATATTATTCTTCAATTTTTTGTTGATGATGAATCCAACACCTCCTGTTCTTCCTGTGTCAGTTCCCCTGTAATAAAAAATATGTCCACTCTTCAACTCCAATAGGCCTTCACCTTTTCTTCTCACCTCACTAAGTCCTAAAATGTCCCACTTGATCTTCTCCAGTTGTTCTTGGAGTTCTTGAAGTTTATCTTCACTGGACAAAGTCCGGCAGTTAAAGGTAGTTAGGTTGAGGTTAACGGAATTGGGTAAGGATGAGAAAGAGTGACAGTGGGCGTTTAACCCCCGGGGATTCTTAGCACCCTCTGCCTTCCTGCCTTGTTTCTGACCACTGCCACGGTCAGAGGCAATCCAGCCTCCGGAGTATGAGGGCCGTTTTTTATGGGTGTACATGTCATGGGGGGATTGTGGGCCTTAAAACACCACGCTGGCCCAGAGCGGGTTGGTGAGTACCTCTTTCACTTTGGCCGGAGATATTGCAGAAAGACTTCACAGCATGGTTGAACCTACCGGTGTCCGAGGACACCACTGTTCTTCGCCCTTTAGCCTCCGTTTACACCCTTCCGCCGACTTTGAGGCAGTGAACTGAGGCAGTTGGAAGGGATATATATATATATAGCGGTTTGTAACCACTTTGGCAGGATACAAAACTGAGGCACTTCCAGATGTGCTAGAAACTCGAAATTTGGTAGGATTATAGGTTTTTGGTCACACCCGAAGGAAAAAATTCGAAACTTTCGAAATTCCCAATTTGAGGGGCTATTTTGGCCCCCTTTTGCCCCATAAGATAACATGTAAATTGGTGTAGAGGTTTCTATATTTGCACATTAAAATTATTTCCCGTCAAGATACGAACTCGAGACTTAAACTATCGGATAGGATATAAATTGTAGTTTCTTATTTTTGAAGACAGAATTTCAATCCAAGTAGAATTAGCGTAAATTTATAGTTTTTATTCGAAAAAGTGGTAATTTTTCTGGGTCCAACAATCAGCTGCCTAGGCAACAGCCTTAATGCTTTCATATGGGTAAGCTTTTAATGGGAAATAGAGTCTTATATTTCTCCTTTAAAACCTTACTAGCGTAATGCCCATTGAAATATCAACGGGAGTAAAGATTCGATCGTTCAAGCTATTTATGGACATCAAATTGTCATCAGTAACATTAATTGTATTGAAAGTCATTTCTCTCTCTCACCCTCCCTCCCTTTCTCCGCCCCCCCTCTCTCTCTCGTATTAAAAGCAATCAAAGCACGTTTACGCCCAAAATGATTGTGTAATAGTACCGATTACTTACCTTTGATATTACTCGTGTTGCGCTTCGTTGATTTGTATACGACAAGAAATGTCTTCAGCCTTGATATCCAGTTCAATTGAATATAACACCGCCTCCACCAGTAATCCGGTAACTTATGCAGGTAATTTCACCAAATTTGAAGTAACGAGTATAATAAATGTTAAAATGTAAAAGTTATTTATAAAAATTTATTTTTATACCCATTACTTGTTTTAAAACCACATCAATGACGAATCTTCCACATTTGTAATTTTACCGTTTATTTTTATATTCAATTTTAATTTCAAATAGCACTCTCTTAAAAAGTATACGATTATAAAAACTACAAGTAAGATGCTGCAAGAAATCTATGGCACACTTTGAATATTTAATGTATCTTAGAAAATAAATACCATTATTGTTACGCTTTCACATTTTTCACCGTAGATTAAATTCACTTAATTTTTCAAACAGTTTAATTTAGGCAAACTACACAATACAAAAATACGATATAAAATAAAATCAACAAATTATTGGCTCTCATTCAAGTAAAGCGAAAAACGAGATTGTGTACAGCGTTTGAAATCCGAATTACGATAAATATTTTCCATATAAAAATATTGGATTCGCAAATAGAACGACAATGCGCGTTGCCATGCCAATGAAAATTTTCTCAAAAACGCGTAATTATATATATTCAAGTCTCGAGCTAGCATCTCTATACTGAACTGTTTAAGATTCAAATTAACAATACCTCACACTTGCTCCAATGATCACCAAATGGAGAAAGGAAAGGGTTCCGGAATCGATTTCTTTTCTGAGATTTTCGATTTTTCTGGGTCATAACCTACGATCACATATGCGTATGCAAAATACAGAGAAACATAGTCTTAAAAGAGCCGCAGGTCACCGATGCCTGGCCTACACGGATGTCAGTACAATACGAGAGATAACTCGAACTTTGGCGCAATAAAATTTGTCTTAGTTGTTACCATTAATAATTTTCTATCTAGGGAGAGTTCAAACAAACGGCCTCTCAAACATCACACAATAACCACGCTAATTAAATTAGCCCGAGGTTCTGAATTAAAAACGAAACATTCGAAAGAGAGGTACGTATAACCCTCTTATCCGAGATACCACGTGGATGAGCGAACACATTTGGAAGCGACGCTTAGAGAATAAGGAAGAGAGGACACCCCTTTGGGTGAACAGCGAGGAGAGGAACACCCCTTTGGGAGAATAAGGAAGAGAGGACACCCCTTTGGCCGGAGTGTCGCTTATCTCGGCGATGGTGGAGTGAGGCGCACCCCTAGAGCGCAGACACGAGTGCTCGTTGCTCCGTGACGAACGGAACGGATGACATTGGCAAACAAAAGACGACTTGTTTGAACGAGTGAGTAATTAGGAGAGGGACGATCACAGACCCACGCTGCCCCTTCAACTTTCGTTTCGAATGAGTCGTACGACACGTCGTTCGAAAGACGCGTATATATGTACCTGCAAGAGGGATTTGGTGACGCAATCATCGGTTTGACACGCGGTAAAGCGCTTAACTTTAAACGCTCGAACATAAATCACCGAAGAGAATTTTTGGCGGTTAGAATTTACAGCAGCTGGCTACGAGTCTCGAAATATACAAAATGCCTGTTATATATGACATCGATCATTTTCCGTAGACGTCGGTCGATGGCACAATTATGAGTTTCTTATTCTGTGACGAATACATGGAAACATACAATTAAGGGGAAAATAGCAAGAGGTCGGAGAAATTGAGATTCTAAGTTAAAAATTACGACTATAAATTAATTTATATATTATACATTTTTCATCATTAACATCGCTACGCCAAAGACCTGAAGTAAATGACAATTATACTATTGAAAAAACAAAAGGAAAATTTTCTAAAATTCCAAGAAAAATTATTTTGATATTTGTGCGGTCCCCAATTTCTATGTATGTACATAATGAAGCGTTTTCCCGTTCACACTGGCGCAATCTTAAACTTGGGAGTCTCTTTGTGTCGTTATGTCACAGTAATAATTTCTCATGCCAAGATGACCTTTATTTTAAATTACATAGTATATAATGTTTATGGATATAAAACCGCTAGAAATATTACTTCGTCAAATTTTTAATGGCCATTTTAGAGGATGACTGCACTAGTAATCTTACTCAATGTAAGAAAACTGTGGCAGATGAAGTTCATGTATCATCTACATCTACATGATACCCTGCAAATCACCAGACTGGTGGGTGGCAGGGGGTGCAGCACACCAAGCCCTACCTAATAACGTCCCTCGTGGGAATCACTCTCCTGTTATGATCCCGTATGGTCCTTGGAAAAAACGAGCTCTGGTATCGCTCGGTCCTACAGTCGATCTCTCGTATTTTATTCTCGTGATCGTGCCTGCCCATGTACGTAGGTGCCTCTAATATTCCTGACACCTCCTCTAAGAGAACTTCCGACCTAAATTTCTCCAGAAGCCTTAACCTAGCGCTAATTCTGCGATCCTCTAGCGATATCCAATTCAACTCCTTCAAGAGTGATGTGACGCTTAATTTTTGCTCATATTTTTGCTTTACGAATCTGGCTGCTCTGCGTTGGATTCTTTCTAACTCAAGTATCTGTCCCTTTTCGTACGGATCCCATATGCTGGAAGCGTATTCGACCTGAGATCTGACCAATGATAAATAACACGTTTCTCGTACCTGTTCTGTGCTACTTCTTACTATTCTGCCTACGAAGCCCAATTTCTTATTAGCTGCGCCTACGATCCTTCGAATATGCATATTCCACGATAGATCAGGACAAATGGTGACTCCTAAATATTTAACGTACTCTGCAGATTGGATATTCAATCTATCAATTCTGTACTCCGAGTTTAAGTCATTGTTCTTACTCTTCCAGAAACTCAATAGGGAACATTTGCTCTGATTAACTTCGATTTTCCAATGTTGACACCATGCTGAAAGGGCGTTTAAATCTTCCTGAAGCGATTTTTGGTCATCCTGACTCGTTATCTCCTTATATAAAACGGTGTCATCTGCGAAAAGTCTTATTTTGCAGCGAACTACCGAGCAGATATCGTTTATATATATCAGGAATAGCAGTGGGCCAATAACACTTCCCTGTGGAACACCTGATGCGACTTTTACCGGGTATGAAGATTTCCCATCAATAACTACTATCTGTTTTCTGTTGGAGAGGAAGTCTTTTACCCAACTCACGATATTAGGGTTTATGCCGTACTTTCCTAGTTTTCCTATTAATTTATTATGGGGTACTTTGTCAAACGCTTTTTTAAAATCAATAAAAATTGCATCAACCTGACTGTTTTTCTCTCCGCATTGCAACAAATCGTTTACGAACAGGGCGAGTTGCGTTTCGCATGACCTACCTTTCCGAAACCCGTGTTGGTTTTTGCTTAGCGAAGAACGACCATCTAAATAACGCAGAACAGAGCTAACGATTATATGTTCTAGAATCTTACACGATAATGACGTCAAGGAAATCGGTCTATAATTTTCGGGGTTCTCTTTATCACCGCCTTTGTGGATGGGCGTTACGTATGCTAGCTTCCAGTCTTTTGGAACGGTACCATGTGCAACGGATTTTTCGAATATTATTTTCAAGTAAGGTGCGATTACCGAGGCTAGCTCTTTCAACACACGCGCGGGTATGCCCTCCGGCCCGGGAGACTTATTTTGCTTAATCGACTCTAGCTGGTGCGCGATACCTGTTTCGGAGAATATCAAATCTTCCATCGAATTTCCCTTATCATTCGAATCTGGTTCCTCAAACTCGTTGCTCACCGAAGTAAACGCTTTCTGAAAGTGTTCATTTAACAAGTTTGCTTTTTCCGCGCTATCGTGTACTACATCACCTGCCTCCGTTCTCAATGACGCTATGGTGGGACCTCTACCATGAACCTCCCTAACGTACGACCAAAATGCTTTCGGATTTTCTTTCAAATTATTATGCAAAACTTTCTTTTTGTAATCATTAAATGCTTCTCGCATTGTTACTCTAGCTCTTGACCGCGCCTCTCTGTATTTTTGCCGTATCATTGACCTCTGTTCCTCTGTGACTTTTGAAGAATTACTATTTAAGCGAGCGTGAAGTTTTCTTTGCCGTCTAAGAGCGCATCTAACTTTCTGGTTGTACCATCTTGGTTCCGCACCATCACGTTTAACTTTATGTGGAATGAATTTATCCGTACCCTCTCGCATCATATCCCTGAACACGCACCATAATTCCTCAGTACTAGCGTCGATAGATGCCTCGCAGAAATTAGGGAATTGTGTCTGTAAAAAAGACCTAAATTTCGAGAAATCGCCTTTGGCGTACATATATACGCGTCTTCTAGCTTTAACCTGTTTCTCCACTTTTAGCTTAAATTCGACGTACACAGCATTATGATCGCTTATTCCTTCCTCTATGGAAAGCTTGTTCATACGCTCGGGGTAGTTCGTTACGAGTAAATCTAATATATTGTTCGATCTCGTGGGACATCTTACTAGCTGACACAACGAGTGTTTAACGAAGGTTTCTATAAGTGCTTCGCATGATTCACGCTCTCTACCACCGGGATCAAAGCAATTATGATTCCAGTCTATTGAAGGTAAGTTGAAGTCTCCTCCTATTATAATGGCCCTCTCTTTATTTTTCGATATTAGCGTTGCTACTTGTTTCTCGAGATTATGAATCATTTCTAAACTTGAATTGGGAGGCCTATAAAATGCGCATATATTTGCTATAGTGTAATCGCTTCCTCTAACTCCACACCAAACACTTTCTATTTCGGCGTCATTAATCGGTAGTGGAAAACTTTCGTATGCCTTGCTGACTGCTATAAATACTCCACCTCCCGTCCGGATACTACGATCCTTTCTAAAAACTCTATAGTCGTGAGGGAATACCTCCTGACTTGCAATCTCGTCAGTGAGCCAACTCTCTGTACCGATCACGACATCGGCTTCTAGACTGCGAATAATATGCTCAAAATCGGCAATTTTCAGGTGTTTGGACAGCAATCCGCCTCGAAAAGGGCGAAAATCACCCTCTCCGACCCATTCTGGTGACGAGTGCCATTTGCACGGCTTCTATCAAAGTTCACGCGCCGTTCAGACTGGAAGCCCTTCCCCTGACGACACTAGGAGAGGGCGCCACGCTTCCCTATCTTTCCCACAAGGCCTTTCTCTTCCCATAGTCCTTTCTCCCTCCCCCTCAACCCCCATCAAGTCCTCCATCCCCGACAAGACGACTCGCTCTCGGCCATCCTAGCACGGCCGTTGTCCGACGGCAAAGAGCGATGCACCGCGAGTGGAGGGGCGGGGATCGAAGTCAGGTGTCCCTAGCTACATACGACGCTCTTCGGAGAGCACTCGTCTTCGCGGACAGGAGGAGATGGAAGGGGAGAGTGGATGGGGAAGGGTGAGGAGAATGGAGAGACACAGACGACATTATTATGGCGAAATTGAGACTATATAGTCCCTTACATTTAACCCTGAAAAAAGAGAGAGAGGGTATACGAACGCTTTTGCTATGCGACGAGAGCGCAATGTTTCCGAGAAGAGGAAGATTCGTCCGAAGGATCCTTTATTCGCAACTATTTGAGGCAGGCCGAGTGGTGACACGCCTCTCGGCGTCATTAGCTCGGATCTTAAAATTCCGATTTAAATTTGTCGCCACCAGATCTGAATGATGCATCGGTGATTACGTCCGTAAAGTATAAACTGCGACGCCCAAAGATACCGATTTTTAACAAGTGTCTTTATTTATTATTTCAAACGTTATCGAAATTAATATGCTTTGAGAATGCAAAATATACTGAAACTTTGTATTATCCACACATATAAACCCTTACTTGGGCAAAAATAAGATTTTACAACAAGCTCCGTTTAAAGCTATACAAGGAATACGTTTACGTAGAAGCCAAGGGTTACACACTTCAACACAATATTTTTTAAAATTAGAATTATCTTTATAAGATTAACATTGAATCGTGGAAAATAAATTTAGTTTTAATTTCGAATAAAAATCCAGAGACATAACGCATGTCTTAATATTTATAGTAAAAAATTCCTCTAGGATCATCTTATAGATTTCATATGGCAATATCAATCAAAGGAGCATGGTTTCAAACATCTGCCAACTCGATGGCGTAACCACCCCCTCAAAACCTCCGTAAACTCAGGGGGGTGAGCCAAAAGGGGAGCCGTTACTATAGCTAAAGGGAAACAAATTATTCAAGGGAACCAAGTATTTTTATGCGGAGTGGGCATATCTTTTAATTACACTGCCGTGTCAACCGTCTGTTTAGCAGCTCAACTGAGAGGAGTTGACATCCCTTCGTGCTGCATTATGCGCTCGTATAAACTCGTTTTCCTTATTTCTCGTCATAGAAAAATCATCTAGCACCAACGAAATGCGTGTTCTGTTGTTGGTATAGTTTGTTTCGATCGTAATAATTAAATCGTATATGATTAAAATGATCATCTCCTTTAGCAACGGTCTCAATGTGGTTGATTAACGTAACGAGAAACCCTAACACGAGTAATATATATATATATATATATATATATATATATACAGGGTGAGTTCTAATTACATACCTTAAATATAAGCATCGTGTTCTACACCTACAGACAAGCAAAAAAGTTCATATAAACGTATGGTCGCAACCGCTTCGTTAGCGAGATATGGCAATATTAAAAAAAAAACTCGATCGTTTCCCCTTCCAATCCTTTCCCTTCCCCTCTCGTGCTTTGTCGGCAACAATGGCAACAGCGAGGCAGTGCCGCGACATGGAGAAAGCAATCATTCAGTCACACAGGGTTACTGTTCTGGGAGACACGAAGAATGGCGCATAATTCGGACTATTCATTAGACGAATTAACAGATATGATACTGCTGTACGGAGAAGCAGAGCGGAACAGTGCAGTCGCTGCACGTCTTTACGCCGAAAGGTATCCGCAACGACGGCATCAAAATCGCAGGACATTCATTTCTCTGGAACGTCGTCTGAGAGAAACAGATCGTATTCGAACCATTATGACAAACGCTGGTAGACCACGAAGTCGCATGAGCGCAGATGTGGAAGAGGATGTTCTGCATTCCGTTGAACGGTCCCCTGGTACTAGTACCAGGCGGTTGGCTGCTCGTCACCAGATTTCCCAGCAAACGGTGGTGAGGGTGTTGCATGATCAGTTGTTGCATCCATTCCATGTACATTTACATTTACATAAATACCCTGCAAGCCGCTAGAAGCGTTTGGCAGGGGGTGTCACAACACCAAGTGAAGTCTAGCTAATTCCTCTGTTGGATTGTCTTATCGCGTCTGGGAAAAAGGATCGGTAGTATTTCTCTGTTCTAGCGGTAATTTCGAGATATTTTCTCCTGCACTGTGATCTAACATTACGTTCACTAACACCGATGGGGACGACTATGCCGCGTACGTCTTCAACGAATTCGGAACTTTCAAATTTTTCAAATAGTTTCCTCTTGTATTCAATTCTTCTACTCTTCAACGTCTGCCATTTCAGATCTCTCAATAACTCTGATACACTCGCATCATACCGATATTCTCCTTTTACAAATCTAGCCGCTCTACGCTGAACCATTTCGAGCTCTCTAGTTAGGCCCTCCTCGAAAGGGTCCCAGACGGCGCAACAGTATTCCACGATGGGTCGTATTAGGGAAAAGTATGCGATTTCCTTCACATTCGAGGGGCATCCCCGCAGGACTCTAGAGGAAAGCCCTTGAATTCTGTTTGTCGATGCTATAACGGATTTGATATGCTCTCTACTAGTCAAATTGCTACTGAGAATTACTCCTAGGTATTTGTAGCTATTGACGTATTTTAGCTTTAGTTCGGATATTTGGTACGGGTAATGTAATGTACAGCGTGTTCAAGCTCTGCAACCGCCGCTGGATTATGAGCGTCGAAGAGCATTCTGCGAATGGCTACTGAAGCAGGATGCAGAATATCCGAACTTTCTCAGCCAAGTTTTGGTGATGGATGAAGCAGGCTTCACAAGGAATGGGATTTTTAATAGTCGTAACCAGCACACATGGGATGACGAAAATCCGCATACATTTTAGGAAACACGATTCCAACAGCAGTTTGCAATTAATGTTTGGGCGGGAATAATTGACGATCTCCTCCTAGGTCCTTATGAGCTACCGCCTCGACTATCAGGGTCCTCCTATTTACAGTTTCTATCCCGACAATTACCGCTACTACTAGATGACATACCCTTGGAAATGCATCAGACAAGGCGGGTATTGCATGATGGGACTCCTGTCCATTCTGCTCGCGATGTCAAGAGGTATTTGGACAGTCACTACCCAGGTCAATGGATAGGACGAAATGGACTAGTTGTGTGGCCTCCGCGATCACCCGATCTCACTCCTGCCGACTTTTACTTGTGGGACCATCTAAAGAGCATCGGTTACGCCCAACGATGTAATACGCGGGACGAGCTATGGAATGTCATTGAAGCTGCTGGGACGACAATACGTGAAATGCCCGACGTCTTTCAGCGGGCCAGGAATTCTTGGCGCAACAGGGCTCAGTTGTGCATTGACTGTAATGGTGGACAGTTTGAACATCTTTTGTAAACCATTTGTAAGTGACCATATGTCATTCTGTTCAGAGCTAATAAACGTTTGAGCCAAAACTACGTTATTTGTCTACTTTCCTTTCCCTGTGCTTCCTGTTGCCATATCTCGCTAACGAAGCGGTTGCGACCATATGTTTATATGAACTTTTTTGCTTGTCTGTAGGTTTAGAACACGATGCTTATATTTAAGATATGTAATTAAGACACCCTGCATATATATATATAATCAGACTGATAAAGCTAAAATTTTGACAAATTTACAAATCGTTAAATTTTTATGTCATCCACCTTTCCAAACTATGTTATCTAACAAAACCAGTCTATCTTTTAAGTAATTGAAGTTTTAAGATACATACAGTGGACTCCCGATTATCCGGGATAATAGGGAATAAACTAATCCCGGTTAATCTAACAACCATTTGATATACAGTAAGTCCACGACCAACAAGATTAATTCGTTCACAAAATTCCCATGCAAGTCGAAAATCATGTAAATCGAACAATAATTAATCCAATACCATTTTGAAATCAATGCAGTCAGCTGTGTGGTACTTGCGGAAATATAAAGAGAGCTTTGGCGGAAACGTACGGCAAACGCGATCTTTTGAGCGTGTTCAAATAACCTGATTCATGCGGCAATTCAACAAATTTGTTTGAATACGGTTACGAGATACATTTACATCAATAACCTGCAAGCCGCCAGAGCGTTTGGCAGGGAGGATAAACTCCAAGCACTTGATTAAAAAAAAACGAAGTTAACAATATCACTTGTCTGCTGCTTTTCCTGCGCGTGGCTCTATGTATTCAGCGACTGTCTAACGCGCGGCAGTTAACCTACTGCTATTAAATGTGCTCATGAGTTACGCCGTGTTTCCGTGTGTCTGGTTTTACTGTTTTATAACAATAAGATTATAGAAAAAATTTTAATGAAAAATATGTACTTACTTATTACTATTTTATTTAAAAGATGATAGCAAAGAAGTTTGCTTTTTCTATTCGTTAATCTTTCGGCAAATGGTGCTGCGCAGATTTCTCAGCATTAGTTTCTCAGCCAGGGTGCTTTCTTGCTGTCCCTCTAAATAATCCAGCAGAGTTCCGGTGTGAGTTAAAGCAGTGCTGCTTCAAATAATCGACCGCCATTACATCGTCGACATCGACGGTATTGATACGTTCCACAATTTCTTCGTCACTCAAAACTTCATGGCCGGCCAAATTTTGGTCTGCATTTAACCACCCGCGCACTGTTTCCTCATCAACATTCGCACATCCACTAATGCTGTGTAAATTATGCAGTAGTTCAGGCACCCTTTTATTGAAACTGTCCTCAAAACCAAGAAATTCCTTGTCGTTTCCCGGTAAAATTTTTCGCCATGAATTTTTTAATGTCGAACTTTTCACTGTTTTGCAAGCTGCAGAAATTTCATAAATAGCATCCAATACAGTTAGCTTTTTCCAAAACAACAGCAAATCACCACCGTCTTCCTTTACGAACTTCAACAGCAAGTTTCTTCGATAAATTGTTTTCATGTTTTGTATCACTCCTTGATCCATAGGCTGAATCAAAGCTGTCACATTCGGAGGTAAGTACTTCACAAATATATTTCCGTCTTCGGACTTTAAAGTGTCTTCATTTGGGTGACTGGGGGCATTGTCTAAGAGTAAAATCGCCTTTTGTGGCAGATTTAAAGATTCTAGGTGTTGATACACTGCTGGAATGAATTTTGTTTTAAACCAGTCCGTAAAAATTTCTCTGTCCATCCATGCTTACTTGTTACTGTAGTAATCGACAGGTAATTTCGATAAAACTTTTACTTTTGAGAAAGCTCGAGGTTTCTTTGCATTCCCAATAAAACACGGTTTCAAAAAATGAGACCCGGCGGCATTACCACAGCACAAAACTGTTAGGCGTTTTTTCTGAAGTTTATGCCCTGCAGCACTTTTTTCATTTTCATGAGCTAAAGTTTTTTGTGGTAGACACTTCCAGTATAAACCAGTTTCATCAGCGTTATAAATTTGTTCTGACGTGAATCCTTCATTACCGACGAAATGTTGAAACTGAGACTTAAATTCCTCAGCTACCGGCTCGTCAGAGCTAAGTTTTTCTCCTTCGATAGCAATCTGACGAATCCCGTGCCTTTGCTTAAATCTTGTCAACCACCCACATGATGCGTTAAAGTCCCCTTTCAATTTCAATTCATCGAAAAAATACTTTGCTTTCACTGCACAAACAGCTTCTGAAACCAGATTCCCTCAGCTCTCTGTTGGTTAAACCACAAAACCGTTCAATTCAAGCAAACTCAATCAGCTTATGTTTGTTTTTCACAATATCACGCACTGTTTGGTCACCCAAACTGTACTCGTTCATTAACGACTTCACCGTCACGCCTTTTACAGATTTTTAATTATGTCAAGTTTTTGTTCTATAGTAAGAACAACTCTTTTACGTTTCGACATGATCACGTAATGGCTATTTGAATTTCAAATTAATAAGAAAAAAATGACATGCACCCGTTATGACACACGAAAATAAAGTGAACTCTCAAAATATTCTGATCCAATTCCGCGCGAGCGATCAGGATCTACTTCACGGCGATCACGCGCCGTCTACGCGAAGTTTTTATAAGTGAAATGCATACAATGTGATAATATGTATGTATCTCTAGCTCACACGGAGTAGCGGGAATTATGTAGATATCTCGTTACTTGCCTTTCCCCCTCTTCCCCTCTTCATTCCAAAACTCTGCACGTCGCCCTTGGTTTCGGTTACGCTGTCGCATCGTTTTTCAGCGGCCGATTTCTCGTACTATGTATTCGAAATTATTTTCATATTACGTATTTTTTTACATCCCGGTTAATCCGCATCCCGGTTAAGCCGATCCCGGATAATCGACAGTCTACTGTAATTCCATTAGAAAACTACAGCTAAGACATAAAATTAAGTGAAAATCTATTGATTCAGCCTATTGGATATATGTATGTTGAATTCGAGGATGCGGCGCTGGAGAAAAAAGCACGGACAAATGAAGGACGTAGTACGTTTTAAACGTCAGTGCGTGGACAATGGTCTGCCACGAACAAACACAGCAGGAGATTTGAAGGACAAACAAATGCTTATCGTCAACTCAATTCGGCTTCATGAGGTATTTCCTTTGTCCTGAAATGGCTTCTCAAAGATCTTCCCTTTTGGCTAAACTCGTTTTGAGATTGGGGGAAAACAAAGCCAAGACGATACAAAAGCTAATTTAAATTTCTTTATACAAGTTTAGATCATTTTTCTTAGAAAAACATAACCCAGCACCGAAAATCCTTTTATTGAGTCACTTTAAATAAAGGCAAAAATGTCGTTGACGTAAACTCATTAATCCAGATATGTATCAAAGAGTGTGTAAGAAAGACTTATCTGGATTTAATTTGGGAGACTTATGCGTTTGAAAATGCTACATTGTTGCAACAGATATTTCTCTTTATTAAGCCTAGATGACATAACATTCGTCCATTGGACGATGTACACTTCCGGAAATTTCTATCAACTATACAAGAGTTAACAGGAAAGGGAGGGGCAGCTTGATCTCATTATTTGACCTCGTGATAAAAGCATCTCACTCAGTGACAATTGCTCTGAAGTGGTGCTCTCTCAATGAGCGACCACCTTGTCTGACGTACTAATTTTGTGTTTAATTTAATGTTTAATTTTAATCACACAAAGATCGTTTAGACATTAATTATTTATGAATTACTATAAACGCTATTTATTTCAATTAATCAAAAATAGTACATTTAGAATGAAACGAGAATGAAAAAGGGTAAATGAACTACCAAATAGCTTTCAATTACCAAAGAGCGGAGATGTTCGCCGCCATCTTGCATTGAATTAAGTATAATAACATGTAGAATATGAGGAGAGACTTTCCTTCTCTGAAACAATATAATAATATAAATAGGGACCATAGGCCACACTATGGCACGAATATAAAACGAGGGAATAAATAAAACTAAAACTTAAAAAAATTTATTAGAAAAAACATTAATTTCCGTGAAGAGGAACGTCATCAGAACTATAATATATTCCCGAGAAACATTCGTGGCTGCATTTTTAGATCGTCCTCCGACACACTTCTCCCTTCCTATCCTCTCTTTCTCCTTCATCCTCCTCTCTCACATACAAACACGCCACTGCCTCGATTCTGATGTGCCCACACGCGTATCACCAACCCTTCTGAAACACTTATGACGGTATGTCACACATATCTTTAAAAAAAACACGACCACATATTCTTCAGCTCATGAATGTGGAGCAAATGAAAAATCGATCGATAAGAAAAAGGGTACAAGAGGTGATGAAAGATGTCACGCACACATTAATTAAGTACAAATCTCGTTTTATTTTATTGTAATGTCACCGCGAATAAACGAAAGAGATTTGTAAAAGAAGGTGAAAGTATGATAAAAGGAGATTAGACACCCGAATGAAGCATTTTGCGAGTAATGATTTACTGAAAATACAAAATAAAAACTAAATGCGTTATAATAATGATTTTTATTACAAAAACATATTTCGGAATTACGGTACTGAGGCAGCCACTTAAGATACAAAAATAAAAAGGTAACCCATCATTATGATTTACTGAATTCCATGGTTATAGCGGTAATGACTAAAACGATAACAACCAGTGTTCTAAACACTCCCAAGTATTGCAAATAATCCAGCTATTTGTTCAGCGGAGAAAAAATTGAAAAAGCGCGGGAGAGTTTACCTTGCAGCGTCTTCAGAAACAGACCAAAATAACGTCAAACAAAAACTTAGCATCTCCAACGAGTAAATTAAAGTTGAGAGAATATTTTTAGTGAGGGCACGAAAAGTGAAAAGAAAAAAATGGAGCCAAGCGACAGATTTGATAGCAGCTGCGGTTTGTATCTCGTCTTCCTTCGAGCTAGAAGACCTGCCCAGTCCGATCAATTGACAAATAAGCACTTTTCAGAAATAATCTCAGAGAGTTGGAGTTTAGTAAATGTATACGACGGTCTTTTAATATTCAGTGTAACGACTCACAAATAAAACATTCACTTTAATAGATAAATACACGAGAAGCAAAATTGCATTTAATGCCCCCCAAAATTTCAACGGAGAATCTTTGTAGTGATAGAATTTTCATTCCTAAATTTAAATGCCGGCCGGGTTAGACTTGTAGGCAGTGTGCCTGCCTTCTAATCCAAAGGTCGCGGGTTCGAATCCCGCTTCGGGCATGGATGTTGTGATTCGTCTTGGGGTTTTTCCCCTACGTGCAAACAAACCTTCGCATTTGCGGGGAATGCATCATTTAAAAAATAGTTCCAAAGGATAATAGATACCTATATAAAAGAAAAGCGAAGGTCTCATTATCAGTTGAGAGAATAATTCCTTAGTGAAACATTGAAACTGATCGGAGACCACACGGAATATTCCTCAATAGCTTTAAGAAATCGGGATTTCGAGACAATATAAGTAGCGTACTTTCTAAGAATAATTGCGATGAAAATTTGTCGATCCTCCCTACAAATTACCACTTCGTCTAATTTCCAACGAAGTGCTTTTAAATTTGTATTCAATTTAAAATAACACGAGATGATAATTTGCAGCGAGAATTAAAATTATTGCAAATATTGTGGAAGTTGGACTACCTGTACTGTCTCTAAAATCCGAATTCTTTGTAAACTGTCATTAAGAAATAAAATAAATCATTTTCGCAAACTTTAATATGAATACGCGCAATTTCAAAGCGGAAATTAACACAAGCTTGCTAGTTGGTAAAACACTGCGAAATGATAATAGAAACGAGAATATTTTAAGCCCGAATAAGTTTGAAGCTCTGTAAAAATCTAACGCTTCATTCGCCGTCCACGTAATGCGGTATTTTCGCGCGAGGCCGCAAAAAAGTCGAGGATTGCGCAACATAAACAGTGAGAGAAGACTGACTCTCGATCGCTCTCGCGAGAACGCCAAGCGCTTCCGAACTTACAGTCCTCGTTTAAACACGAGTTACTACTGCGAAGGAAACCTCGAGAGAATCATCACGTGACCGGCCGAACACCACCACCTCCGCGAGCAAAGGAGGGCCTCGCAAACGCCGCCCTTACGGCACCTGACCGCACGCGCCACCTTCAACATACGCCGCGCCGGTCCAAATGACAGCCACGTGGAAGAATTTCACCCTGGCGCCCTATCCAAAGAAATCTCCCCCCGCCGCCCCCCATTGCTCCCGCGAGAGAGAGGGGGCAGACCGACCAAACCCCCGAAACCCCTTCCTCTCTCTCTCTCTCCACCGACTTATTTAAGACCTTTCTTCCTCTCTCACTCTCATCGCCTCACTTCCTCCTCTCACTCCCCCCTCCGCCCCCTTCCCCCCTCCACTCCCTCTCTCCTCACATTTTGAAAGGGGTCTTATTTTTTTATCCCGTTCACACACACTCAAACACACGCACATGCACGCACGCATACACTCACTATCTCCCCTCTCGCAACCCTTCCCCAGACTTTCCTTTCACGCACCCCGTTGCTCTTTTTTTATTCTCTCTCTCTTCGGGACTTCCATTTTCAAAAAGGTCGACCCAGTGACGCTCCTAATGTCGGATATATGTATAACCGTCGCCTCGCGATCGACGAGAAAGAGGCCGAAAGGAAAGGTTCCATGGCTCCCACGGGGCGATTATCGAAGTCTCCTTCACGGCACAACGATCTTCTTATCGATCGACATTCGTTCCTCGAACGAGTGATGGCATCGAGAGGACGATCACGAATCACTCCGACGGCTTTTAAGAATCGACCTTTATAAACGTGAAATGTGCACGGGGTGGGCAGAAAACCCCATTCCGACGATCCAGCTGGGAAATTAAGACGATATTGAAATAAAGAGAACAAATAAGGCTTCGAAAGCTAAAGCAACACGTACGAATTACCGAACAAGGGCAGGGAGGAGGGGTAATTATCCCCTCCCACAAGATTTATGAACACTAGAAAAAATTAACCCCTAAACCTCGTTCTACGTGCTGAGCACGTCAGGCGAGAACTATACCGTTTTAATACATTCATTTTGCTGTACAAAAAGTTATATACATATTTCCTTTTTCTTTATTAAAATACTATAGGTGAATTATGATATTTTCAAATAATTTATTTTTTCATTCTTTATTACCCCTCCCCATGGATGAAGCCTGGATCCGCCCTTGTTACCGAGACTCTGCTAAAGCGCCGTGGTCGTATCCAAAGGTTACCCGAACTAAAGCTAATTGAGGAATCAAGTGTTAACTAAAATTTGCGATGGTAATCCGTCTCTTAAGCTAACCATTTGGGTTAAATTACGAATCAACCGCGTGGGCTTTGCGAACTTTTGATATCAGGCTTTTCAATACAAAAGAAACATTTAAGATCACGCCACTCTTCATTTCAGATTCTGCGATGACAACCCTTAAATCCGCGGTTTTGACGGGAGAAGGTCAGAATATTGTAGGAGAGGTCCTGCGAGTCGCTCGTGTCACAACGAGTCATTAAAGTCGACGTCAACGACGCAGGCAATTTGGTCGAGGGCAGAAAACGTCTAATTGGAGGAAGAAAAATATTATTAGGAGGGCGTTCGTCTGATCCTCCTCCATTCCACTGGACAACCTCCTAAATATTATTCGGACTCGTCATTCCATCATTCGATTGCAGCGGAAGTTGAGAGCAAAAGGCGGGAGAAACGCTGTCCAAGAGGTCCTTTCGTAGGAGAGGAAATGGCGGAGGAGGAGGAGAAAGGGGAGGGTGAGAGAGGGAGACAAGGGAACAGATGGGGGCGGAGCGAAGAGAAACGGCGAAAGGGGGAAGAAAAATAATTTCAAAAAACGAAACCCTTTGAGAGTGAGACGCGGGTGGACAAAGCCTTTGCTCACAACGCAGGAAACGGGACGATATTAACGCTTTCGAAATTTTCTCTTCTCTTTCAAAATAAAAAAAATTCAGAAAACAAATGATACAATTTCTCTGTATAGTTAAAGAGTTATTTGCAGCAAACAGTTGCACGACATTATCTTAAAAAACTTCTATCATTCAACAAATACGTCGTCACTGTTAGAGTGAAATTTTATGTTACCGAGGTTATGAATAAAACTCTGTTATAGGTGGAAACTTACAAAACTGGAGGCGGAAGTTTCACTCCCAAATTAACCGCAACGGGCGAGAAAATAATATCAATGCTAACACCTCAATTTCAGCCACTTGATTCAGCGTATGACTCAAATTCAGCCTTTTTCGGGAATGGTAATACATTTTATATTTTTCTTCTATTTATTGCATAAGGAAAACTAGTTTTCAGTTGTAGGTATCTACCATTAGCTGCATAGATTTAAAATAATCATTGATTCAAATTTCACAAAAGGAAGAAGGTAGCCGCTAATGGAAATTAAATATGGATTGTAAACATAAGATAATGTACTAGATTATAGAGAGCAAAATTTTTTATACAAAAATTAAGTATCGTGTTATTTGTGAGTGTGAGTCATCTCTTTGCTGTTAGGTAAATGTATATACTTCATTGTTTAGCCTATTTTTTATTTCCTGAACTTACACAGGTGACAGCTTTGTCATATCAGTGGAAGATTTAACTGAAAATGAGAGCACCAGTAACGCAAAAGATGCACAGAATCCCTCTACCAGTTGCCCAAATGAATCACACACCTTACCACATAATACCATAGAAGCAAATAATTCACCTAGTGCACGTAACTCAGTAAATTCACGGCAGCGTAAGAGAAAAGAACCACCAAAAACAGCCTCATGCCTTGAAGAGATAAGTTCCAGTATAAATAAAAGAAAAGTAGCAAAAACAGCTCTGGAAATGGAAATTCATGTCAAGAAATGAAAACTGAGGTATTTCAGAGAACAAAACTTTTAATGGAAACTGATCAAAAAATTAAAGATACTGAGCTTGTAATTAGAAAATTTGAAAAAATGACCAAAGAAATAGAGTTCAAGATAACCTCAGTGAAATATGAGCAAATAAAAAATGGGGTAAAGAGCAGTGATAATTCTTCTTTTATGTGAACTTAACATGATCATGGATATCAATGTACCAAATTAACATACCATTGTATATTATACTTGTAAATTAGAGTAACTAATACTTAGTTACAGGTATGATATTATATTTAATGACAGGGATAATTTGGATATCCATGCCAATATTGATTTATATAAATTGTTTTATTAAAGTCTTGTTCAGAGCAACTAAATATTTGCACTTCATTGATGCTACCCCAGATATCTGATCAAGATTATTATAGGTTTCAAATATTTTCTCATGGTATTAATTATAGCTGTTCTTACTTAAATATGTAGGTTAATTAAAATATGTATTAATCAATGCTGTTCGAGCAGCGTTCCCTCTAATATCGTGATTTTGAACAGCATCGGGTACATCTAGGCCTTGAATATCAATTTGATCATCAGGTACATCCTCTCCCTTGTTTAGAGCAATGTTGTGAAGCACTGCTGTAGCAATAATCACAGCTAATGTTAGCTTCATATTAGTTCTCATTCCCAAGGATAAACAAGGAAATCTCCCCTTCAAGACACCAATGCACCTCTCAATTGTATTTCGTGTTTGAATATTAGCAGCATTGTATCTCTGCTCAGCATCAGTTGTAGGGTTCAACAGAGGTGTCATGAGGTAATTTCTGCAAGCATATGCACTATCACCAAGCAGATGGCTGTTGCCAATTTCTCCTGCCTCAAGCTGAGCACGAAGGTAAGATGCATTAAAAATATAGTGCTGTCATGTGTTGAACCAGGCCAGCAAGCTACAATATCACAGATTTTCAAGTCTGCACTACATACTATCTGTGTATTCACAGAGAAATAACCCTTTCTATTCCTGTACAACTCTGCATGATCACCACCAGGACACTGGATGGGAATGTGTGTACAGTCTATACATCCTACAACACCAGGAAACCTTCTTATATTATAAAATAATAGCTTTGTGCTTATTGCCTCTTCCTCATTCCTTGGCATGTGTATGTACCATGGACGTTGCAGAGCTATAAAATGTGTGACTCTCCTTAATATTCTACATACAGTGGATTTGTGGATATTGAAACTGTCTCCTACGACAATTTGAAATGTTCCAGAGGCATAAAACCTCAATGCAATAAGTAGTCGATTGCATGCTGAGATTGACATGTTTCTTCTGGTTGGTTGTTCTAGGTTTGGTCCGATTTCATGAAGAAGGTCCATCACAATCGGCTTGGACAATCTAAATCGAGCCTTAAATTCATCATTATCATATTCATCAAATGGATTTTTGCGATTTCTGAAATATCTAGGTCTTGGTACTGCTTGCAAAATATTTAAAATTTCTTCATCCGATGAAGAGGACGATGACGAATGCAAATCCATACTGTAAAAAGTTTGTAAGACATCAGTAAAAGAAATCATTATTAATTTTTAATGCATCGTTTTCTGCAGTTTAATTGTACTAGATAACCCACACTCATAGTTTTGGTAGTTAGATCGTAGATACAACATTACGTAATGAATAGGCAATAATGCAAAAAATGTTAATACGAATAAATCAAACTGTAATTCGTAAAATGAAAAATAATAACAAAACATATTCCATATTGAACTATGACGAGACAAACGGGAAAATGATAGCTAACAATAATTCACGATGTACATATTAATTAATGAATTACAGCAAACTTTAATTGATAAACAATCATAATATTAAAGAAAAAAGCACGCTAATGTCTACAGTAGTAGTAATGAGACGGTAATGTCAACAGTAATTATAACAACACGCTGTCTGGTATGTAAATATAGCATATAAGAAATTGCATCTTACTTATCCCAACAAAATTCTGCTATTTATCATAATGTTATAAATGCACTGTTCCCGTCAATGTGCACACTGTATAAACAATGTATCGAAAAACAAAACGGAAGGCGTAGGTATGTTATGACAAAACATCCGCCATCTTAGATTCTTATGGAACTCATAACATCTTAACCGTAACTATAGGTAGAGATAAGTTATGGAAAGGCTTATGGAACCAATAAGTGCTATTGAACGTTTCAGAAAGTGCTTTTAGCGATTTTCCATAAGTTATGTAGTACATAGGCCTATCGGTTCCATAATTCGCGTTCAATAAAACGGCCCTTAGCCGTCATAAATGTCCTTATTCTTATCCTGAACGTCAGGGTCTTTAGGATCGAGTTCAGGCTTAGCGGGTAAGAACAGGGTTCGGACTCGGGTATCAGCAAAGCTGGCAACGCTCGGGTTCGGGCCGGGCCAGGGCTGCACCACTGTCGGGTCGGGTCCGGGCCAAATATTTCGGCCCTATCAGTGGGCTTCAAACCTCACGAGGCCGCGGAACCCTTTCGTCCAAATTTTTTTCCTGGGAAAACGCGCCAAAGATGGTATTAGGAAGTAAAATTGAAAGAAAGGTCAAACAATCTTCTTATCTCCTACCATCTAATATATAAATGTAATCCACTCTACTTTTACTGCGACTGAAGTGTAGAAATTTGGTTTTGTCTACGTTTATTACATCTTATTCCTAGTAGACCAATCTGCAAGCTCGTCTATATCAGCTTGCAGAGTGTTGCGGTCGTCTCCGTTTTCGATAAGTCTGTATATTACGCAATCATCAGCGAATAATCTAACGTTAGATTTGAGGTTTTTCGGTCTCCTATTCTCACCATTTGCGTGCGTCCTATAAGAAAAGACCTGATCTACTGCACCACTTTTCTATCCAGTCCCATTTCCGAAACCTTTCGTAATAACAAATTATGGTTTACCCTATCGAAGGCTTTAGGAAAATCAACTACGATAGTATCTATCTGTTTTCCTTAATTTCCTGAATTTCCAGAATTTCCTGAATTTCCAGATTTTCCCGATTTTCCTGAATATACTGATTTTCCTGAATTTACAGATTTTCCTGAATTTCCTGATTTCCCTGCATTTCCTGATTTTCCTAATTTTCCTGAATTTCCTCATTTACCTGAATTTCCTGATTTCCAGAATTTCCTCATTTTCCTGATTTTCCTGAATTTCCAGATTTTCCTGAATTTCCCGAATTTTCTGATTTTACTGATAATTTCCTACATCTTTTATTTCAAACACTTTAATAAGGAAATTCAGGAAAATCGAAAAATTCAGGAAAATAAATAAAATCAGGAAAATTACTTTCCTTATTTTCAAGATTTTCCTAATTTTCCTGTTTGTCCGGAATTTCCGCAATTTCCTGATTTTCCTGAATTTCTTGGATTGCCTGATTTTCCTGAATTTCCTGATTTACCTGATTTTTCTGAATTTCCTGATTTTTCCGATTTTCCTTATTAAATTGATTGAAATAAAAGATGTAGGAAATTATCAGGAAATTCAGGAAAATCTGGAATACCAGGAAAGTCAGGAAAATCAGGATATTAAGGAAAGTCAGGAAAATCAACAAAATCAGGAAAATGAAGAAAATCGGGAAATTCTGGAAATTCAGGAAACTCAGCAAATTCAGGAAATTCAAGAAAATCAGGAATTCAGGAAAATCAGCAAATTCAAGAAAATCTGGAAATTTAGGAAAATCAAGAAATTCAGCAAAATCAGGTAAATCAGCAAATAAGGAAATTAAGGAAAATCAGGAATTCAGCAAAACCAGGAAATTCATGATATTTAAAAAAACAAGGAAATCCAGGAAATTCAGGAAAATCAGGATAATCAGGAAATTCAGGAAAATCAGGAAAATCAAGAAATTCAGGAAAATCTGGTTAATCAGGTAAATCAGGGAATTAATCAACCGTTAACTTGAAATCAGCGATTTCTCTTACAGGTGCTCCCCCCCTCCCCCCACAACCCACCTCTTCTTGGTCTGATTTTGCTCATCTACAAACTTGATCTTATACTTGTATTGAAAGTGATAAATATCAAATTTGACTTCCAACCTCCAAACTTCCACTGAAAATGTTTTTTAAGATACACCACATAGCCTATATTTTAAGCTGGACCAGTCTAAAGATACTCTGCAACTTTCATAAAATTTCGGCCGTTTCTGCGTGATGCGGTAACAAACAAACAGACAGACAGAGAGACTACAATTCTGAGCACTGGTTCAAACGTCTTCTTGCGATGCATAACACACAAAAAAGGTAAAACCCCGACAAAAAATCAAATGTACAGACAGAGGATACAATTTTATTTATATAGATTAGCACAAACTTGTTTTGAAATAAACGGTATACATTTTATTAGTTAAGTAGCATAAGTGCAGGTTGAATTTCAACGGGTTTTATGAATCTAAATTTTCATCAATGCAGCATGTAAAAATCGCAAGAATAAAATTGTGCACTGTTTTAACCATCGAATATTTCTATATTATAAGTCTGTTTTAATTAATTAACTAAAATCTCACATAATTTCCTTGTGAATAAAATAGTACATTTCTTTTTCCTAAAATAGCGATTGTTATTAGTTTTAAATTGATTATAGCATTAGGATTTCAATTTCATTAAATAACCAGAATTCCGGTTCCTCAAAATTGGTTCAATCTTCAATTGCCTCTGATAATACTTTAAAGAGATTTTGGAATATAATGTACCTCAATATCGTTTATCGTCTGCTCAGCACCCTTGCCGTCTCATTTTCCGAAACAACCACTTTCACCAGTTTTAAATGGATTTCAAACTTAGAAGAGAACTTGATTCAATTCAGTTAAAATAACCACATAACAAACTTCTTATTCCAAAGAAAATCCTTTTATAATATGCAATGTTAACCTAGAATTCATTCATTCTGAAAAGTGAACAAAAGTACCTACCATGTACATATATTTCTTTCAACTAAAATATCCACTCTTAACAGATTTTAATGGATTAATGCATTAGCATTTCAATTTCATGAAATAAGCAGAATTCCGGTAACAAAAACATTTGTCCAATCTTCAATTGCCTCTGATAATACTTTAAATAGATTTTGGAATAAAATGTACCTTAATATCGTTTAGCGTCCGCTCACCACTCTGAACTTCTCAGTTTTCGAAACGACAATTTTCAATAGTTTTAAATTGATTTTTGCTTTGAAATGGTACTTTCCTGTTAACGGGAATACCTCAAAAAATAAACACATATTGTTGTGATATTTTGTTTAACTATGCGTGACAAATCTCGTTAAGACATTTACGTTGATCCCTTAATGATGAATTTGTGGAGCTTGCCGAGGAGTGAAGAAGAAGCTGTATCTTTGCTTCAAGACCATAATATTTTATCTATAGGGCGAATGTGCAAGAAGGATCATATTATGAAACTTTACTTCTGCGACAGAATATTTTGGAAATGCAACGCGAAACCCTGTCAGCGGAAGAATTCATGTGGCGACAACATAACAAAGAAATCGACATATTTCCAGCTATTTTAAATGCCATAAAGACATATTGGCCCCTAGTAACATAAATTTAGATTGTATTAGTAATTATATTGCTTTTATTAATAAATAAGTTTTTAAAAAAGTGTGATTTTTAAGTAATTCCCCCGTTGTTACGTATTGTTAACAAACAAATACGTCGTAACATATCACAACAATACGTGTTTATTTTTTGAGGTATTCCCGTTAACAGGAAAGTACCCAAAATACTTGAGTCAATTCAGTACAACTTCCACTTTACATACTGTAAATTCCAAAGTAACTCCTTTTATAGTAGGCAATGCTAACCTAAAATTAATTCATTCTGTAAAGTGAATAAATAAAGTTCTTTCTTTAAACTATAATTGCCACTGTTATTAGATTTAAATGGATTATAAGCCTTAGAACTTACTCTGTATTAAATAAGCACCAAAATTCCTTTTATAAAAACAATTCAATTCATTAAAAGATCCACTGTTCTTTCTTCGAAAATTGCCTGTTAACAGTTTTAAATGTCCTTTTAATTTTAATTGAATTTTAATTTATATTCATTTCCAAACTTCGGCCATTGTTACGAAATTAATTTGAGGAATAACAATATAAATTCGTAAGCACGTATGGTTTACAAATAATTTAATTTAAGAATGCTTTTTATTTCTAATTTTTCTAAAATGACACTGTTGATACTTAAATTTTTTTATATTTACGTTAATATACTTATTTTCCACAAAACACGCCAATCTCTCCCCTTCCTTCCTCTCTCTCTCGTATTGAAGCTAACAATGATAATGGTCGACATAGCAACATCACGTTAAAATGGCGAGAATTCCACAAAATATGCAAATTAAACGTTTAACATGGAATATTTCGAACAGTGGGCGAAAAAAGACGAACGGAATAAGAAACTTTATAACTTTTTCTTCAAAATGGTTCAAATCCGAAGGTCGTCTGTTAATTTCTTCTAATTTTAATTTGCAAATGAATAAAAGCCTGCACGTCGAAAAATCGCGTTTTACATGTTAAGTAATGGGAAAAGGAAATGCCTCTCTTGGAGACGAACCAGGGAATTTTTTCGCGATTTAAATTCGTCATCACCTGGAAAAGTGTTAGTCAAGCATCTCTACCAAATTTCGAGTTTCTATGATTATTACTTCTCGATTTATTAACGTTTGCATACCGTGATCAACCAACCAACCAACGGATGACGGCTATTATTATATAAAATATTAAAGTACAAAGTATTATAATTTGAAATTAGCAATAATATCAAAAGTAGACTTTTTGTGAGATGTATAATGTTATTTTAATGAAGAAAGATCAGAAGCATTTCGTTTAATTTTACTGTCAGTTGAAATCTTACATCTGATTATAGATCGAGTCTGTTTCTGCATTTGTTTTTCGGATTTATCACGCATAGTGAAGATCCTAGAAAGGAAGATTTCTGGGGTCGCCAAATTAACTAAATAAATCATGGTAAGGTTTGTTCTTGTTAGGATGGGAAGCTAACCCTGTATTTTACATTGCCTGAATTACTGCTCTTATGAGATTTTGCCTTTCGCAGTGTTTTCCGGAAACCTACTCCGCCAAAGACGAGGTTTACCTGTAACTTTTCTTTTTTCAAAGATCTTTGCGCGGACCCCTGAAAATTAGCTCGCGGACCCCAGTTTGGGAAACACTGTTCTAACGCAAAGACGAACACTTTTTGTTGAGTCCACGAACGTAAGATTTCATTCCATTGCCGATGGCTGCTCGGTTAGGAAAATGCGATTAAATACGCCGAACTCCCTTCTGAATGCAAATTAAACAATTAATGGGAAAATTTCAGGGATAAAATTAAACGGCAAATTATATCACAACAAAATACTAAGTTAATTCAAAGGAAAATCGCATTAGTCCATCGAATATACGTTATACAAGACTAAACCAAACGAGCAATACATGATACTTCGCAGAACTACGTAATGCTTAGAATACAAAATTGAATTGTAAACTGTTTCGCATATTAGTACTTCACAAAAAACTAGTGTGATTGCCCGTCAAAAATGACAAGTGGACGCGAACGAAATATGAAATTAATAGTTAAGGAGTTCAACCGCTAACTAAGCGTTGATTAAAAAATAGCAACTTAATTAAAAAGAACAAAGTTCATCGTCAACATTCTATGAAACATAATAAATGTTAATTATCGACCATCGGAAATGTCGTGTAGGAAAAAACGATGTAATAGCAATTAAAAGAATAGTGCAAACTATATTATATTCCCAGTAATGATTCCCTTCATCCACTATGATTTTTTTAAATAGAAATTAGTTTACGTTTCGATTTAAATTGCATTAGTTTCACAATGTCGTAAGAAATCAATTTCCGGAAAAAAGTAAATAAATAATTTCAAGTGCTTATTCTTGATGTTATTTTTATTACACACTATCATAATCTAAAGTCCTCCATGGGCCGATCCTTTGGAATTAATTACGGGCCCGGGCCTTAAAAATCACGCGAGTTACACTGGTCCTCCGTAATGTCTCACGGGCCGGGCCGGGTCCGAATTTGCATGTGCCGGGCCTAGAAAATCAGGCCCGTGCAGAGCTCTATCATAATCAAACAGATTTCACATCTTTATTTACATACTGAATTTTTACTTCGTCTACACAAATTTATGTCGTGTATTAACAATAATAGTTAGCTATTTTGTCCGTTAATAGAGGGGAAGAGATAAAGCATTTGACGAGCTACAATGCACCAATAAATCATGGCATCAATAATGTTTTACCGTTAAATCGCCAGAAATGTTTCGCTTTTCTGAATTTGAACTCAATTTTTAAGCTAATTAGGAACTTAATCGAGTTTTCGTGACTGGAAACATAAATTTAGTTCTTTTTTAACGTAAAAACGTTGAAATCTCGAATTCACATCTCGATTCAAACAATTTTCAAATTGTAAACGAAAATATTCTGTAATCGTTCGCAAGTTAATAAAGTGGAGAGAGCAAAACTCTTCTGGAATCGAACCTATTCCCTTAATTATGGAAGATAACCCGTTTAAACTTGAAAGGAGATGCTCTTGAGTATCTGGCGGAAGATTCTTCCAAATCGAACTGGCTATTTTAAAAATTTTCCGCATTAATTCATAAAATCTTATAAACAGAATTGCAGAATGAGACACGTTTTTATTACAGTCTGGAGGATTACATAAGTGAGTAAAGAGCAGTGGCGGATTGCCGAACAGGCGCTCGCCCGAGGCCGCCTCGACACTCACTCATCGGGGCCTCAAAACAGTCAAAACTTGATTTTTTTCAATATTTCATTTAGTAAAATATGTCATAATCAGTTTAATCTACTACTTACGTACACATCTCGTGTTTTACTTAGATTTGTTACAATGTAACATCCCTTGTGTCGTTCAAAAACAAATCTCACAGTTATAATTCATTTTTTGTTTATTTTTCAAATGTGAAAGTTTATATAATAAATATTAAATTTTCTATTTATACATTTCTGTAATTCCATTTATTGAACTTGCTGCATACATTTTTTCCATTCGTAAGTTGTAAAAATTTCTGCAGATTGAGCACCCCCCCTCCCGGTCAGTTGGGGGGCCTCCCGAATTTTTTGCGCCTGGGGCCTTCAGATACCTTAATCCGCCACTGGTAAAGAGTAAATATTACGTCTCGTTGTCAGTTTGAAGCCGAAAATCAGATTGAAACGTCTAACACGACATCTGTCGGGTAGAAGAGGCACTTTCGACCAAACTCGGCGACTATCAGTGCCATCTGTATTATACCAAGAAAAGTTTTGCAGTAGCGTGGTTTGCATACACGCACGGATTCAATGAAAGCCGGACGGAAACAGCCGAGTTATTAGCACCGCGTCGATAATATTCATTTAAGTAATAACATGTGATACGAGTAGTCATAAAATTGAAATTTGTCGTAATATGCATTGCGAAACTCTGACGAATACCAATAAGAAGGGAACGGCACACCAAATAAATGTAGTCCCCGGTAGGAAACTCGTTAAACGTTCTGTTTTTGAAGAATTGAGTGACTTTCACAATCTGATGCCACAAATTCCAACGTTATAACGAATGAATGTATTCATGTAATTACCCGAAAATCAAAATAAAACTGTTTGGATATTAATTTATTTGATCGATTGACAAAAATTTGAATATTCCATGTAAACGCTTGATACAGACCTTTGCTTTGATTTATAACGAAGTCATCATTTGCAGTTTAACCTGATTTTTGCCTTAAGACAACTGAAGGGATTAATATTTTTAAACTGGATGCCATCTCGTGCTAACGTTTATTTCTTACTTTCAATATTATTAGCTCAAAACGTCGAGAAGTCCACGAGATTTAACAACAAAAAATACCATTTTCGCCGACAACCTCGAAGTCATCATTGTAAGTCTTATGCTGCTATTCTCCAAACGAGAGGATGTGAGCAAGTTTGGCTCTTATAAAGGAGAAACGGCGTAATGAGAGGTTGAGCGAGGAAGCGATCTCAGACGACTAAGGGAAGCGCCACTCCGAGTTCATTAGCGCTCATCTTAAAACGAGTACATAAAGAGAAGTGCTAAACAGTCTCGGAAGGAGCCAGGCTCAAGAGGAAAAGAATTCGCGTGTAAGACACAGCAAGGTATCAAAATGAACGCTGTTTTGTGAATACGATTCATCCGACATAAAGAATATTCAAGTTCAAGCGAAAAACGTTATGTCATTGCGGGCGCAAGGTTGCTCGCGAATGAGTATAAATATACAATGCATTAAGCGGCCGCTTCATGGAGTAATCAATACGAACAATAGACTGTCAAACGACTACACAGCGACGCAAACCACATTACCTTCAGAAATAAAAGAACGTTATAGTAATATTCTAATTCCATTGACAATGTTCTCCAATGCAGAATTATACAAAGGTGTATTTTGCGATACTCATTCGGTGACCCGGTTACTCCCCCATACTTCAGGAATATGTTCAAATAGATCCGCCATAAAAAAGGGGTACATCAAAATAAAAAAACAGAGTAAACCGTAGAAATGTTAACAAGTAACAGATTTTCTCTCGAGTCTACAGCGAGAGAAAGTAATAGATGGTCTGTTCAACATCTAGTAAATTTAAGCCATGTGCTGCTCCTGGAGGAGTATTCTTAAAGCAAAACTTCGAAATAAATATTTACGCAAATAGCTAGATAGGAATGCATGGAGCTAAACCCCTTTCAAAGACGACACCACCGAATACATGAAAATAAACGACTGAGTCTCAACCTAGTATCTATTTATGAGCGGGGCACCGGAAGGCCAAACCAAAAAGACAGACATTTAAACTTTTAGCCGGCGACGAAATACGAGACGCACACCAATTTCACGGAGAAGATATTACAGAGTGAGTCACCTGGGCGTTCTTCTTATCTCTCGGCAGATAGGAGGGATACGTTGATTCCGATTAGGCGACAATGGAACGAAACGAGAGAATGGGAAGGAAAGAGGCAAAACGATATTATCTATCTCTGGTTATCCATTATTATAGAACGCGAATCGAAACACGTAGGGTACTTTTCGATAATTGATTCGCGGCACCGCCACACGTCACTGCAGAAGGAATTAAACTGGAGATATCGCTAAAAGAGCGCCTTCGCATGGAAAGAAGGTCGAAGTGAGTGTCCGAGGATTCAAGGATCGAGTAGTCTCTTACAAATTAAACACTTCTGGGCACAGAGTCCGATCGATGGCAAGGCCACAAAAGAGCGCAATTAATTCGACTTGGTAGATAAAAGTTTTATTTTAAATCGCGCGACTGCCAGGGAGTACAGAGGAAGGCACGCTTCTTTAATTTGGCCTAAGTACGCTCCAATCTATCGCGAAAAAAAACCATAGGACAGAAACGAACTCTCCAGCTGACAAATCGGTGAAAAGGAGGGGTCGGGAAAAAACATGGCACCCTTACACGCAAGACGGTGGCAAGTGAGCACATGACGTAAGAGCGAGTCACTGACCGCGAGGGAGGCGTGCTTCTTCAAATGGAGGGGGAGAAATTGGGGGAAAAAACGACTTCATCGCTTTGGGAAGCAACAGCTATGCTTTCTTTCGGCATGCGGCTCATCCTAAACGACAAAAACAAACAAAATAAGGGACTGAATTACGACTTCGACGCAGAAAATAAAAATAAGATAACAAGTCGGCTGAATAAGTCGAGATTAAAAATAAAGAAATGGAAATAATATTTGCGAGTATCTGGAGAGTTTCTGTTGAGAAGTCGATCGCGCGGAGGTTTTTCCCCAAAAAGACGCTCCGGGGTTAATTTCTCCGGCGATGGAGCGTTCGCAGATGCTTCGGGCCACCCAATCAGGAAACTTTTTCTCGCAATGGCGTAGATCAACTGGATAACATCGAAAGGCAATAAAGTAAACAAAAGGGTTGATGGAGATTAAATGTAACAATTTAAGAAGATAAGAGATTGCACACTGTAAATTTCCAGGTTTAGAACGGAATTGCGCAATACGAGCATACGCGTCTACGTCTTTCGTAGTTTCCTGTTATTGCTGTATGAATGATACGTAATTCTTCTCTCGTCCAGCTGAAATTGTGAAATATACGGAGAAGAAAAAGTTATTTTTTTCGACGAATTATATATTTGCTATCAAGCTATCCACTTCTGACTAATACGGTGGTGCCCAAACTACGGACCGCGGGCCACATCTGGCCTGCCATGAGCTTAGAAATCAAAGGACACAATGTAACATAAAAGGAAAGTAGAGAATTATAAAAACAATATATTTTGTGTTTACCTCTCTAATCCCATAAGAGACAATTGCATTTAAAACAAATCAGGTAATTTCGACTCACAACTAAATTCTTAATTTCCTTAAGTTATTCTTAAACTTTATTTTCGACTGGGTGAAGCCTTCGAAAGTGAGCTATGTATGTGGCCCGCGATGAGTGCAGCAATGGGTTATGCGGCCCTTGGACTTAAACGTTTGGGCACCACTGGACTAATATATTAAATACATATAAAATGCTATTCAGATTAATTCGTTAAATGATAATTTAGAAGAAATATTCCTTTTACGATATTATTGAGGAAAATTAAGAGTATCAACTATCACACAACTTGGTAGATTATTTACAAATATTATACTTCCACCATCCTGCAGTTTTATACCACATTTGTTATAGCAGCTTAGCATTTTTAACGATAGACTTTATGACAGGAAAACTACGTGTTATAAAACCTAAACATAGCTACAAAGTTGCTACAAAGTTAACTTTAAAGCCCACTGAGAGGAATTTCCGTCCTGTCAATAACGTTTATCGACTTATTCCCCATTCGAAAATCCACGGGCGATCGAAACGGCGCCAAATCAAAGCAACATGCAGCAATCATCCACTTGAATCGGCCTCTCATCCGATTGGTGTCTAGAAAGCGGAAGTGAACCTCTCTGGATCTAAAAATGTACCGCTCTGCTAAGTGCCAGTGACCCTCCACACTGCCTATATCCCTACCCCCCCCCCCCCCCCCCCGACCAGCGAACGCGGTCCACATAACAACGGGGTCTCCACGGAGCTCCCCGGGGAATAGCATCTCGTTAAAAGGATTGCCCCGTTGTCATTGACCGCCAACTGTCGGTCGTATCAATCACGCGCAATCTCCTTCATTCCGAGTGTATAGCCTCCTCTGCGACGGAGACATCTGTTGACGGATGGATGAATTCCCAGAAAGGCAGCAGAGGTGCAACGGAGAGAGACGATTGAGGACAATATTTCGAGGGACTAAAAAGAAGTGGGTAAAAGGCAAAAACGGCATAAACTAAGCCTCCGAGAGGTAAAAAGAAAAGCTCTATTTACGTATTCGGAATGAAAAGGGAAGAATGGTGAAAAGGGAAGAATGGTGAAAAGCGAGCCGAGATTTGTTAGCAATAAGAGAAACAAACACACGACAATTTTAGATGTGCACAGTTTTGATAATATTACACACCCGTATCCAAAAACATTTGTGATCTTCTAAACAGAAATGAGTTCATGGAACACATTTATATACGTCGGACTTATCGAGAGATAATTTTTGTGCACAGCATCCTAATAGTCAATAAAAATAAATAAGTTTAATATCCAATATTTGAGTCAGCCATCAAGTGTCACCACGTATACAGCATATCTTAACATCTCCAACCAAATGCTTTCACGACGGATAGATGGTATTTTTAGCATAAAATAACAGTTTTTATTGAAGCCCTGATTTCTTCAAAAGCGAGAATTGTGTTGCAATATTCCATCCTTCGCATTACGGGTATAATTTTCATAGCCATTCAATGTCAATATTTTCAAATTAAAGGCTTACAATTAGAAAGGGAAAATTTAATTCGGCAATCGAATCGTGCAATTCAATTCGCAATTGTACACGTTGTCATCTGATAGCTGATGCACGCCGTGTGCCAATATTGCAGTGAACATTGGGTACAGTGGCGTACGGACCATGGATCCGATGGATCGGTCGATCCAGGGCCCGGAGCTCGAGGGGGCCCGAAGGCCCGTGGTCGACATATACACAATTTTATCGTTTACTATTTCTCACACTTCCTGTAACTGTTGCTACATCAGAACGTTCGTTCTCTAAGTTGAAATTGATAAAAAGCCATTTAAGGAGCTCAATGGGGCAGAAGCGTCTCAATGGACTCGCAATGATTTCCATTGAACGAGCCCGTGCTATTAAAATTGACACTTCTGCAATTTTGTGGAAATTAAAGCTCGTAAGAAGAATTTTTCTACGTTGCAAGCTAACAAAGTGTTTTATGATAAATGCTAAATATAGGCTTTATATTACTTGTTTTGCTATGCAGAAATTGTTATTTTTTACTGCATCATAATCTTGTATTCTGATTTCTGTAATAGCTGTTTCCTGAAATGTAATTATGGCCAATTAACTGATAAGATTATTAAATGTTGGCAATATATTTTTATTTATAAAAATCGAATTATTAATAAACTTATTTCATTAAAAAATTTTCCCCTTAAAAAATAAAATAACCAAAAAATATATATTGGAGGTGGGGGGGGGGGGGGGGGGGGCGTAAAGAATTCTCGAACCAGGGCCCGGCTTCACCTTGCTACGTCAATGATCAGGTAGCAAGACTGCGAGACATTATCCACCTTCCAATTGAAGTCCAATTAAAATTCCTGACGCTTATTTGACATCAATTGTTTCACATTTAAAAACTGATGAAATCAAAATAAATAAGAAACTGAAAATCTACGGTTGCCTCCTACTGGGAGCCGCCACACGGGGCGCGCAAGCCATCCACCGCCGCCTCTGGACATAGGCGATAATCCTTTAGATGTGATTTTTCTTCTTTACTTAACATTCCATCCCACAGTCGCCAAACTACAAACAAGATTCAAAACATCATCAAGAAAAGCCAACAACAACAAAAAGCTGAACCGTTATCTCTAAAAGCTAAACCAACGGTCTCGTTTGTTTGTCTTAGTCTGGCCCTTAGCCTCAAGAGTTCTGAATCCCTTCCCCCGAATGTCCTCTATCGATTCGACGACCGAGAGAATTTTCTAAAAAAACAACAAATGACCACGAAAGCGAGCGCAGCCCTCGAGAATCCGAAAACAAACGAGGCCACACGTCGTCTACGAGCACTCGCGATTTCTGCCAGAATCCCAAAGAGGACTCTCACACGCGCACCGAACGTGTAAAGACACACTCGATGAGAGAGAGAGAGAGAGAGATGATGATGATTCCCCGAAAAATGAGACAGAGACGCAAACGCGCAAATTAGATCTAAAAATAGAAATACGACAGAGAGGGGGGAGGGCTGGTGTCAAAGTGGTGGTGGGGACACTTTCGGAGGAGCGGCAGACCGGTCTCAGACGATGGAAGGGGCGCTGCCCACACCGTCGTGCACCACGGCGCCAGGGAGGAGTAGGAGGATGAGGTGGTGGTGGGCGAGGCGAGAAAGAAAGAAATAAGGAGGGGTCAGAGGCTAATGCATTGTGAGGAGCGAGCGAGCGATTAGGCTCATAACCTCAGACCACTCCGTTAGGCAATATTATTCCTTATTCGACGCTACAAACATACAGAAAGGTTTTACATGGATACAGATTTATGTATATACCAGTCCAGTGGCGGCTATTCAGGTGAAGTAAATTAAGTGCCACTTCACCTATTTTAATCGAAAAATATGTGTTTATTTTAAATAATTATGTTTACTTTATATTAATTATCTATTTCAATATATCGCGAAGATGGAACATTGCATTCTGATTTTACGAATGCACGTTCAGTCAGTTCGTGTGGCTGGATCGACTGCGAGCTAGGGATGGGCGATCTTACCCTGAAAGATCGATTCTGTGAATCGATCTAGATCGTTTTCATAAAGATCGATTTACCAATAAGATCGAACCAAAAAGATCGATTCAAGAAAGATCGATCTTTGATTCAAGCCATAAGAACCAACATTTTACATTAACATTTTATTATGATAATAAAAAGAAACAAAATTAAAAACAAAAGTTCGCGATCAGTTACTGTGTAGCATTAATTTCCTCTCTAATATGATTTTTAATTTTACAGATTTCTGACTGACTATTATTCGCATAATAAATTGCCAATATGCGTACACAGCCATGCCCTCAGCGAGATTCGAACCCGCGAGCCTTACATTGGAAACAAAATACATTAAAATCCTATACCGGGAAAAGGCATTATTACAGAAAAATGTGAATTATTGAGAACAATTTATTTCACACAGTTCTTAATTTATTACAAACTAGCTGAAAATACCCGGCGATGCCCGAGTTATGCCGGACGTCTTTGGCGAATAAAATTATGTATTATATGGTAATACAATCATTTCACCTTTTGCGCATTTTTTACGAAAGCAGGAAGGCATTATAAATTAGAAAAATGTGTTTTAATATTTATTTCAAAGCTTGCTTGTAAACAATATTTTTTATTTTTCTTTCATTAGCATAAATAAACAAATTTTTGCTTGATACAACACGAACAGGCAACATAGAGTTAGCCATGAGAAAAACATTGATTTTCCAAATTAATGCCAGCCACCTTTAAAGAAAACAATACTTTCTCTATACTACGTATATTGGAGAAAGTAAAAAATAATTCTGAGATATCTCTGATACCTATGAATTGGGCCGGGAGGCACAATGGAGGTCCGGAGAGAAGGTGAGCATTTGAGCATACGTAAGAGTATAGGATTTCGAGTTTAACAATGTAATCGGTTGGCAAGACAACTTCACGTTAAAAACGGTAAATTTTGTCAAAATATAATATTAAATAGTTAAATTCGAAAGATTTAGATTCGAAAGCGATAAAAGACGATAAGAATAAGAAACTGTATCTATTTTTCTTTAATACAGTCCAAGTCTGAAAATCGTAGGTCAAATATGTGAATTTTAATAAGGTAAAATAAAATAAGGTTGCAGGTCGAAATATCGATTTTTCCATGTTATCTTATGAGGAATAGAAATCATTCTCGGGAATCGAACCCGGGTTGTTTTTGGAAATTTTTTTTTCGTAAATGGCTTCCACATTAAGAACCGAACATTCCTGCCAAATGTCAATCTTCTAGCTACTCGGAAAGTTTGTTAAAAATAGCATTACAGAGTTCCCCACCGACGACGAAGTCAATCTTATAAATATTTTAGTGTATGTGTGCGTGTATGTATGTTTTTTATACGTTTTTACACCGTTGAAGCTATCAAATTCAAAAGTTTCATGGGCCATCCTATGGACCAAGGGAAGAACTTGGTCTAGGTTTGCACCGTGGGGTCTCTGATACCCCATGTGGTCAACAAAATATTATTTCCATAAGTATGCATGGGAAATGGTGTGGAGAAACCCCAAAATGTCATGCAGCCCTTCACTGTTGTGAAATGGATAATTTTACGCATGAAAGAGTGAATATTTTACTGCCCATGTACGTAGGTGCCTGTAATATTCCTGAACCCTCCTCTAAGAGAACTTCCGACCTAAATTTATCCAGAAGCCATAACTGAGCGCTAATTCTGCGGTCCTCTAGCGATATCGAATTCAACTCCTTCAAGAGTGATGTGACGCTGTATTTTTTCTCATATTTTTGCTTAACGAATCTGGCTGCTTTACGTTGGACACTTTCTAAATCAAGTAACTGTCCCTTTTCGTACGGATCCCATATGCTCGAAGCGTATTCGACCTGAGATATGACCAATGTTAAATAACACGTTTCTCGTACCTGTTCTGTGCTACTTCTTACTATTCTGCCTACGAAGCCCAATTTCTTATTACCTGCGCCTACTGTTCCTCGAATGTGCATATTCCACGATAGATCACGACAAATGGTCGTCTAAGAGCGCATCTAACTTTCTGGTTGTACCATCTTGGTACCGCACCATCACGTTTAAGTTTATGTGGAATAAATTTATCCGTACCCTCTCGCATCATATCCCTGAAAACGCAGAAATAAGGGAATTGTGTCTGTAAAAAAGACCTAAATTTCGAGAAATCGCCTTTGGCGTACATATATACGCGTCTTCTAGCCTTAACCTGTTTCTCCACTTTTAGCTTAAATTCTACGTACACAGCATTATGATCGCTTATTCCTTCCTCTATGGAAAGCTTGTTCATACGCTCGGGGTAGTTCGTTACGAGTAAATCTAATATATTGTTCGATCTCGTGGGACATCTTACTAGCTGACACAACGAGTGTTTAACGAAGGTTTCTATAAGTGCTTCGCATGATTCACGCTCTCTACCACCGGGGTCAAAGCAATTATGATTCCAGTCTACTGAAGGTAAGTTGAAATCTCCTCCTATTATAACAGCCCTCTCTTTATTTTTCGATATTAGCGTTGCTACTTGTTTCTCGAGATTATGAATAATTTCTAAACTTGCATTGGGAGGCCTATAAAATGCGCATATATTTGCTGTAGTGTAATCGCTTCCTCTAACTCCACACCAAACACTTTCTATTTCGGTGTCATTAATCGGTAGTGGAAAACTTTCGTATGCCTTGCTGACTGCTATAAATACTCCACCTCCCGTCCGGACTCTACGATCCTTTCTAAAAATTCTATAGTCTTGAGGGAATACCTCCTGACTTGCAATCTCATCAGTGAGCCAACTCTCTGTACCGATCACGACATCGGCTTCTAGACTACGAATAATATGCTCAAAATCGGCAATTTTCTTACGGATGCTGCGGCAGTTCAATACGACGACATTTAATTTCTCACTATCGCTTCTCAGATAAACCTCAGCCTTACCATTCGTAATCGTTCTAGGAATACATCTACATGCGTTCTTCATACTATTATTCCGCCAGTTGGTTGATATAGCATTTTCTTTCTGATCGCGTTTTATTTCACCATTTTTATCGAAATCCCAAACGTTAACACTATTGACATCACGGATGTCAGCGCCTTCATCGCTCGGTAACTCTAATTTATTTGCGGTATCGGCCGGATTTCTCGTAATATTGTTTTCTATTACCCTCTTAATTACACCTATTCCCCCAAGACGCCTACACTGTACCCTGCTCTCTAGCCTAAAAAAGCCCTACTATGCTCAAGGATCCTACGCGCTACACCCTGGGATGCCTCCGGCGTGTAATGAACCCCCGAGCCATTTAGGGGTGCCCCACACGATCCAAGAATCGGACGAAGGTCAACGAAATCCACCCCCATGTCCCTACAGAAAGACCATAACCTTCGGTTTAGCCCCTCCACCCTACTCCAAACCTCAGAGCCACAGTCAATCCGCGGGACAATGCTGCAGATGGTTAAACGCACATCAACCCCAGACTCCTCTCGGACACGACCGACCTCGGAGTTTAAGTCCCTAAAGGAACTCAAAATCTCCTCGGAGCCGCGCTTCGAGGCGTCATTGGTGCCAACATGCGCCACCACCCGCAGACTAGAGCAGCCCGTGCCAACGACCTCTTCCCGAACCACCTTCGTCACCTGGGGCACCGTACCTCCTGGTATACACCTGGAGAACACCCGCTCCACCACTCCCTCCCGGCGGGCCCTTGATAGCAAAGGCGCCATCACACGCCGGACATTAGAGCTACCTATCACTAACAACCCTCCCTTCGCAACCCGACTCCTCTTAGGTGGGATAGGTACGGTCACAGAGTTCGTTGAGCTATCCTCCGACAGCACCGCAAACCTGTTGCTAACAGGGGTAGGTTCACATACCACCTGCTTCCGCAGCACCACCCCACGACTACCACGTGTAGCCACCCTCCACTCATCGGGCTTTATGGAGGGAGTCGTCCCTACCCGTGGAGAGACCACGCAAGACTCCTCGATCACCCAGCCGGCGTTAGCACTTGGGCGAACCCGAGCCGCCATCCCGGCGCGGAGGGATCTCGAGGAGCGCCTCATGCGTCCCACCCGGACACAAGACTCCTCGCAACCTTCCACCCTAGAGCGGAGCTCCGCAACTAACTTCTCAAGCTCCGCGACCCGGGCCCGCAAGGACTCGCAATCAGCAGCACTCTTGAAGAGAGAAACAGAGGGCCTAAGGGGAGTCATCCTATCTTTCCCAAGTGCGGGTTTCTATAAGCTCTTAAATAACGTATCTAATAGACTAGTCTAACGCTTAATATACGCGGGGAAGTTATTCCTGGAGTGCTCGAGTGAAGGGATCAAGGGTCAAACGCAGGTAGAAAGTGAAAGTTAGTCACAACGCAAACAACGTTAGTTCGCACACAAGATGGTTAGTACACAATCAACGTGTAAATTTGTAAACTATGAGTTACGGGAAAAAAATACTCTAAAAAATACAATTACTATTTAAATAAACGGACTTATAAAAAAACAAAAACTGGGTGCTGGAAAAAGAACGATACTACGGTATTCAACAATGAAATATTAAGTTAACACAAAAACGATGACAAGGATTACTCAAATACTACAAACAACGTTAGAAGTTAATAAAACAGAGGTTAGCACACAAACACCTTACAATTCTAATAAAAGGAAGAAGTTACGTTTATAGAGTATGGAGTGTTAGAAAATTTACTACACTACGGTATACGACTAATAAGTCTTACGATTAAAAAAAATACAAGGAGGTTATTAGTTAAGATAACTACTACTATAAGTAAATAGGCTATAAGAAAAGTTAACAAGTAATATAAAAGAAAAGTTAGTTCTACTTAACAATACGTCTACTTCTACTCTAATGCTACTGCTACAATGGTCGCTCGTAAGTCCGTTGGGCTCCACTGAAGGAAGTGAAAGGCACGTCCGCTCTCTTCAACAGCCAGGTAGAGAATGATTTTCTTACGGATGCTGCGGCAGTTCAATACGACGACATTTAATTTCTCACTATCGCTTCTCAGATGAACCTCAGCCTTACCATTCGTAATCCTTTTAGGAATACATGCGTTCTTCATATTATTATTCCGCCAATTGGTTGATATAGCATTTTCTTTCTGATAGCGTTTTATTTCACCATTTTTATCGAAATCCCAAACGTTAACACTATTGACATCACGGATGTCGGCGCCTTCATCGCTCGGTAACTCTAATTTATTTACGGTATTGGAGGGATTTCTCGTAATATTGTTCTCTATTACCCTCTCAATTACACCCATTCCCCTACGACGCTTACACTCTACCCTGCTCTCTAGCCTAAAAAAGCCCTACTAAGATCACGGATCCTACGCGCTACAGCCTGAGATGCCTCCGGCGCGTAATGAACCCCCGAGCCATTTAGGGGTGCCCCACACGACCCTAGAATCGGACGAAGGTCAACGAAATCCACCCCCATGCCCCTACGAATGACCATAGCCTTCGGTTTAGCCCCTCCACCCTACTCCAAACCTCAGAGCCACAGTCAATCCGCGGGACAATGCTGCAGATGGTTAAACGCACATCAACCCCAGACTCCTCTCGGACACGACCGACCTCGGAGTTTAAGTCCCCAAAGGAACTCAAAATCTCCTCGGAGCCGCGCTTCGATGCGTCATTGGTGCCAACATGCGCCACCACCCGCAGACTAGAGTAGCCCGTGCCAACGACCTCTTCCCGAACCACCTTCGTCACCTGGGGCACCGTACCACCTGGTATACACCTGGAGAACACCCGCTCCACCACTCCCTCCCGGCGGGCCCTTAATAGCAAAGGTGCTATTACACGCCGGACATTAGAGCTACCTATCACTAACAACCCTCCCTTCCCAGTCTGGTGATTTGCAGGGTATGATGTGGATGTAGATGTATGTAACATTACAGATGCTAAGACCAATCAGCCACCGTCAACGGCAATAATACGAAATCATTCTCCATTTATAATATAACAATACGTAATAAAATAGGTACAATATGACAAAAAATGAACGAGGAATTTAAAAAAATGTGAATCAGTTGAAAGAGCGCTTTATATGATCGAAAGTCTGGGATTCAAAACTAATCTTCAATGGCTAATCGCAGTTACACTGCACCGCATATAAGCCATAAAAATCATAATATTAAATATTGACAGAAAGTCTCGAGGAGACGTTTGATTCGCCGATAGCAATTGATGAGGATAATCCGAGACATTAAACCATAAAACAGTAATGATGGAGTGGAAAGGGGGGGGGGGGGTGAAGGAAGGAGAGGGAGGAGAAATAAGGGGTAGGCTGAAGAAATGAAACCGTAGTGGAGAGGCGGGGAGGTCACTATCCCCTCGCGCCTATGACCGACGTCTTTCTTCAAGGCTGCTTATCGACCACAGCAATTAACTTTGCGCATACGAGTGATTGTTAACCCCTTTGACATAGGCTAACGCTGATAAAGTGACCATGAAAATTAAGAAGCGAGATCGTTATCATCTGCAACGAGAAGCCTTCGGTTTTTATTAACAATGACGCAGATTATTAAATACACCACTACCGTGAATATGATAGTAATAAAATGCGAAAAATACACCATCAACAATACTCCTGAAAGAGTTGGTTAATAAAATTTAGAAAGAGAGATAATATATGAACAAAAATATGCAGACAAATCCGTTCTGCTGTGTAATCAGCTCTCATTCGATTCCCTATCCGGGTGAAAAACAAAAATCGCCCAAAGAAACAATAAAGGTCTCGAAAACCTCTCTCTAACAAGCAGTTCAAAGGAATTCACTGGCAAGGGAGAGAGTGGCGGAAGAGGGAAGTGAAAACCCTGGCGTGATTCCACAGCCTAATGTAGTAGAGGAGAGGGCGGATGATACAGCCTCTCGGTATGCGTGGGGGAAGGGGAGAGAACGGGAAGAGGTAAGCGTTGAGAGAGAGAGAATTGATGAGGAAAGAATAAAGGGAGAATGCGGCTGGATGTGATGTTTGGGAGGTGGAAAGAGGGAGATATGGGAAGAGGATTACGGATGGGGAGGATAAAGGAGGTAGAGAGAGGGAGAGAAGGAGGGAGAGAGAAATGCATTCAGTGCTAACAGTCACGATCGGACATTCCAAACAGTGCGGGCAATTATGAAATTTACATAAAAACAATTGCGACGGACAACTGTAATGGAATCATTCGTTTCGCAGCTAGAACATCTCACCGCGACCAGCTGCTTTCGACACATGTATTTAAAGACAATCTTCAATGAATGCTTTTCATGTCTTTCAAAACTTGTGAGACGCTTGGCGATTAGATGCGCGTGTTCATCAATGATGCCGAAGATTCAAAAGAATCTGCTCCTCACTATTTCGCACGATGTTCGAGAATGAAAGGTAATAACTGCGAATTTATCATCTGGCAAAAGAAAGACTAATTTACCTCCGATAAAATTATTCCAATACGAAAGTTCCAAGAAACACTTCCGAACACTAAGGAGCAACATTTACAGCTCCGTCTGTTGTGGTACATTATTGATTTAAAAATTTGTAAAAATAAATTCAGATTCATTTCTGCGCTGCGTCTATTTTTAAAGGAATAAATTCCGGATTTGCGTAAAAATTTAAGTATGGCTGATTACAATAAAATACTGAACGAGAATTAGTCCTACAATCATACTATTTCCATGACTTTTGGGTCCAAGGTCTCTCTACCTCAGTGGTTCTCATACTGGGGGGCGCGAGGCAATGAGAAAAAAATCAATTTTTAACTTCAAATTCAGATGATATAGTTTCTACGTATTTTTCAATCTTTCCAATATGTACCAGATGCATGGGTAAATACAATTACTAGTTGATCATGAATAATTATGTAAATAACGAGTCCAAAGGGTTACATTTATTTCAATTGAAATATTTCAACGGTGGGGCATGACGGCTTAGTGAAAACCAAAAGGGATGCGTCATGTCAACAATTTTGGGAACCAATGCTCTACCTATTGTTCTATGTGATGAAGTACTTATCTCCATTTACCTCAGCTCAAAGCAGTGTAAGGGGTTCAACATAGCCAACTGCCTACTCGAACCGAATCTTTTTCGCTTTATTCCGTATTTAGAAAAAGACCAAAGAGTTAGCTGAAGGACTCTGAGAATGGGCAAAAAGAAATGCTATGATTACTCAAGTCTCTCTGACAGCGAGTGAAATATTTGCGAGACTCCTACACGGCCGCCATATTTCGTCCCTCGAATTCCGTAACCAAAGAAAGGACTGAGAAAAGCAGAAAATAGCTTCGAAGGTCAATTCCAGAGTGGCTGGAAAGGCTGAGGGCGATGGATATTTTTTCAAACATATTATTAGAGAAAAGCGGTTTGGCGTTTCGTAGGGAGAATGAGAGGGAAGTGGTGGAGGAATTTCGTGTCTGAAAGTCCCAAACGGGAGCAAACCAGAAAAACCATTTGCACCACAATAATTATCCAAGGATGGATTAACTAAGAATTCCTATTTTATCGAAGTGAATCATACAGGGATTTCGGATATTTTTAATACTTGCGTAAAACCGTCTACGATCGAGAATCGACGAGAGAAAATACGATTACATAAAGTATGGTACTGTGGTACCAACTTATGAGCAATCGGACAATACAAGAGATGTATTTCTCACAAAAAAAATCGAGTGTGTATTTACATTGAAATTGTGACAGAGCAAGCAGCCGAAGGTTTTGGCAGGGCGTACAATTATATCATGCCAACACACTAGAGAAAATCTCTATTAGCCTGTCTTATCCGGGAGAAAATGACCGGCAGTATTCGCCGATTATTTCAAGGTATATTCTCGTACGCTGTGTGTGTCTTCTTTGCTTTTTTTATTTCTGTCACTTTTGATTCCATTACTTCTCTTCTGTCGTAGGGTTAGAACAAACACGTGGGCTCCTAAAGGTTTCATTCAAGTGGCAATGTCGGAAGGAAAGGAGGAGGGGGAGGGAGACGAGGGGGGAGGGAGAAGAGGAGGGGAGGGGGAATCCGTCCGGAAATCTCGCTTCCGCGACGGTGAGACCGCGGTTTGGAGGAAGAGAGAGAGCATCGCAAAGACTACTACTCTGAGAGAAACGCAGTGTCGTTCCAAGAAGAGAAGGTGAATAAACACGACGGCGACACAACAGAGCAGCCCGCTGTTCTGGGGCAGAGTCTATAAGCAGGCGTCTTGGAAGTGTTGGATGAATCACTTTATGTGGGCGTTGAGTCTTCACGTGATGGATGGCGGATAATATTTAGTCACTGGGGGAGGAATTATGAGAACTTAATACGAGATGATTTGAAATAGGATCTCGCTAGTGTTTAAGATCTTTCAGAGGGCGAGAAAGTTAAAAGAGCGCATTCGGAAGTGAGGAGACTATGATAGTACATAAATCGAATCAAATTATGAATATCATTCCAATGATTGAATTTGAGGAAATAAGGATGGGAGCCTAAAAAATATTTTAAAGGCATTCCACGCATAATCTACAAGACATAAGATGATTTTATTCAATAACACTAAGTCTTAACGTAACTGTATTTCTCAAATAAAATAAAACGAAATCACAATAACGCATCCATAACTTAAAATGATAGGATACCGGCAAGCGTAGATGGATTTAGCATATTTTGGGATCACTGTCATAATAGTCATGAAATTATGATCTGTGAGTCACAATATACGTGGAAATTCGTTTTGATAAAATATAAAACGGTAGAAATTTCCCGTAAAACTCGATATTGAACCCAGTAAAAAAAGCAGGAAACGATCGTCATGTTAGGCGTGCTGTAAGTGGAGGAAAAGAAACGACAGGCAAACGTGCTTTCCGACGTCACCAGCTCCATCCGAACAATTTCCCTGAGTGGACGTAATACTAAACCGGAGACTAGAATCTTTATTGTTAGGGAAGCGCTCACAATAAGCGGTGGAAAAGGGCAGGGTGGGGTGAACGTGATAGATAAATCAAGTGGTAGGGCTGAAAGACTAACAATAAGGGTTCGGGTTGAAAGGGAAGGGAAAGAGGAGTGGATTGGGAGAGGAAGAGCGAGTGGATGGGCGAGGCACACGCGACACCATCAGTGGCACTACAGAAGGAACCCGCAGACGAAAATGTGGACGGCTGACTTCTCTACATTAAATGTTTTTTCACTAAGGGGCGTTTAATTCACGCATTCGATACGCCGATAAGAGTCTCGATTGATAAATAATATAGAGGAGAGTTAAGAGAGTCAAAGATGTCGAAATAAACTTAAACAATATCAACTTCAGATGGTCAATGACTGTGATTCAAAATGAAAAAACAGGTCTTCTACTATACAAGCTACAGTACCCGGCGTTGTCCGGGGAAAAACACAAAAAAATGTTTAACAAAAATTAATGTTTTACTTCAGTGCTTCGTTGTAAACAATGTTTTTGGTTTTTAGATTATTTATAAGCATATATAAGATTTTTCCGGATCCAACTCTTGATGCTGCAACATACAGCTGGCATTACCTTTGTAATGCTTAATCTTGTGCCATTAGCATACAAAGTTATTTTGCTTTTTGTATAATTAATATAAAACATTTGGGATAAAAAGTAGCCTACCGCCTTCCTATTTGTGAAGAAAGTATCTGTTGAAAGTTTGATTACTCTAGCTTAAACGTGGAAATGTAGAGATGCACAAATAAACAAACAAACAAACTTTCATAAATATATAGGAGATAGGATGAAATTTCACCATGCAACGAATATTTGCCTTCATTGGCTGATCTTCTCTGTATATCATTTACGTAGGTTTTCTTTAAAATACTAAAAATATTAAGACGATTACGTTTCTGGCGAGAGGGAGAAATGAGGAATTTACTGGGACATAGCAACTTTTACTTAAAAATAAAGAGACCCGACGTGAAAATTAAGTGGAAACTTAAAAGGAAAAGCCCTAAGTAATGAAAGGCGAAATTAGAATTTTATTTTGATATACATTCGTTAACGCAACGAAATAATTCTTCACGGGAAAGCATTTGAAAATCAATGTATGATGAAAAACAGCGTCCTTAGGATGGATAACGCGATGTCCTAAATCAGATTTCTCAATGAAAATTTCACGCAAAATAAAAAAAGGCAGTTACTAACAACAATGTTGACATCCCTGGAAGGCGAACAAAATATTCCTCGATTACTCATATCGCGGTAACGATATCGAAGAAGGGTGACAAAAAGACGAAGTGTAAGGAAGAAAATGGTGCACTTCGGAAGAAGGAGAGTGCGGCTGGAAGGACATATTTGTGATGGAGTAAACAGCCGATGACGAACCACGAACCCGTCGAAAGGAATAATTCTCGACGGATTAGAAGGATGTATTGAGTCGCGTTGACGAAATTTGCCCATTGACGCGTGGAGAGAGCCTTTAAACAATGCCGACGTGGCATTGATAATTAATCAGACGCCGTCCACATTCCCTGAACTAGGAGATCATAGGCGTTGCATCATTCTCTTCGAATCTCTGAATAGAACTTAACAATGTTTAGCAAGCGATGAATACGAATGCATCTGTCGTCAACGGAGATCAAGACGGATAACAGCCTCGCCCAGGTATTTACTTCATCGCGACTCTTGATTGAAAACATAAAAGGAGATTGGCGTCTCGAGCTATTTCCCAATCTAACACCTGACGCGGCAACGCATTCCAAATAACCCATCCCTGGTTTTCCTGGAAATACTTTAAATAAACTTAGGTAACATAACAAATGCCTGAAAGTCACTTTTTCAATAAAATTGAACGTAAATATTTATAAACTCTATCCATCAGCATCAAAATCTATTCGTTAATGCTAAGTATAACAATTTATGGTATTCCATATAATTTTCTCCAGAAATTATTCAAAACAGGAATTTATTAGCGCGAAATAGCGCACAAACAAAATTGACAAAATAAGAAATTAAAAACAAATGAAACGCAAAAAAAAGAAAAAATCACGATTTCTTAATTTTCACTCGTAAATTCAAATAAAATCCCTAGACTCCTTCTAATTGTGTTTGTCGAGAAGGGAAAGCGACATCTAAAATGAGTATTTACCCTTCTAGAACCGAGTTAATCCCGACGGAAAAGAAAATTTAACTTGATATGATAACAGCCGCTTCCTTACGTAAAATGCCGTACGTTCACTAAAGACACACAACCGCTTATCTCATAATATAATCGATTCCGCCAGAATGAGGGCTAAACCCAAAGTTGTCAGCCATGCATTTAATACAGATAGAAATTCCGCAACTGTTGAAAGAATGAGAGGGAGAGAGAGATAGGAGAAAAAGAAACTATGAATTGGGCCAAAATGAGTAAGACGAGGATGGATAAGGAGTCTTCGGTTACGATGGTAGGGGAGATTTTGTCCGGGAAGAAAGAAAGAGTATGCGAACGTCTCTCGAGGGAGCAAAAGGGAAAGAGATGGGGGGGGGGGGTGAAGGGAGAATGCGAGGGATTCCTCTCCTGCCCTCTGCCCCTCCCCCCCTCGCCTTTCCCACGCCCCTCGAAGAATTCAGTCGCCGGGGACCTCAGACTGCGCTCTCAACCCCTGACCCATGTCAAACCCAAACCAACCCATTTTCAAAGCTATTAGAGGCGTCTACTTCCTGCCTGCGGGGAGCAGATATTTTTTTCTACTCCCATTGCGTAATGTACTTTCCTAGTCCCATGGCGCTTTGATTGACGGGAAGGGGGTGGGGTGGGGGGGAGGGAGAGGAACGATTTCACGCGATGTTATCTCGATCCATCTTTTTTATATCGCAGACGGCGAGAGAGTAACGGGGCGAATCGAGGCCGCCGTGGCCGAAGGGTCTCTTCTTTTGCGGCGGAATTCTTACGGAGGCAGCCGCCGAGACATACCACCGAAGAAGAACATTTCACTTTCGATACACGACACTTATCCTTTGTTCACACATGGTTCGATATTATCGGAGGACGACTCCGAAGCCGTTGCGCCCGCACCCACTCCCGTCTCCTCGGTGGGGACCGGGCCCAAGGGGAGCTCGGGGGGAAAGAGGGGGCTGTTAGTGTTAGGGAGCTCCAATGTCCGGCGTGTGGTGGCGCCTTTACTGTCACGGGCCCGCCGGGAGGGTGTTCATGAGCGGGTGTTCTCCAGGTGTATACCAGGAGGTACGGTGCCCCAGGTGACGAAGGAGGTCAGGGCGTCGGTTTTGGGCACGGGTTGCTCCTCGTTGCGGGTGGTGGCCCATGTTGGGACCAATGACGCCTCGAAGCGCGGCTCCGAGGAGGTTTTAAGTTCTTTTAAGAACTTGGCCGCTGAGGTTGCTCGTGTCCGAGAGGAGTCGGGTTCTGATGTGCGGCTTACTATCTGCAGCATTGTCCCTCGGACGGACTGCGGGTCTATGGTTTGGAGCCGCGTGGTGGGCTTGAACCGTAGGCTGTGGGACTTCTGTAGGGGCAATGGAGTGGACTTCGTTGACCTGAGGCCGGTGCTGGACTCATGTAGGGTACCCCTAAACGGTTCTGGTGTCCACTACACGGCCGAGGCAGCGGATGCGGTAGCGCGTAGGGTTTTTGAACACGCTAGGGTTTTTTTTAGGTTAGACGAGGATAACACAAATATATCTGTTAGAAAAGAGTCCGCCAACATTAACCGTAGGGAGTCCAAGAATAGCGGTAGAGTGAGAAGTAGAAAAATAAAATTGTTAGATCAAGTGGCGGGGAAATCCAGAACGAAAATATCCGTAGAAAACACAATAAAAATTATTATTATGAACTGCCGAAGCATTCGAAGGAAACAGGCTGATTTTTGCCACTTAGTTAAAAGCCATCGTGCAGACGTTGTATTGGGAACTGAGAGCTGGCTATCGGGCGACATTAATTCTAACGAGATTTTCCCACCAGATTACGTGGTGTATCGCAAAGACAGGAGGGAAAGAGTCGGAGGCGGAGTTTTCATCGCCGTCAGAAAGAGTATATCAAGCCAATTAGAGGAGATTAACGTCAGCGAACACTGCGAAACGATATGGTGCTCCCTTCGTACGAGAAATGGTAAAAAATTATTTTTTTGCTCATTTTACCGTCCACCTGACTCGGGAGTCGAGAACATTAGAGAACTCAGTCGTACATTGCAGGTGATATCTAGGAGAAAGAACGATCCAGTAATCATTCTTGGAGGAGACTTTAATCTTCCATCGATCGATTGGAAATCCGTAACCTATGTTAGTGGTGGAAAAAATAGAGAAGCTTGTCGTGAATTAATTGAAGCATTCACTCTAAACTCGCTAGAGCAAATCGTCAACGAGCCGACGCGATATGACAACAACGGAAACGGAAACATATTAGATCTGCTAGCCACTACCCACCCACTATCGACTAGAAACCTACAAATCGACGACGGCATAGGTGATCATAAAATAGTAATTGCCGACTTCAAATACACCCCTGCGACAATATATAAGCCAACGCGATTCGTCTATATCTTCAGTAAAGCAGATCTCCCAGGCTTAAAAAATTATGTTACAAACCAAATAGCGACATTTATCAATTTTGCGAATAGTAACAGCGTAGATGACTCTTGGACGGAAATTTTGCGAATCATTCGAGAAGGGCTAAAAACGTTTGGCCCAACTAAAGCAATTCGTGATCGGAAGGACCCGCGGTGGGTGAAACCGAAACTCCGTGCCTTGCTCAAGAAACAAAGACGGCATCATGCGCACATAAAGCACCTTAAAGAAGTTGGTAGGGACCACGCAAACGAGTATTTAATATACAGAAATATTCGTAAATCTGCAAGAGACGAAGCGCGTAAGGAATTTGACGTCTACCGATCCACGACACTGTCGGACTCACTCAAAAACGACTCGAAAGAATTTTGGTCGTACGTGCGAGAAATGCGAGGACAGTCCACAGTACCTCTTCTACGTACAGACAACGGTGAAAGTGTAAACGATTCATTTACTAAGGCTAGTATGTTAAATCGGTTCTTCGAAAATTGCTTCACAATAGACAGCGGTGATTTCATTGATTTCCCTACTCGTATAGACTCAAATATGAGCGACATAGAAATATCCGAAAGCGGTATCGTCAAATTACTAAGTCAGGTCCACAAAAGAAAATCGCCAGGGCCTGAAGCCATACCTGCATTCATTATAAACTCGTTAGCAAACGAATTAGCTCCGTACCTTAAGCTTCTATTCAGAAAATCTTTAGATGAGGGTGTAGTTCCTTTGATATGGAAAACAGCCCACGTTACACCAATACATAAAACGGGAAGTAAATTAAAAGTGGAAAACTACCGCCCTATATCGTTGACGTCAATCTTCTGTAAGGTTTTTGAGCACATTATCGGTAGCTCAATAATGCGATTTCTCGAAAGCAAAGAAGCGCTTAACAGTAGCCAGCATGGTTTCCGGAGAGGCAGGTCATGCGAGACTCAGTTAGCTCTACTCACACAAGATATTGTGAAAGCAACGGATAAAGGAATAGGAGTTGATGCAGTATTTTTAGACTTTAGGAAAGCCTTCGACACCGTTTCTCACGTGAAAATAGTGCAAAAATTAAGGGCTTATTCAATTAACGAGAAAATTGTAAATTGGATCGCCTCGTTTCTTTCCGATAGAACCCAGAGAGTAGTCCTCGATGGAGTTGCATCAGACGTCGTCAAAGTGACTTCCGGCGTGCCTCAGGGAAGTGTAATCGGACCTTTGTTATTCTTGATATATATAAATGATTTAGCGGATAATATAAAGTGTAAAGTTAGACTCTTCGCGGATGACACACTTGTGTATGGAGAAATCAACACAATACACGATCAGGAGAATTTGCAAAAGGACCTTCAGGCTATTACGAAATGGTGTAAAGATTGGCAACTCGATCTGAACATAAAGAAATGCGCCGCAATGAATTTCACGCGCTCCACGAATTTCAACCGTTACCCGTACCAAATATCTGAACTAAAGCTAAAATACGTCAATAGCTACAAATACCTAGGAGTAATTCTCAGTAGCAATTTGTCTAGTAGAGAGCATATCAAATCCGTTATAGCATCGACAAACAGAATTCAAGGGCTTTCCTCTAGAGTCCTGCGGGGATGCCCCTCGAATGTGAAGGAAATCGCATACTTTTCCCTAATACGACCCATCGTGGAATACTGTTGTGCCGTCTGGGACCCTTTCGAGGAGGGCCTAACTAGAGAGCTCGAAATGGTTCAGCGTAGAGCGGCTAGATTTGTAAAAGGAGAATATCGGTATGATGCGAGTGTATCAGAGTTATTGAGAGATCTGAAATGGCAGACGTTGAAGAGTAGAAGAATTGAATACAAGAGGAAACTATTTGAAAAATTTGAAAGTTCCGAATTCGTTGAAGACGTACGCGGCATAGTCGTCCTCATCGGTGTTAGTGAACGTAATGTTAGATCACAGTGCAGGACAAAATATCTCGAAATTACCGCTAGAACAGAGAAATACTACAGATCCTTTTTCCCAGACGCGATAAGACAGTCCAACAGAGGAACAAGTTAGAGTTCACTTGGTGTTGTGACACCCCCTGCCAAACGCTTCTAGCGGCTTGCAGGGTATTTATGTAAATGTAAATGTACTATCCGTACATTAAAAGACGTATTCCGATGGTTCAGTGGCTCGTCCCGGCGAATGAATGTTGTCACGTGTGCGTTACGATAACAAAAGAAACAACGTTCTGTGGAGCAGACAGGTTGATCGGAAATTCACCTTCGGATGTATTTTGACTTTTAGCAAGCGATATAATTATTTTAAGGAATGTTATTTGTATCATTACAAAAGTGTTGGCTAAGTGATTGAACTACAAATTACAGGTTATATATTTTAATGCACAGCGATCGTTTGAGCTTATCACTTTATCAGAAATGATGATTTTTTTCAAACTCTAAATTCGATTCAAATCCTCAATTCGGAGAGGAAAGAGGAGAAGGGGCAGGCAGGGTGGCTGCCGTTAGAGTAAAAAACGTTAACTAAAAGACGAAATTAATGGGAAAGCCTGATTTAGGCCGAGGCACTACCGACAGTTTACGAGGCACTAAAACTGAACCGTTATTCGACAAAAATTAAACAAAATCACACAAAGTCCTAAATTAGCGCCTTTTCTCCGAATATAGATATGAAAGCGCATTCAAGCCATCGTCTATCTCCCCTATAAAAATTTAATGATATTGGGAGACTAAATTTCTATAAAATGACACTTTAAATGCCTTTATCGAAACGTGCGTTTTACGACGTGATAAGGACTCTTTAGTTCAGAGAAGGGCGTACAAAAACAGTCGAGTTGACAATATAAGTCAACGCCTTGTTACACAGGCAAAAGTAACGCTAGGAACTCAGGCCATGATCGAGATAATGCAACCGCCATTATGTTAGCAGATACACACACACGCACACACGCACGCACGCACACACACACATGTATGTATGTAGAACCCAGAGAGTAGTCCTCGATGGAGTTGCATCAGACATCGTCAAAGTTACTTCCGGCGTGCCTCAGGGAAGTGTAATCGGACCTCTGTTATTCTTGATATATATAAATGATTTAGCGGATAATATAAAGTGTAAAGTTAGACTCTTCGTGGATGACACACTTGTGTATGGAGAAATCAACACAATACACGATCAGGAGAATTTGCAAATGGATCTTCCGGCTATTACGAAATGGTGTAAAGATTGGCAACTCGACCTGAATATAAAGAAATGCGCCGCAATGAACTTCACGCGCTCCACGAATTTCAACCGTTACCCGTACCAAATATCTGAACTAAAGCTAAAAAACGTCAATAGCTACAAATACCTAGGAGTAACTCTCAGTAGCAGTTTGTCTAGTAGAGAGCATATGAAAACCGTTATAGCATCGGCAAACAGAATTCAAGGGCTTTCCTCTAGAGTCCTGCGGGGATGCCCCTCGAACGTGAAGGAAATCGCATACTTTTCCCTAATACGACCCGTCGTGGAATACTGTTGCGCCGTCTGGGACCCTTTCGAGGAGGGCCTAACTAGAGAGCTCGAAATGGTTCAGCGTAGAGCGGCTAGATTTGTAAAAGGAGAATATCGGTATGATGCGAGTGTATCAGAGTTATTGAGAGATCTGAAATGGCAGACGTTGAAGAGTAGAAGAACTGATTACAAAAGGTAACTATTTGAAAAATTCGAAAGCTCCGAATTCATTGAAGACGTACGCGGCATAGTCGTCCCCATCGGTGTTAGTGAACGTAATGTTAATCACAGTGCAGAGAGAAAATATGTCGAAACAATCGCTAGAACAGAGAAATACTACAGATCCTTTTTCCCAGACGCGATAAGACAGTCCAACAGAGGAACAAGTTAGAGTTCACTTGGTGTTGTGACACCCCCTGCCAAACGCTTCTAGCGGCTTGCAGGGTATTGATGTAAATGTAAATGTAGGTTGTGTCTCTCTTGTGCTGACGAAGGGATCATCCCGAAAGCTCTAACCTCTACAAATGTGTCTCTCCAACACCCCAGTGGCTCTACTTCCGGTAAGTGTTCACTGGGTTTCCTTCAACACCTAGTTGCCCTAAATATCCTTACTTACCCTTCCTCTTGCGTAGCATATATATATACACACACACACGCACACACACACCCGGTGGCGTAGCAAGGTGAAGCCGAGCCCTGGTTCGAGAATTCTTTACGCCCCCCCCCCCCCCCCCCCCACCTCCAATATATATTTTTTGGTTATTTTATTTTTTAAGGGGAAAATTTTTTAATGAAATAAGTTTATTAATAATTCGATTTTTATAAATAAAAATATATTGCCAACATTTAATAATCTTATCAGTTAATTGGCCATAATTACATTTCAGGAAACAGCTATTACAGAAATCAGAATACAAGATTATGATGCAGTAAAAAATAACAATTTCTGCATAGCAAAACAAGTAATATAAAGCCTATATTTAGCATTTATCATAAAACACTTTGTTAGCTTGCAACGTAGAAAAATTCTTCTTACGAGCTTTAATTTCCACAAAATTGCAGAAGTGTCAATTTTAATAGCACGGGCTCGTTCAATGGAAATCATTGCGAGTCCATTGAGACGCTTCTGCCCCATTGAGCTCCTTAAATGGCTTTTTATCAATTTCAACTTAGAGAACGAACGTTCTGATGTAGCAACAGTTACAGGAAGTGTGAGAAACAGTAAACAGGCTGTACATGTGTCTGGAAATGTTGAAGCCAATACATAGTTTTCTACAATTAATGCTCAATCATATACAGAATCACATTGGCTAATTTTTATCTTAAAGCTGGACCTGAAGTATACAATTTGAGTGCCTAAATCTAATGTGAGAATTACTTGCAGCTTCAAATAGTTCATCATCGGTATATGAGAGCATTTGTTGGGGCAGCAAACATCTAAATAGATTTACAACACTTTGAAGGTCTAAAAAACGTTCATTTAGCTGCATAAGAATTATGTCAAGCGAATTACAGAATACATTAATTTCAAGCAATTTTCCAGGCTCATTCATCCTACTGTCGTTTGCAAGCTCGTCAAAATATGTTACACCTCGTGAGGCTTTCTTTTTCTGAAACTCGGATTTGATGCCCCAACTTTTAGCTGTATCTTTAGCGGTATGAACCACAGACTTAAAACCATTCCTGTTATTTGCACCGACTACACCCTTCTCTCTCTGCCCCTCTTGTTTATCTAATGTTTTAACCTTCGTAACTTTCATCTTACAAACGAAAGAAGTTTCATGATCTCGGATTCTTTTCACTGTATTTATCAGCTCTTGTGGTTTAAAATGACACAAAGGGTAAAATTTTGTATATGTCGACCACGGGCCTTCGGGCCCCCTCGGGCTCCGGGCCCTGGATCGACCGATCCATCGGATCCATGGTCCCTACGCCATTGTATATATCATCGATACCGAAGACACGCGAAGCGCATTATTTTGATGATTGGTTTCGTGACGCGCGTGCAAGTTATTTCCGCACGATTTATCACGGGGTTTCAAAAGGACAGTGACCAAAGAGAAAGGATCATTTCGTACGCACTCGGCGATTACACGAGCAGAAAAAAAGTCTGAAATCCATGCGCTGAATTTACATGACCCTTTGGCAAGATTTATCGAATGAAGATGCCAATGACCTCAAGAGTTATTTTTCTGTCCTTACTCTCACTCGACCATTCAAATCTTATTTCAATATAGTCTCCGAGAAACAAACGAGTTTACTAGTTTCTTTAAAATACAAAATCCGACAGTAAATTCCTTGCGTAACGACTATTGAAGCAGAACATCCCGCGGGATCGGTATGGCCATCCGATCCTTCAATATTGTCACTTCAAATTCAAGCAGAACGCATCGGGGCACCCATCAATCGAGAACGCCATGCCAAAACGCAACTCAACGTCACTGGAGATGACAACATTTGATGTTTCTAGGAAATACGTGAGATGTATGCAACAAAACTTAAACTCAAAGCGATACGACTTGGAATAAATACCAAATTTCACAAACCAAGCTAAATTCTTGCACTAAAAACGACGAAAAATTATAGGTATTTTTACATAAATTTTTTAAAGAAATCTACCTATAATTTCTCGGCTAGTGTCGACTAAAGCTGAGTTCACATGGCGGCGTTTCGCGCGGAGCGATGTGAAGCGAAGATACGGGAGCCTATCAGAGGTGAGAGATCCTTCGCACAGCTTCGCCTCGCCCGAGATGGACTTGGTTCAACTTTCTAGGCTTTGCTTCACTTCGCTTCGCTACACGCCAACCGCCGCCATGTGAACTCAACTTAACTGAGACCACATTTAAAAGTGACCGCGAAGCTGACCCCTCGACCGTCATTAACTCGGGTTAGAGGCCCATACCTCGAGACCCATCCTCAAATCCGAGCTCAGGTGTCTCTACCCTCTCAGCAGGGGGGCATTAGCCGTCCACGTATTTTGTAATAAAATGTAAACTATTTTATGTTGTTAAATTAGTGCGATTGTGAATAAAACAACATATTCGGAGGAATTCGCTGATCAAGAGCATCTTTTTAACGGAATTCTACGATAAATAATAACATATTTACGCTCACATCTAATCTTGACGCCCAGGAATACCAACCTCTCAAGAGTTTTGGGACGGGATTGTATTGAAAGCAGTTATTCGCGAGACGGTGCGGAGGGTGTAACGCTTGGTTGCTATATGGTGTTAGATGGGAGAAAAGGAAAACCGCTCATAACTAAAAAGCTTCTCAACCTTTTTCGATCAAACTTTCGGGAATCGCTTGACTATTCAACATTTCAATTTGAAACTGCTCGCCGTGTACATAGTAGTCCTGGGTTTGACTCCAGGAGCATATCTTTTATCCATTTGAATATCATTTAGCTAGTTCAGATTAGTTTAGAGTTTAGGATGGCTACCCCAAGGACTCCCGTTTCCTCCTTTTTGCGCGACGCTGGTTTGGAGGCCATGAGGTCTCGAATCACGGAGCATGAGAGGGTGGTTGCGGACCTCCTTCAGAGGGTGGAAAAGTCCGAGGCGGCTTTGGTGCGTGTGAGGGGTGCGGGGTCATCCCTGAAAGCAAACCGCGCCAAATTGGCGGCTCGGGTTAGCCTGGGTGCGGAAGCCGGTAGAGCGATCGGGGTTGTCCGTCACTCCTTATCGCGGGCTGAGGGTGTTCGGGCCGGGAAACCCGATGAGTGGAGAGTGGTGTCCACTCGGGGGGATCGTGGGGTGGTGCTGCGGAGGCAGGGAGCTGGGAACACCTCGGTGGATCCTCTTCCTGTTCGTAATAGGTTTGCGGTGTTGTCGGAGGACGACTCCGAAGCCGTTGCGCCCGCACCCGCTCCCGTCTCCTCGGTGGGGACCGGGCCCAAGGGGAGCTCGGGGGGAAAGAGGGGGCTGTTAGTGTTAGGGAGCTCCAATGTCCGGCGTGTGGTGGCGCCTTTACTGTCACGGGCCCGCCGGGAGGGTGTTCATGAGCGGGTGTTCTCCAGGTGTATACCAGGAGGTACGGTGCCCCAGGTGACGAAGGAGGTCAGGGCGTCGGTTTTGGGCACGGGTTGCTCCTCGTTGCGGGTGGTGGCCCATGTTGGGACCAATGACGCCTCGAAGCGCGGCTCCGAGGAGGTTTTAAGTTCTTTTAAGAACTTGGCCGCTGAGGTTGCTCGTGTCCGAGAGGAGTCGGGTTCTGATGTGCGGCTTACTATCTGCAGCATTGTCCCTCGGACGGACTGCGGGTCTATGGTTTGGAGCCGCGTGGTGGGCTTGAACCGTAGGCTGTGGGACTTCTGTAGGGGCAATGGAGTGGACTTCGTTGACCTGAGGCCGGTGCTGGACTCATGTAGGGTACCCCTAAACGGTTCTGGTGTCCACTACACGGCCGAGGCAGCGGATGCGGTAGCGCGTAGGGTTTTTGAACACGCTAGGGTTTTTTTTAGGTTAGATGAGGATAACACAAATATATCTGTTAGAAAAGAGTCCGCCAACATTAACCGTAGGGAGTCCAAGAATAGCGGTAGAGTGAGAAGTAGAAAAATAAAATTGTTAGATCAAGTGGCGGGGAAATCCAGAACGAAAATATCCGTAGAAAACACAATAAAAATTATTATTATGAACTGCCGAAGCATTCGAAGGAAACAGGCTGATTTTTGCCACTTAGTTAAAAGCCATCGTGCAGACGTTGTATTGGGAACTGAGAGCTGGCTATCGGGCGACATTAATTCTAACGAGATTTTCCCACCAGATTACGTGGTGTATCGCAAAGACAGGAGGGAAAGAGTCGGAGGCGGAGTTTTCATCGCCGTCAGAAAGAGTATATCAAGCCAATTAGAGGAGATTAACGTCAGCGAACACTGCGAAACGATATGGTGCTCCCTTCGTACGAGAAATGGTAAAAAATTATTTTTTTGCTCATTTTACCGCCCACCTGACTCGGGAGTCGAGAACATTAGAGAACTCAGTCGTACATTGCAGGTGATAGCTAGGAGAAAGAACGATCCAGTAATCATTCTTGGAGGAGACTTTAATCTTCCATCGATCGATTGGAAATCCGTAACCTATGTTAGTGGTGGAAAAAATAGAGAAGCTTGTCGTGAATTAATTGAAGCATTCACTCTAAACTCGCTAGAGCAAATCGTCAACGAGCCGACGCGATATGACAACAACGGAAACGGAAACATATTAGATCTGCTAGCCACTACCCACCCACTATCGACTAGAAACCTACAAATCGACGACGGCATAGGTGATCATAAAATAGTAATTGCCGACTTCAAATACACCCCTGCGACAATATATAAGCCAACGCGATTAGTCTATATCTTCAGTAAAGCAGATCTCCCAGGCTTAAAAAATTATGTTACAAACCAAATAGCGACATTTATCAATTTTGCGAATAGTAACAGCGTAGATGACTCTTGGACGGAAATTTTGCGAATCATTCGAGAAGGGCTAAAAACGTTTGTCCCAACTAAAGCAATTCGTGATCGCAAGGATCCGCGGTGGGTGAAACCGAAACTCCGTGCCTTGCTCAAGAAACAAAGACGGCATCACGCGCACATAAAGCACCTTAAAGAAGTTGGTAGGGACCACGCAAACGAGTATTTAATATACAGAAATATTCGTAAATCTGCAAGAGACGAAGCGCGTAAGGAATTTGACGTCTACCGATCCACCACACTGTCGGACTCACTCAAAAACGACTCGAAAGAATTTTGGTCGTACGTGCGAGAAATGCGAGGAGGACAGTCCACAGTACCTCTTCTACGTACAGACAACGGTGAAAGTGTACACGATTCATTTACTAAGGCTAGTATGTTAAATCGGTTCTTTGAAAATTGCTTCACAATAGACAGCGGTGATTTCATTGATTTCCCTACTCGTATAGACTCAAATATGAGCGACATAGAAATATCCGAAAGCGGTATCGTCAAATTACTAAGTCAGGTCCACAAAAGAAAATCGCCAGGGCCTGAAGCCATACCTGAATTCATTATAAACTCGTTAGCAAACGAATTAGCTCCGTACCTTAAGCTTCTATTCAGAAAATCTTTAGATGAGGGTGTAATTCCTTTGATATGGAAAACAGCCCACGTTACACCAATACATAAAACGGGAAGTAAATTAAAAGTGGAAAACTACCGCCCTATATCGTTGACGTCAATCTTCTGTAAGGTTTTTGAGCACATTATCGGTAGCTCAATAATGCGATTTCTCGAAAGCAAAGAAGCGCTTCACAGTAGCCAGCATGGTTTCCGGAGAGGCAGGTCATGCGAGACCCAGTTAGCTCTACTCACACAAGATATTGTGAAAGCAACGGATAAAGGAATAGGAGTTGATGCAGTATTTTTAGACTTTAGGAAAGCCTTCGACACCGTTTCTCACGTGAAAATAGTGCAAAAATTAAGGGCTTATTCAATTAACGAGAAAATTGTAAATTGGATCGCCTCGTTTCTTTCCGATAGAACCCAGAGAGTAGTCCTCGATGGAGTTGCATCAGACGTCGTCAAAGTGACTTCCGGCGTGCCTCAGGGAAGTGTAATCGGACCTTTGTTATTCTTGATATATATAAATGATTTAGCGGATAATATAAAGTGTAAAGTTAGACTCTTCGCGGATGACACACTTGTGTATGGAGAAATCAACACAATACACGATCAGGAGAATTTGCAAAAGGACCTTCAGGCTATCACGAAATGGTGTAAAGATTGGCAACTCGATCTGAATATAAAGAAATGCGCCGCAATGAACTTCACGCGCTCCACGAATTTCAACCGTTACCCGTACCAAATATCCGAACTAAAGCTAAAATATGTCAATAGCTACAAATACCTAGGAGTAATTCTCAGTAGCAATTTGTCTAGTAGAGAGCATATCAAATCCGTTATAGCATCGACAAACAGAATTCAAGGGCTTTCCTCTAGAGTCCTGCGGGGATGCCCCTCGAATGTGAAGGAAATCGCATACTTTTCCCTAATAAACCCATCGCGGAATACTGTTGCGCCGTCTGGGACCCTTTCGAGGAGGGCCTAACTAGAGAGCTCGAAATGGTTCAGCGTAGAGCGGCTAGATTTGTAAAAGGAGAATATCGGTATGATGCGAGTGTATCAGAGTTATTGAGAGATCTGAAATGGCAGACGTTGAAGAGTAGAAGAATTGATTACAAGAGGAAACTATTTGAAAAATTTGAAAGTTCCGAATTCGTTGAAGACGTACGCGGCATAGTCGTCCCCATCGGTGTTAGTGAACGTAATGTTAGATCACAGTGCAGGAGAAAATATCTCGAAATTACCGCTAGAACAGAGAAATACTACCGATCCTTTTTCCCAGACGCGATAAGACAATCCAACAGAGGAATTAGCTAGACTTCACTTGGTGTTGTGACACCCCCTGCCAAACGCTTCTAGCGGCTTGCAGGGTATTTATGTAAATGTAAATGTAAAGCTGAAAAGAAGCGAGGCCTTTTTTCTTTAGCATTTTCAAATATCTTAAAAATGAGATATCGACGCGCTATTTTCACAGTTATGCCGAAAAAAGTATGAAATTAATTTCCATATCGTAGAAATTCAAATCTCATTCGAAAAAAGCCAACAATTAGGTTTAATTTATATTTTGCGTGATTTTTTACGCATTTATTCAATTCGTCGTGATAAAATTGTGTTTTATATGTCCATGACTATTATTACTTTCTGGAACATTCAATATTGTGGAATTTTATGTTCTTTATACGTTTTAGTGCACGTAAAAGTTGGTGTCATTGATTTTTATTTTATTTTAACGTAATACTTAATTCACGCTTACCCGTCGTATATTATTACTATTGGTTGGTATTGAGCTATTGAGCCATTCGTTTTGAAGTAAGACGTAAATTTACATAATACGACAGTGACTTTCTTCTTGCTTTTACGATACACTAATCGTTTTATATAAATAATAGTAAAACTATGAGTTATGATTATAACGTTATCAGAAGTTTACGTCGTACTTGAAAACCAATGGCGCAATACCAAGTATATATCAGAATTATTATAATTACGATGAGTTAATATTACATATTTCTGAATCTGAATAAATATCCTGCAAGCCACGGCAATTGGTGTGTGGCAGGGGGAGATTATCTCCAATGATAATCATGCTATCCGTATTATTTTCAGAATTATTTCTTACTCTTTCGCAATACTAACGGTCTTTATTTGCATGTAGGGTGATGAGTAAGATATAAATTGAAGGAGTTTGCCAATCGCTTCAGACGTGCTTCTTATCCGTTGCAGAGAGGACGGATTTTCTAATTAGCATTTCCTCGTTCAGAGCGCACATCCGAAGGTGGAAATTATGTATTTCCTTCTTTCAATGGAGCTGATTTAGGAGAAAAGGAAATGTTTATGTGGATACATGCGGAAAATTTACTCTTGAGCGAGGGAGCAATTACATCTACATCTACATGATACCCTGCAAATCACCAGACTGGTGGATGGCAGGGGGTGCAGAACACCAAAACCTACCTATTAACGTCCCTCGTGGGAATCACACTCCTGTTATGATCCCGTATGGTCCTTAGGAAAAACGAGCCCTGATATCGCTCGGTCGTACAGTCTATCTCTCGTATTTTATTCTCGTGATCGTGCTTGCCCATGTACAGTCATTTCAAATAGTCTAGCCACACGGCTCGGTCCCGCCACACATCTACATCTCTACATCTACATGATACCCTGCAAATCACCAGACTGGTGGGTGGCAGGGGGTGCAGCACACCAAGCCCTACCTAATAACGTCCCTCGTGGGAATCACTCTCCTGTTATGATCCCGTATGGTCCTTGGAAAAAACGAGCTCTGGTATCGCTCGGTCCTACAGTCGATCTCTCGTATTTTATTCTCGTGATCGTGCCTGCCCATGTACGTAGGTGCCTCTAATATTCCTGAGACCTCCTCTAAGAGAACTTCCGACCTAAATTTCTCCAGAAGCCTTAACCTAGCGCTAATTCTGCGATCCTCTAGCGATATCCAATTCATCTCCTTCAAGAGTGATGTGACGCTTAATTTTTGCTCAAATTTTTGCTTAACGAATCTGGCTGCTCTGCGTTGGATTCTTTCTAACTCAAGTATCTGTCCCTTTTCGTACGGATCCCATATGCTGGAAGTGTATTCGACCTGAGATCTGACCAATGATAAATAACACGTTTCTCGTACCTGTTCTGTGCTACTTCTTACTATTCTGCCTATGAAGGCCAATTTCTTATTAGCTGCGCCTACGATCCTTCGAATATGCATATACCATGATAGATCACGACAAATGGTGACTCCTAAATATTTAACGTACTCTGCAGATATGATATTCAATCTATCAATTCTGTACTCCGAGTTTAAGTCATTGTACTTACTCTTCCAGAAACTCAATAGGGAACATTTGCTCTGATTAACTTCGATTTTCCAATGTTGACACCATGCTGAAAGGGCGTTTAAATCTTCCTGAAGCGATTTTTGGTCATCCTGACTCGTTATCTCCTTATATAAAACGGTATCATCTGCGAAAAGTCTTATTTTGCAGCGAACTACCGAGCAGATATCGTTTATATATATCAGGAATAGCAGTGGGCCAATAACACTTCCCTGTGGAACACCTGATGCGACTTTTACCGGGTATGAAGATTTCCCATCGATAACTACTATCTGTTTTCTGTTGGAGAGGAAGTCTTTTACCCAACTCACGATATTAGGGTTTATGCCGTACTTTCCTAGTTTTCCTATTAATTTATTATGGGGTACTTTGTCAAACGCTTTTTTAAAATCAATAAAAATTGCATCAACCTGACTGTTTTTCTCTCCGCATTGCAACAAATCGTTTACGAACACGGCGAGCTGCGTTTCGCATGATCTACCTTTCCGAAACCCGTGTTGGTTTTTGCTTAGCGAAGAACGACCATCTAAATAACGCAGAACAGAGCTAAAGATTATATGTTCTAGAATCTTACACGATAATGACGTCAAGGAAATCGGTCTATAATTCTTTCAACACACGCGCGGGTATGCCCTCCGGCCCGGGAGATTAATTTTGCTTAATCGACTCTAGCTGGTGCGCGATACCTGTTTCAGAGAATATAAAATCTACCATCGAATTTCCCTTATCATTCAAAGCTGGTTCCTCAAATTCGTTGCTCACTGAAGTAAACGCTTTCTGAAAGTGTTCATTTAACAAGTTCGCTTTTTCCGCGCTATCGTGTACTACATCACCTGCCCCGTTCTCAATGACGCTATGGTGGGGCCTCTACCATGAACCTCCCTAACGTACCACCAAAATGCTTTCGGATTTTCTTTCAAATTATTATGCAAAACTTTCTTTTTGTAATCATTAAATGCTTCTCGCATTGATACTCTGGCTCTTGACCGCGCCTCTCTGTATTGATGCCGTATCATTGACCTCTGTTCCTCTGTGACCTTTGAAGAATTGGTATTTAAGCGAGCGTGAAGTTTTCTTTGCCGTCTAAGAGCGCATCTAACTTTCTGGTTGTACCATCTTGGTTCCGCACCATCTCGTTTAAGTTTATGTGGAATGAATTTATCCGTACCCTCTCGCATCATATCCCTGAACACGCACCATAATTCCTCTGTACTAGCGTCGATAGATGCCTCGCATAAATGAGGGATTTTTGTCTGCAAAAAAGACCTAAATTTCGAGAAATCGCCTTTGGCGTACATATATACTCGTCTTCTAGCCTTAACCTGTTTCCCCACTTTTACCTTAAATTCTACGTGCACAGAATTATGATCGCTTATTCCTTCCTCTATGGAAAGCTTGTTCATACGCTCGGGGTAGTTCGTTACGAGTAAATCTAATAAATTTTTCGATCTCGTTGGACATCTTACTACCTGACACAGCGAGTGTTTTACGAAGTTTTCTATAAGTGCTTCGCATGATTCACGCTCTCTACCACCGGGATCAAAGCAATTATGATTCCAGTCTATTGAAGGTAAGTTGAAGTCTCCTCCTATTATAATGGCCCTCTCTTTATTTTTCGATATTAGCGTTGCTACTTGTTTCTCGAGATTATGAGTAATTTCTAAACTTGCATTGGGAGGCCTATAAAATGCGCATATATTTGCTATAGTGTAATCGCTTCCTCTAACTCCACACCAAACACTTTCTATTTCGGCGTCATTAATCGGTAGTGTAAATCTTTCGTATGCCTTTCTGACTGCTATAAACACACGACCTCCCGTCCGGACTCCACGATCCTTTCTAAAAATTCTATAGTCTTGAGGGAATACCTCCTGACTTGCAATCTCGTAAGTGAGCCAACTCTCTGTACTGATCACGACATCGGCTTCCAGATTGCGAATAATATGCTCAAAATCGGCAATTTTCTTACGGATGCTGCGGCAGTTCAATACGACGACATTTAATTTCTCACTATCGCTTCTCAGATGAACTTCAGCCTTACCATTCGTAATCCTTTTGGGAATACATGCGTTCTTCATATTATTATTCCGCCAATTGGTTGATATAGCATTTTCTTTCTGATCGCGTTTTATTTCACCATTTTTATCGAAATTCCAAACGTTAACACTATTGACATCATGGATGTCAGCGCCTTCATCGCTCGGTAACTCTAATTTATTTGCGGTATTTGCCGGATTTCTCGTAATATTGTTGTTTGTAGAGTGAACTGGTCCAAAAGACTTCGGTCAGTTTGAGTCACATCTTGTAGAATACGTATGGAGAAGCAAGCACCAGGCGGCCGAGGACTTGTTTCTTGATTTTGTAAACGCCATTAGGTGCTTTTATCCTCATATAGAAGAGTAGTGAGGTGAATTTCACAGGGTTCCAAGACGTAATACTTTGGCAAAGATCTTTTCATGGCTGCAGAGTGAATCACTCTGTTTGGCTCTAAACAACTGGTCATGCATTTTGATGCTTACAACAGACATAAAATTACTCAGCAATCAACAGTGCCCTCTCCTTGGCTGCAGTCGGCAAGCTATGATTGAAAGTGTCTCCCCCGAATCTGATACTGCAGGGTGATAAAGAAAATCATCATTTGTTCCTTTTACAGACCGCGAGCATAATGCAGATTTTCAGCGAAACTTGTTTACTTTTAATTCGTTTTAACTAGCGTAAGGAAGTGAAACAACACCATCTTACCATCTGTATGTTATTACGCACCATCATCAAGTGCTTTGTTTTGGAATTGTGCCGTGAACTTCATATCCGAGATTCTCGCGAGTTTTATCCCGTAATATGTGTGTGCACGTGTATTATTTCTGTGTGTACGTTTGAGATATTTATGTGTGTGTGTCTGTTTTCCATTCGTAAGGATTGAAATAACAATATAATATCGAGGTCTAACAATGGAATTGGTAGGCAAGACAACATCTCTTTAAAATGGCAAAACTTACTCAAACTGTGTGAATTAAACTTTTAAATTGAGCGATTTCGAACTGTAGGGGGAAAAAGATGAATAGAATAAGAAACTTTATGTTTTCTTCAAAACAGTTTATATCTAAAGATGGTAGACCAATTCTTTCTAATTATAATTGCAAAAAGAATGAAAGTCTGCAGGCCGTAAAGCCGAGTTTTACGTGTTACCTTATGCGAAATGAAAATGCCTTCCTTGGAGTCGAACCCAAGACTTCTTTCGAGATTTTTTTGCAATCTCATTAAAATATGTATATCGAGCATACCTGCCACATTTAGAGTTTCTATATGTTTTTTATCTAGTTAATCGCATTTTTATATGATCACCAACCAACAAAAACTTGTCTATTATTATAAGTGACTAGCGTAATTGCCCGTCAAATATGACGGGTAGGCGTGAATTGAGTATTACGTTAAAATAAAATAAAAATCAATGACACCAACTTTTACGTGCACTAAAACGTATAAAGAACATAAAATTCCACAATATTGAATGTTCCAGAAAGTAATAATAGTCATGGACATATAAAACACAATTTTATCACGACGAATTGAATAAATGCGTAAAAAATCACGCAAAATATAAATTAAACCTAATTTTTGGCTTTTTTCGAATGAGATTTGAATTTCTACGATATGGAAATTAATTTCATACTTTTTTCGGCATAACTGTGAAAATACCGCGTCGATATCTCATTTTTAAGATATTTGAAAATGCTAAAGAAAAAAGGCCTCGCTTCGTTTCAGCTCTGCCCATGATATTCAAATGGATAAAAGATATGCTCCTGGAGTCAAACCCAGGACTACTATGTACACGGCGAGCAGTTTCAAATTGAAATGTTGAATAGTCAAGCGATTCCCGAAAGTTTGATCGAAAAAGGTTGAGAAGCTTTTTAGTTATGAGCGGTTTTCCTTTTCTCCCATCTAACACCATATAGCAACCAAGCGTTACACCCTCCGCACCGTCTCGCGAATAACTGCTTTCAATACAATCCCGTCCCAAAACTCTTGAGAGGTTGGTATTCCTGGGCGTCAAGATTAGATGTGAGCGTAAATATGTTATTATTTATCGTAGAATTCCGTTAAAAAGATGCTCTTGATCAGCGAATTCCCCCGAATATGTTGTTTTAGTCACAATCGCACTAATTTAACAACATAAAATAGTTTACATTTTATTACAAAATACGTGGACGGCTAATGCCCCCTGCTGAGAGGGTAGGGACACCTGAGCTCGGATTTGAGGATGGGTCTCGAGGTATGGGCCTCTAACCCGAGTTAATGACGGTCGAGGGATCAGCTTCGTGGTCAGTTTTGGATGTGGTCCCAGTTAGGCGACACAAGCCAAAAACACGTTCATTAGTATTATTAATCAGCAAATGTGTGTGCTAATTTAGAATATATTTTACCACTGGCGATCTAATGGCAAATGAAATTATTATCTAATTAGGTAATTAATTGATAAAAATCAAGGGAATTATGACAAAACATATGACATTTTAAAATGAGATAAGGGCAAAAACTTAGCTATATTTATTTAAAACTGAAGGGGTGTTCTGTTAAAACTGACCAGCGTAAATCAGGCTTAAGATTTAATTTATATCATAGGAAATCGAGTCTTGAAGCAGGCATGAAAACTTGCAAGTTGAAAACATTAGTTTCCGACCTTCGTGAATCAATGAATGAAAACCCTCGTTTTAAAATGTTACTCATCACAATATTTCACTGATATTAGCGCTCATTTCCCTCCTATTTATTCATAAAGAGATAAAAAAGCGAAACTTCCGCTTCGGATACTCAAAGCCTTCTCCATATTTATCGATCGCAACTATTAAAATATTTTGAAAATATTCTATTAATACTTTCGATAAACCGCACAGACTCCGATAAAATATCCAAGTTTGGTAAAGTTCGATTTCATCGGCCAAGTGGCGACGGTGACACGAAATTTAAGTGTTAACGCTTCGCCTCTATGCCAGTGTTTCTCAACCGGTGTGTCGCGGCACATTAGTGTGTCACGAACATGTCCTTCGTGTGTTGCCAAAATTTCGAGAAATTTTTAAAACAATATTATATTGACTATAAAGTGTCAAATGGTGTACTAATATTAGTTTTCATGTCTTTGTGCACATTTTTTTGGTAAAAAATCTATTTTTTTACTTTACCTGCTCGAAATGTGAAATGTTGTGTCGGCCATATTTGACATAAATCTCCTCATTTGTGTTGCCAAAATCCTGCTCACTAAAAAGTGTGTCGCGAGGCCAAAAACGTTGGGAAACACTCCTCTTCGCCATAAAATATTCGATTTTTCTAAATAATTAGATAATTCCATAGATATATTTTCAAAATGTTTGAAGCAATACAAAGTAGAAAACTTATTTCAGAATAGTTACAGATAATCTCTCGATACTAAACGCCATTCTACAATTAGTGTTTTTCTTCCAAATTTGAGACAGCTGAAAAAAGGTATTCAACGTTTTTTGTTTAATTATGTTAAAATGCAGACATGAGCGGATGCTCATTAACCTCTTTCCTCATTACTTTTCAATTTAGTTTCATCAATTAGGAGCCAGTTTGTTACGTTCCACCTTCCCTTTTAATATTCCATTGTTTCACTTAGTGCATACGTATATTATTTCATAGGCGTGCCTCGTGGTTGGTTCTCTCGACAAGAACAACACACGAAAGACATCGAACGAATGGAACGCAAGACATCATGAAAATTATTTTCTCGACAACGATTTCAAACTGGTGAACGCTCTGGATGGCGTAAAAAGGTCGCCGGTCAAACAATTGACGAGCGATAACCGTTCGAGCGACCCCGCGAGGCGCCGAGGAAGCCAGCCTCCCGATCTTGGCACTCGCACGCATTTCGATTCCCACGAAGAGCGCGCACGAACGCTCTCTTGACCCCCGAAATGGATCAGAGAGCTCGAGACTCGCAAAAAGAAGCGAGAGGTGGAATCCAAACGGTTGATTTCGAGCCTCAACCTACGATTACGATGAGAAAGCACGTATAGGAATCTTCCAATAAGAAGGATGAGAGGAAAAAGTAATGGGTATAAAAATAAATTTTCATAAATAACTTTTATATTTTAACATTTATTATATTCGTTACTTCAAATTTGGTGAAATTACCTGCATAAGTTACCTTTTACTGGTGGAGGCGGTGTTATATTCAATTAATGTGGATATCAAGGCTGAAGACATTTCTTGTCGTATACAAATCAACGAAGCGCAACACAAGTAATATCAAAGGTAAGTAATCGGTACTATTACACAATCATTATGGGTGTAAACGTGCTTTGATTGCTTTTAATACGAGAGAGAGAGGGAGGGAGGGTGAGAGAGAGGGAGGGAGGGTGAGAGAGGGAAATGACTTTCAATACAATTAATGTTTCTGATGCCAATTTGATGTCCATAAATAGCTTGAACGATCGAATCTTTACTCCCGTTGATATTTCAATGGGCATTACGCTAGTAAGGTTTTAAAGGTGAAATATAAGACTCTCATTCCCATTAAAAGCTTACCCATATGAAAGCATTAAGCCTGTTGCCTAGGTTAGTTAAAAGCCCTGTCTTACTCCTCTACCGATATTTACTCCGTTGGTGTCCGCATTCTCCATCCTGACCTTTACTACTTGATTCACATATAGATTCCTGATCAGTCTCCTGTCTTTCCAGTCTACACCTATATCCTTTAATATCCTCATCAGCAGTACCCAATTTATGTACTCTATCAAAGGCCTTCTGCCAGTCGACGAAACATACGCAGCAATCTTGGCTGTACTCTATTGCCCTTTCTGATATGATTCTCAGTACACCGATAGTATCTCTGGTTCCTCGTCCTTTTCTGAAGACGACTTGATCTTTCCCTAGCATTTCTTCAGCCTTTTTCTCTAGCCTTTTATTAAGAATCCTCGTGATGATCTTCGATGTGTGTGACAGTAGGCTTATCGTTCTGTAGTCCTTACACTGCATTGCCTTTGGCTTCTTCTTTAGAGAGATCATTGTTACATCTAAGAAATCCTGAGGCCACCCTCCCGAGTCGTAAATCTTGTTAATTAATTTCGTAGTCACTTTTAGTTCTTCCGATCCCATGACTTTAAGTACCTCTGTCGGTATTCCATCGCTGCCTGTAGCTTTTCCTTTCTTTAGTTCCTGTATCGCCTTTTCTACTTCGCTTTTCATAATACTTTTCAATGCAATTCTCTTCTTCCAGTTCCATTTGTACCGATCCTGCCTGCTTTTTGTATAGTTCCTTAATGTATTCTTCCCATACCTGTGCTACATCCTTTGGTTCTGCGACTATTTTCCCATCTGTATATATATATATATCGAGTGAGTTAATATAAAAGTTATTAAAAAAGGGGGGTTGCATTCCGTGCGACAGCGCAAAACGTTCCAAGTCAATTTCCATTCAAGGGCGCGTGACCTAAAGCCAGAAGCGGCTGCGAGAGGGGAGGCGGAGTGGGCGGGGGAGGGGAAGAGGGTGGAAGCAGTGGAGGCAGAGGGAGGGGCGGTGAGAGGGGGGGGGGGGGGAGAAGGAGGGTTCGACTCAATCCGAATGCAAAGCTGGAATACGTGCAGTGTGTGTTCTCGGGACGAGTGCGTGAGACCCACAATTACTTCTCCCGCGTATCAAGAGAGTGGGAAGGGAAGGAAGAAGAATCGTCCTTGGGCCACCTAGGAATAATAAGTCGCCTCTCTCCGTCCCCTTCCTGCCCCCTCGCCGCCCCGAGTGACTGGCAAGTCTGCCGCGACCACCCGCGGCACGGGCGGCGGATTCGTGAGAGAAAGAGAAGAGGCGTTCGGACTGCAGAGAAATTAAGGTTCGATATCGCCGAAGGAATAAGACAACAAAAGAAATGCGATATCCGATCCACCCGATTCCACAGACGCAAATTCTAACGGAATTAATCGGAAGGCTAAATAGATCACGATCTATAAAACTCGCTCATAATTATTCTCTCGCGGCGAATTGACGAGTAATTATTATCTAAACCAGTGGTCTTCAACCTTTATTGAGTCACCGCCCACTTTTACCATATGTTGTCCTTTGAAGTAAGTTCACCGCCCGCCCAGTGGCGTAGTGAGGGTTTCTGGCGCCCGGGGCAAAGAATAATTTTGCGCCTCCAGTAGCATAGCGATTTACGGAGGTATGGTAACCCTAATACTAGTGGGATTGACGTTAGATGAGATTACCGAATACGGAGTCAGTGGTAATAACAGTGTTTATAAATTTATGATTTTTTATATTTGATAAAATTAAACTTAAACGCTTCGCTGCTTCTGCGAGAGACTCCCACCACCCTCATGGGCCTTTCGATTTACCGCAGCATGGATACATTGTCGCTAGTATAGTATGATATGATACTATAGTTAACGAAAAACGAACTGTAATAGTTGTACATAAAATAGTTGTACAGAATATGTGTGCGTATCATTAAGCTTTTTTATAGAATTTTATTTTTCAGTGTAAAAATTAGAATAGCATTTGGTGAGTTCTTTAACGCCCACCAAAAATCCAAAAACGCCCACTGGTGGGCGCTATTGCCCACCTTGAAGACCACTGATCTAAACGAAAGACGCTGTCGGCGGTTAAACGTTACTCAACCTTTCTATTTCTGCCGATTTATACCTTCGCTGACAATAGTAAACCGTCTTAAGTTAAAATGAGGCCTTGACCGATGATATTTAGCGTAATGCCAAATTCGCCCGTTATCACCGACACTTGTCGATTACAAACCTGTAAGGGAAGCGACGAAACTCCTATCCCGCAAAACAATTTTTTCGGTTTGAATTATTTCAACGCGTCCATCGTGCTCGCAGACGAAGATACCACCGAACTGGGGCGCCTCTTGCGATGGGGGTCGCTTTATAACAGGGGCCTGGTAACTTTTAATTCGACCTTGGGAAGAAGAGCAGCACGTCAGTGACTCGTGGAACCATGGCGTTTATCAGCTGGAATGCTATTTGAAGGTACGGCCGCAGAAACGGAAATTAATGGCAGGAAAATTTTTTTGTTCGATCAAACTTATAATATGAGGTATCCCAGCAATGGATCACGAAGAACCAACTTCGATCGCTGTCTTCTTGCCGCGTCTCAACACGGATCGCCGTAATTTCTTATCGAATGGTTAGCACTATATGTACGTACCAAGTGCTTGTAGACACCGTGATCTGGTTTGCTGTCGAGAGAGAATAGAATTTGTCACTACTCAAAGCAGGTAAAAATTAGGAAGCGACCTTCGTTTCGTGGTAACGTGCGAAACGCAACCCGGGGACTCACTTTCATTCCTTATCTATCATTATATCGTGTTATTACGGTATTTTCAAGTTTTAAGACTAACGGATTGCGCTATCATTCGTGATTTCATTATTCTATTTATTTATTTATCACAAACGGTTCCCGTGGGGCCCGCATCGAATTTCACTCAATCCAATCCGGCCAACAAACGGCGAGCCAAGAAATCAAACTAAGCAAGTATCAAAAACCGAAGTTAGCAGTAAAATAAGTAAGGAAAGCGTACAACGTATCACAAATGGGCGCGTTTCGTGCAATGGAGTATTAGAAAGAAATTATATACCTGTACGTAAGGGAAATTGCGTTTTAAAGTTCTTTTCTTCGTCATAAATAATCCATTTTCTCCCTATTTAAAAATACTGCATGCACACGTAAGGAAATTAAACGCTTGTTTATGAGATTGTTAATGTCAGCAACAATGAAGAGGTAACCATGCAAGAAAATTTCTGTTCAGCTCGATTTAAGACTTTCTTGTTCGATTTAAAAATATTGCATGCACACGTAAGGAAATTAAACGCTTGTTTATGAGATTGTTAATGTCAGCAACAATGAAGAGGTAACCATGCAAGAAACTATCTGTTCAGCTCGATTTAAGACTTTCTTGTTCGATTTTATGGATAACGGCTACTCCTACGATAAAAATGTATAGGAAAAGAAATACTCTAATTTATTAGTTCTACAAGTTTTATTTGAAAAATATTTTGAAATGAGCAATACTTTACGAGATATGACGGAATGATTTTTTAACACCAGTAAAGTGGTACCCCTGATTGGCTTACGTGATTCATTTATGCGATTTTCTTATAATATTTGATTGAAAGTCCTTAATATTAAATTTCATGAAAATCCGTTCAGTAGAAGCCGAGAACGAACATGCGGACGGACGGACAGACAGACGGACGGACCGACCGACCGACGATAATAGGCGCTCACGCTGGAAGCGAAACGCGCCTAATAAGAATACCAATCTTATCATAGCAGCTTCATTTCTTTTAACGAATTAAATTGTACTCCAACACTAATGATATTTGTAATCCAAATTCAGAAACATGCTTATCGACACATTTGTACAGACCATAAGTCTCTACCCTCCACGTCCTTATTTTTTGAAGAATATGCGAATTTTAGTTCAATCATCGGGGACTATACAACTATCTAAAAATATCTAAATTTTCCGACAAGTGTTATGGGTTCCATCTCGAGGAAGTTTGCACCAAGCCGAGATTTATAAGATGCGTGGAATAAAACACTGGCGTAAATAGTCTGAAAAAGAATATACTGTCACGCTTAATTCCCCGAAAAATAAACTCTACAGACGTAAGAGATAACTTTCCCAGGTATTCACACTAACGCTTTGGTGCATGCAGTTCCTTCTCTGAAAACGAGATTTCATGCATCGTATTTATAGGGGAACTCGGGGTGATATGGGCAGGTGGGGAATATGACCACGTTTTCCGTTGTCTTGATATTGCCAACACAGAATTTTTTTTACCTTTTAAGTGTTGGTACGAGTAGTTCAGAGTGTCATGGCATCCGAAGGAGCTCCGCTGTAATGTGCTGCTGTGTATTGTATTCCCAGTCGCTTTTAAAGGGAAGAGTTTCTTATATTCGTTGAGATAATAATTGTGTCATTAGTTGTTTAAGTTCATATTTCAGATAGATAGATGTTTTCGTGAATAAATAGAAACTAACAAGGTGTGTATTTGAAACATGGTTCGATAGCTAATGAAACAATACTGAAAGGACGAGGTCACTAAAACGTCTACAGTGTAGCAATTCTTTCTATCAAGGCATAACACTAGGGGTAATACGAGCACCTTTATTCGGAGTAATATGATTACAAGCATTTACATTATATTTACATATTTTTTCATATTTTTATAACTATAAAATTCTTAAAGCTCATTTACGCTTTTAGAGCTCATTAATATGAAGTATTTCCATTTTTATTTTTCAATTTATCATTGCAGATATAAACCAATTAGGCCAACGTCATAACTTACACAGAAGGTATAGTTATAATGTTTAAATTTTGTACCTTTTAATGTGATTATCTGATGAATGTACGCTAATAAAAAATGCACGGTTTTATAACTTAATAATTAATTAGATATGAACAGCTCATATTTCCAACATGCGTGCCCATATCACCCCGAGACGTGGGGAATATGAGCACGTGGTTTCCTGCACGTTTTTATTGACACTATGCTCAACTTCCCCTATTTCCTCACCTTCCCCTATACTTACAACCTGCATATTATATCTTTAAAGCTTTACTGCCTTCCATAATCTTCAACTTAGGTTGAAAAATCACCACGAGTTTCATGAACAAGAGGGAGTGAGGAATGGTAGACTCGGCTTGTTTTGTTAATTACATTTTTAAGGATTTCCTTTAAATATTCAACATTGATACTCATTTTAAAAGTACTTTTGGACATTTAGAGACGTTTAGGCCAAGAAAAACTTTCAATTCTAAAAAAACTAATTTTTAAAAAATGTTTAGAAATAAAATTACAAAGAGATTATTCGGCTTTATTTTGAATGTTAAAGAATAATTAATATATCGAGTGAAGAGTTATATAATCAAACATTCAACTTTGATGGCTGCAATAAACGTCTTGATAACTTACACTAATAGCAAACACTATAAACACTTATAACTAACAGTTTATACAAATCAGCCGTGAGAGTAAAATTTTCCTGATCATTCCGCCCACAGTTCTATTTCAGATAATTCTTTGATATGTTTTACCAAATCGAAAAACTTGTCATCGATCCTCAATGACATTGCCCATCAATATTTAGAATATGTGTATAGCAATGCTTTATCTAGAATTGAAACTTTACAAAAAACTTTAAAGAGTTTCTTAATTTGATTTTGCAAAAACATGAATGTGACTTATTAAACGACTAGTGTAATGCCCGTTGAAATATCAACGGAAGAATTATACCTAGATAGATTGATTATTAATATTTGCATTTAAAATAATTATTAGCACACTTTTACATATGAAATATTTCGTCATATATTACATCTCTAGTAAATACTCTGTTGTCGTTTAGTAAATGCCTTTGGTTTTTATTTTCGGCTATAAAATTCTGTTATTCTTCTCCCACCTTGTTCTCGTCAATGTTGGGTATAAATGTCGGTGTGCAAAGACCGGGAAATAATTATATGTATACATATATAACGTAGGGAAAATAATTAAATTTCGTGCACTTAACATTATGATTGTTTTAAAATTGTACTCTGTACTTACGAAGAAAGAAAGCTTACTCGAATCCTCAATAATGTTCTCCGTCGTTATGTATTACATATTTAAAATAAAACTCTTTAAAATATTTAAATTAAAAACTAATTAATCAATCAGCGGAATAATTTCTTTCAATACTATCTGAACAAAAACAAATCAATTTATTTCACGGTTGAATGGATTGTTGTATTGGAGATCCATATTAACAAAAAAATAAAGTAATTGTTTATGGTAGAAACCGTTAAAATAGTTTTAAATTGATTTTTGCTTTGAAATATACTTGTCAATCCAGTATATACTGTAAATTCCAATTCCTTTTATAAAAACAAATCAGTTCGGTAAAAGATCCACTGTTGTTTCTTCGAAAATTGCCTGTTAACAGTATTAAATGTCCTTTTAATTTTAATAGAATTTTAATTTATATTCGTTTCCAAACTTCGGCCATTGTTACGAAATTAATTCGAGGAATAACAATATAAATTCGTAAGCACGTATGGTTTACAAAGAATTTAATTTAAGAATGCTTTTTATTTCCATTTTTTTCTAAAATGACACTGTTCATACTTAAAATTTTTTATATTTACGTTAATATACTTATTTTCCACAAAACACGCCAATCTCTCCCCTTCCTTTCTATCTCTCTCTCTCCCCCCCCCCCCCCTCTCCCCTCTCTCCCCCCTCTCTCTCTCCCTCTCCCCCCCCTCTCTCCCTCCCTCTCTGTCTCTCTCTCTCGTATTGAAGCATTCAATGCACGCTTATTCCCAGAAGGATGTATACAATAATAGTAATTTGAGGTATAACAATGATAATGGTCGACATAGCAACATCACATTAAAATGGCGAGATTTCCACAAAATATGCAAATTAAACGTTTAATATGGAATATTTCGAACTGTGGGCGAAAAAAGACGAACGGAATAAGAAACTTTATAATTTTTTTCTTCAATATGGTTCAACTCCGAAGGTCGTAGATTAATTCCTTCTAATTTTAATTTCCAAATCAATAAAAGCCTGCACGTCTAAAAATCGCGTTTTACATGTTAAGTAATGGGAAATGGAAATGCCTCTCTTGGAGAAGAACCAAGGAATTTTTTCCCGATTTAAATTTGTCATTCTCTGAATAAGTGTTAATCAAGCATCCCTACCAAATTTCGACTTTCTATCATTATTATTTCTCGAGTTATTAGCGTTTGCATAGCGTGACCAACCAACCAACCAACGGACGACGGCTATTATTATATAAAATTCCTTCACTACATAATATCATAGATAAAAATTTTTATGCAGGATGCTTTTAAAGATTCCACTGTAACTGACTAAAGAAACAACATACGTTACTTTGTCATTTTGAGAATATATAAAAATTCGACTTTATGAGTTAAAATTCGCTTTCTTTGCACTCTGCGTAAGTTTACAATAGCTCTACTCGCTTGTAATCGAGGATAAAGACTTGTTAGTATTAACAGTCTGGAAAATTTGTCAATAAATGAGAGCGGCTTTTAGAATGCATGGGCATATCGATGAGTTCGAAAAAAAAATTCGCCCCAGTTTGATCAACATCGTAAAGGCGGCAAGTTAACAGGAAAAATACGCTCGCCACTTTGAAGATTAAAACCCGCCAAGGGCAAGCGATCGCACGTCTGGGGAGTGGATATACGAAACCTTTGTTTATAGATTTGCCTCACAGCTAAAGCAAGGACGATAGCCTCTTTAAAAGAAGGATTAAGGGTACGCCATTGGTCCGCGGAGGAATACAAACTTGCCGAGAGGGCAAACGCGCAACGAAAAATAAATGCGTGCATTAGTCACGTCCCTCAATTAGCATCTCACGTATAGCGAGGAGAGAGCCGACGATATTAGCAGCTGGTGCGAGGCTTAGGGCATCTACGCAATTTCACGGATAGGAAAATCTGAAAATAGTCGTTAACTACAGCAGGATACTTCTGACTCACGACTGTTTATTATGCATATTTACGATTCAATTGTTTTCCATCGATTTACCGCGTTAGCAACAACTTCACCGTCATGAATATTCGGGCTTGAGACGCGTTAAAAAATTGGCAACACTGCGATAGAAGATTGTAAAAGAAAGAAGTTTAAATGCAAGAGGATAACACGACGAGGCAGGTTTGATAATGGTAGAATAAAAGCTAGTATTATCCTATCAAGATACGCAGCCCTCGTTTGCAAACGAACAATTACATTTGTTTTGCGACAACAACAAAAAATTTGATCATTTAATTTGCTCCCATCAGCACGGACCATAGCCAAAGTCAAATATTTTTTCGTGGTAAATGTTTTATGTTTATGTCTTGAATTGCCCGCTTGAGGAAGATTTCTAAATCGCCCAAGCATTATTTGTCCTCATTTTCTGTCTGCTTTGAGCCGATTTATGGATAATTAATCAAATAATCGAACACGCATAGTGCATAGTGATTTTCATAAATAACAAGTTAGGAAAATGTACAACGTATCACAAATGGGCGCGTTTCGTGCAATGGAGTAATAGAAAGAAATTATGTACAGTCATTTGTAAAAGTCTGTGGGCAAACAGTGAAGTTAAAATTTATGTTGGCACTACGTGAGTCGCAGCGAGAGAGGGGAAGGGTGGTGTTGGGGTATATGTTTTGGAATTTCGAGCGAATGAGGGGAATCAAGAAATGGCCGTAGAATTGCAGGCTACCGGGGTCGAATGGAGACCGCTTCTCGCCCCGGTGGAAGGGCCTCGAAGGAGAGATCCAAAGACGGGAAAGTGTTTTCCATGCTCATCCTCGAGGTTATTCCACGTCTGAAACGGTTAACCAAGGGATATGGCTTTCTATTTACGCTGGACGAACACTAGCTGCGTTGCCGTGGTCGCTAGGGACTTGAACCGACAACGGATTAAAGGATGTGGACGCGTGCGTTAATACAAAAAATTTTAATTTAAATTTTCGCTTATTTCATGGAATTGAGTTTGTATTTTTAGAGTTATTTTTTTAATTAAAACCGAAATGTTGATTTCCTACGGCAGAAAATTGTAAGTTTTAATAACAATAGATATAGCAGTATCTGTTATTAGAATAAGTATTCCAGTTTACTGGAAGCAAACATTAAACCGACATTGGCACTCTAAATACATAATAGACGAAAATTGCAGTATATTTTGTTGCATTATTAGAATTATGTTTCATTTAATCATATTTTTACCACTACCAGAGAACTATGAGAAGTTCTTCTTTTCAACAAATACAAAATAGAATTCAATTGTTTTATAAGCAAAATGCATTTCCATTGCGTTGTTTATCAGTAATAACTACTAAATGTCCTAAATTAGTGCGAGTATTTCGGAAGAATATGTATAATTCGGCATTGTAACAAATTTGCTACCACGCTTTCACTAATGCCAAAAATCCACTCCCCCGAGGGTTCATGAACATATTACGTTTTTTTTAATTTGTCGCTCGGATTTTTAAATTTGGAATCAGCCGCTACGCAATCCGCCTCTCTGTTAAATTCCTATTTCTCCCTTAAATATGACCGCGCAAACGTATGCATAAGGAAAATATCATTTCTAGTTGTGAGAGGATGCTCTGCTACACGCTGCCGAATCGCCAAATCTTGATCTTCAGTTGTGCATCTGTGCCGGCCCGTTGGCGGTTTATTTTTGAGATCACGGTCCCCGTCGTTGCTACGTTTGACCCATCTGTACACGCAATTTCGGTGCACACCGAACTGCCTTGCTCCTTCGGCGACCGAATGTCCAGCAGCCACCCTCCCCACAATCTCTCCTCTTACCGCAGGCGAAGTCTCAGCAAACGGAGTTCGATCCATTTCCAATGCCCGATGAATGCTAACTGCGAGTGTATAACTAGGGGCGAATTGGAAGTGGGAAACGGACCGGAAAAATGCCCGCTTCTGGCCAACGCGGCACCACATGTCCACAGACCATCGGCCCACCGGATTTTTGTCCAGTGTCCCGGTAGCCCAATCCACCCGTTTAAAAACCTACTTGTCATAAGAAGTTAAAAACTGAGCAAAACAGTAGGTTTACTAAATCTTAATACTAAACCAAAATAGTAATTTGTTATAATAAAAACGTATTTAAACGTATTAGAGAATTTAATAGCTTCCATTTTCATGAGGTTTCCAACTCCTTCTTTCCACATACAATCGGTGAGTTACACAAATTAAAGTTAAATTGAAGGATTAATATAATTCTTAATTTTACATTATGCGGGTGGATGCTAAACAAGCCCTTGGTAAATTTCATTAACCTGATTTCCCGTTATCCTCTTCCTTCACTCCCCTTTCCATTCCACACACTCGGTATATCGGCGAAAATGGAAAACCACCTCACCTCCTTTGTGAACCATATCAGAGACTTGGAATATCTTCGAGGATTTGCGCTGAATCGTAGCCGGGTCTGGCATGAGCATGGAAAAGGCTTTTCCGTCTCTGGGTCTCTATTTCGAGACCTTTCCTCATGGGCGAGGCGCGGTCTCAATTCGACCCCGGTAGCCTGCAATTCTACGACCATTTCTTGATTCCCCTCATTCGCTCGAACTTCCAAAACATATACCCCACACCACCCTTCCCCTCTCTCGCTGCGAATCACGTAGTGCCAACATAAATTTTAACTTCACTGTTTGGCCGTGAGCGGCGCGACCGAGCTTGCCCACAGACTTTTACAAATGACTGTACCTGTACGTAAGGGAAATTGTGTTTTAAAGTTCTTTTCTTCATCATAAATAATCCATTTTCTTCCTATTTAAAAATAGTGCACGCACACGTAAGGAAATGAAACGTCTGTATGTGAGATTGTTTATGTTAGCAACAATGAAGAAGTAACCATGCAAAAAATTTTCTAAGTTCAACTCTATTTAAGACTTTCTTGTTTGATTTTCTTGGTAACGGCTACTACGATAAAAATGTACAGGAAAGAAAATACCCTTCTTTACTACCCTGCCAAACGCTCTGTCGGCTTGCAGGGTATTGATGTAAATGTAGCTCTACAACTTTTATTTGAAAAATATTTTGATTTGAGCAATACTTTACGAGATATGACGAAAATTTCATTTTTTGTCACCAGTAAAGTGGTACCCCTGATTGGCGTACGTGATTCATTTTTGCGATTTTCTTATTACATTTGATAGTAAGTCCTCAATATAAAATTCCGTGAAAATCCGTTCAGTAGAAGCCGAGAACGAACATGCGGACGGACGGACAGACGGACCGACCGACGATAATAGGCGCTCACGCTGGAAGCGAAACCCGCTTAAAAATCGGTACAATATACATTGTACAAACTTTCTCAAATACCTACTACTGCATCGTTTAATTATATTCTGAAAAATAGGAGCTACAGTTGACAGCCGCCGAACGAGGGGGTTACGTTCCGGCCAATGGCCGCGCACGGCGATTCCGCGTTATTAGTATAATGGTAAAAATGAGGTTACGTTCCAGGACCTTGAATGTTAGACCTAAAAACCTATAACCCTTGCGCTATAAAATGTAAAACTGCTTGTTGGCTTCAGACAATTGTTGATGCCAAAACGATTTTAAACTAAATTTTCCAAATCGATTAAAGTTATATTACGTCTGACTCAAAATCCAAACTTTAAAGATAAAATACAAGCCATTTGAAATTGCTATAAAATCATTGACAAAGATGTACATCTACATCTTACCCCGCAGTTCACCATTTTTGTGCGTGGCACCAAATTTATACCTAACAATCCTCATTTACTTTCCTACTATAATCACTAATAGCCCAATATGGAAAAGCGACCCCTTGCTACATTCTGTCCTGCAACTAATCTCGTGTATTTTGTTCTCATTATCGTTTTTCCGACATAGGTAAGACTTTTGATTATGTACAGCATATGTAGTATAAAATTAGGAAATGTACCTAACGTGTTATTTAACATTGGTCAGATCTCAGATCGAATACGCTTCCAGCATATGGGATCCGTACGAAAAGGGACAGATACTTGAGTTAGAAAGAATCCAACGCAGAGCAGCCAGATTCGTAAAGTCAAAATATGAGCAAAAATTAAGCGTCACATTACTCTTGAAGGAGTTGAATTGGATATCGCTAGAGGATCGCAGAATTAGCGCTAGGTTAAGGCTTCTGGAGAAATTTAGGTCTGGTGTTCTCTTAGAGGAGGTCTCAGGAATGTTAGAGGCACCTACGTACATGGGCAGGCACGATCACGAGAATAAAATACGAGAGATCGACTGTAGGACCGAGCAATATCAGAGCTCGTTTTTCCCAAGGACCATACGGGATCATAACAGGAGAGTGATTCCCACGAGGGTCGTTATTAGGTAGGTTTTGGTGTGCTGCATACCCTGCCACCCACCAGTCTGGTGATTTGCAGGGTATCATGTAGATGTAGAACTGGACGAAATTTGATCAATATCGTTGGAGCCGTTTATGAGAAAATGAAATTGTTGAAGTCAACTGTCAATGTCAACTGTTTCTTCATCTGCTATAATATATTTTTAAGCGTGTTTGTGTATTTGTGTGTGTGTTCATGGAACTCCTCCTAAACGATAAAAGCTATAATAACCAAATTTGGTACAATTCTTCCTTACATCCTATCTTAGTGAATGGTCAAGGTTTGGTCAACCGGGATCAATCAGTGCTGCCAATATAGGGGATTAACATTTTTCCATAAGATAACACGTATGAATCCATTTCTTGACTTTCAAGGTATTCTTCCTTCAAGCATCAAAATACGTAAATATGGACCGATTTTTTTCGATTTTGCTTTATTCGACGAATAAAACTCTATACTATCTTATTCCTGCGAAGTTTACGTGTTACACGGTCGAAGTTTTTAGAAATACGCTATTTTTTTCGAAATTTTGTGGATTTTTCGTACTCGTACCTCCGATTCAATTAGCTTCAATGAAGCTTACAAATAGACGAAAGTTTAGAGTTATTCGATTCGAACTTTTGTTTAAGCAACGAAACGATCGATGTTTATGGATAGCAACGTAAATAGATACTGATTATTATTCAGGAAGTGTTTATTGATTAAAGTAATTGAACCTTCTGTCGTCTATTGAATACTGGAATCTTACATTTTTTGTAAGTAAAATCATTATATCTTACATTATAATGTTTATTAACGTAAATAAGCTTACGTATTTGGTGTACATCTACCGGAGTCAGTGTTCAATCATGGACAACTGCACGTTGCTTGTTCACGGGTTTCTTAATTATTAATTAATGCTGTAGCAACGTCGTACTTTATACACAGAAACATAAATATTTACGGATAATTATTCACTTAACTGCGAATGGGAAGCGTTTCTAACAATTTAATCAAAGCAGTTGAATCTTTATTTCATCGCCTAAATGCTGGAATCTTACCTTTTCGTAAGTAGAACCATTATATTATACATCTCTAATGCTTATTAACGCAAATAGGTTCACGAATAAATTTAAAATTAGACGAGAATAGGGACATACGTTATTTTTTTAACACATTGCATGGTTATCTCCTCTTCAATGATAATCTAAATAAACGTTTTCATTGATTTTTATAGAAAAAAGAAAGGACATATACCTACTTCAATAAAAAGAACTAAAGAAAATTAAAAACAAAAGTGCGCGATATATTAATGTGTAGAATTAATTTCCTCTCTAACATGACTTTTAAAAGGCAGATTTCTGACTCACTTCGCATAATAAATTTTCAATACGCACACACAGCCGTGCACTCAGCGAGACTCGAACCCGCGAACCTTACCTATACTTGGGAAATGCATTACTGTAGTTAAATGTGAATTATTGAGATCAACTTATTTTATACACTTCTTAATTTTTTATAAATTAATTGAAAAAACAGCGCAAACATTGCGGGGGTACAGCTAGTGTTTACCTAATTTGAGTAGACCAGTCGCGCGAGCGACCCGACATAAATTCTATTGCAGCGTAAAATATATTCAACATTTAAGTCAACATTTTCCTTTCGATAAAACAATCGGGAAGTATAAGATAACATTTACATCTCATTATTTCACAACAGGAAGCAAGTTTTTTTTGCCGCCCTTTCCACCGTCGCCACCTCGAGTACACCTCTCTGAGTCACAAGCCGCCATTCGCAAGGGCGCTGCATTTTGCATAGGCCATTAATTTATTCGCGTGCCATAAAGGCGATCACAAGAGGCGACGCCATATTATGCCCTGAGGCGTAGTTTCGATACGTCTATTTCGTTCGCTTCAATCGAAACTCTCTTCAGTAGCGCATCTCACAGTTGCATCGCCAAATTCCGCGGAAACGACGCCGAATCCGCCGAAAGCTGCGTATGAAATAATATTTGCGCATATTTAAGAGAATATGCGTTTTTTATCGTAAATGGAGAAACCAGCAAACAAGACTACCTTAAAAATCGCTCGGCCTTGATTTTGCGGTCAAAGGTTTATACCGAGCGAGATTGCAGTTGTCTAGCACGCGTACCATATTTATTGCTTAGCATTGCGTTTCTATATATCGCAGAATTTATCGATGGCGTGCTACATAAGGAAAAGACCAAGATAAGGGTCTGTGCCTTGTGATTATCCTGAATTAATAAAATTTAAACTTTCAAACCAATCCCTTGAAATACCCTAAATAAAACGATTCAAATGCGCAATATAATTAAACATAATACTTAACCTTACTTATATATCCTTCACTTAAAATAAGTTGATCAAACTTCAGATTTTATCATAAAACATACTATATAAAAGACAGTGCCACTTTGTCCCTTTGTCATGTAATGCTTTTTGAAGCATAATATCTCGCAAACGAGTGAACCGAATTTTTCAGGATAGCATTATGATATAATAAAAAAAACGTTTTAATGTATCGGTAATATATAAAGGCCTTATTCTGTCCCTTTGTCACTCCCTCTGTCACGCTCTAAAAAACCAGAAATATACCTGACAAGAGGGAACTAAGGTCAGCTTTTGAAGCACAATTGATAATCGCGGCGAGGGTTTCGAAACTTCGCTCGGATCGAAGGTAACCCTTTCAGCAGGAGGTATGATTTCAGGTCAAAGAAGACTGCCTCAATTTTATTTCAGAATAATCGATCATTCCAGTCATTTTTGACGGGCACTTATACTAGTAAATTAATATTCGGATTCATCTAAAACTTCCCACCAATTTATTTACTGTTTCAAACCCAAGAATTGACATATTTATCACAATTCATGCAATGCTTTAATCCGCCAACAAACATCACCACGGAAAGATGCCTTAAAACTGTTTCCACGAGTGGAATCAACATGATGGAATATATGGCCGCATATTTCAAGCCCACAGTCCGGTTAGATGACACGTCTAAATACGACCGTGTGGCAATTGAAGCAACTACACCGCGTCGGGAATGCAAAAACGAGAAATCGTACGAGATACTAGCACGGAGTCCTAATAAATAAAAGCCGAGAGATAAGGGAATTCCAGAGGTAAGGACGAAAAGCCAATTAAGGCGAATGCATGTAGCGACCGTTTAAATCATCGAGGGCAGGACCTGCGTGTTAACGGCGCAACGGACATTAAATCCGGCACTCGTCATAAACATCCGTTCGCATAGCTATCCTTCCCCTCTCCCATAATATCACGCTAAGTGGCGCGGAATCCGTGTCATTAAAAGTGCACGCGTTTCGTGCTTTCACCCACGGACGACAAAAACAGCGACAGCCTTAGGTGGAGAGATTTCTCCAACGTCCGCTCTTTATCCTCAATCGTCTCATTCAATGAATTTCCTAAAACGGCCTACCGCGAGGGAACTCAAGATCACCAAAACAGATTCCTCTTCGTTAAATGGTCGGAGGAGGGTGACACACCATCCGGACACCACCAGCTGCACTTCGCAAGCCGACATGGTGCGACAGAAAACGATACGGAGATAGAGCGGTAAGAGGGAAGGAGGCCAGTTTTGCCGTCATCATTTAAATTTAGAGAGCGCTTGTTCGCTGCTCTTCCCTCGCTTCGGAGGCAGGAAGGCGGCGGATGGGGGCGCCCCCCGAGCGACACTCCGAAACCGCTAATTTATCGGAAACAAACGTCGAGAAGACCGCGGACGAAATAGTCACGGCATTCTAAATAGTAAAACACGCAACGCGATTGTTTTCGCAGCGTGAAGAAATGGCGCTCTTCGAAACCGAAATCGACCGCTAAATGACACGCATGGCGGAAATCCTTTCCTCCATTCGGTCGTACGACATACAGCGTTAAGTCGCTTCCTCCGCTGATTAACGCTTGTTAAATTTTTGTGGCAACGCCGAGTTAAAAAATAACCGTATTTTGCGAAAATTTTTATCAACTATTAAATCGTAAGCATAAACCTTATATTTATTATCATTCGGCGAAGATGATTTACGCTGATTGGCGAACAAAAAATAAGCTCATTTTTTCAAATGATTTGACTTTTCTCGAGGACTGTTTAAAATTCCCGATACCATCAACAGGTCCTTCAGGAAACATGTCGGAGCAGCCAATAGAGCGAACTCTAAAAGTAGACGGGGATAACCCACTGCTCCTCACCACAGCACTTTCGCTGCCCATCAAAGGGCAATTTGTGAAAACACCCCTAATCCAGGAGGAACGATAAAAAGATGCTGCTTGTTTGTTGCGGTGATCATAGAGTAGAAAATGTGGGATAGCTCTTATACTGCATCTCTATGCCATCGAACGGATCTAATTTGATCTAACAGACTCCGAGGGGTCCGGCGAGCTTTTAGTTAATCAAGGCAATAGACAAGCTCTTTCCGTGAAGTGAAAACAATTCAAGCGGCTTAAATACACGGCGGTATCTGAGAAAACTAAAAGGATATATCTGAAGTTACGATATCAAAATAAGCGAACTCGGTGACTTGCGTCAACTTAAATGTACATAATTGAAAGACTTATATAAAATAAACACGCGAAAATCTTAAAGAAATTTATTTGAAATACTGATGTAGTATCGGTTCCGCCTTTCACGGAAACAAACGCTTATATTTGAGTTTAATTTGAACGTAGACTAAACCGGCATTCCAAACAAACCAACCGCAGGAAATACTTAAGTAACTTACGAAGCTATATACCAAACAAATTTATCGATAAAATGTCAACGTCAAGTTGTTATTTTCATGGAAAACATAAGGCGATTTCCACTACGATTAAATCCTCCATACGAAACGGATGTCAAAATTGTACATTTTCATGTTTGGCTAATTTCCTCTTATCTTTACCAAGACTTACGTAAATATCGGATTTCACTTTTTCTCGGTTCAACGTCTTTCAATAATCCCCTCTTCCCAACACCCGTGACGGAAGCAAAGAACATTCTGTCAACGAAAATAACATAAAAAATATTTTTTACGCCGTTTAGTCGTCAGGAATTCATTTTTCTTAGATAATGCTTGACATAAGTCACGCTTTTCCCGACAGCTTGAGTTACTTAGTTTGAATACTACTTTCTAGCAATCCCTCCAAAAACGAATTTAGTTTGTCGTGAACGATGAAATGTTTTTTTCCCCATCCTGTATTCTGCGCTCCGATTTTCTATGAAAACCGATATCCGAGTCCCGAGGAAATTCTTCCACTAACCCATGCAAAACGTAGACCCTGGAATGGATCCCGCGAAGTAAACTCGTTCTCCCCTCGGATTGATTGTTCACAGCGTCCATTCTGAAATGTCCACCGCTGGCAACTTGTGGATCACCCAGCGCTAAGGGAGACGTAAAATTCAATTTGCTCGCTCACCTAGCGTAACAAGTTTCCTAAAGGGGACGGACGGCTTCCTACGTCTGCGGAAATGCAAGACTCGAAAGAGAGAGTGAGAGAGAGATAGTCCGTTTTATTTCTCCTCTCTCTCCCTTACGAAGGATCGATCTGAATGAACGAAAGCGTTTACAGAGTCACGCTTCGCGACGCAAGCTTCTGCGCGGTGAAAAATCTAAAAATTACGTCATGTTCGACCGCAGTCTTGGGGCACGCGCTCTATTCCCCTCGTTGTTTCAATTACGCGAAATAAATTCAAATTAACATCGGGTTTCAGTTTCCAACGATATTAAATTTGTCTGACGTTAGGATCCATAGCAACCTACATAGTCCAATCTGCTAAATGGTGCTATTTTAACGACTGGCTTTTTAGACAGAATTCATAAGAATAAATCTAGAGAAAGAGAATTAATTTTGTTGATACATCACGCAAAAATATAAATTTAAACAAGTTAGGAAAGTACTGCGAAAGCAGATATAAGGCGATTTTTTACAAAGAAATTTCTTACATTGGCCGTTTATTTAAAATATTAATGACATAATGATTCCCATTAAAATCTTACTCATATAAAAGCACTGAGCTCGTTGCCATGGTAGTCGATTGTTGAGACCCAGAAAAACTTCCAATTTTTTTCCGATAAAAACTAAAAATGTACGTTAAGGCTACAGAGAATTGAATTCAAAAATAAGAAAACAAAATTTCTAAACTTTCCTACAGTTCAAGTCCTGAGTTCGAATCTTGACGGGAAATAATTTTAAAAAGTAAATATAAAAATTTCATCACCGATTTACGTGCTTTTCTTATGGGGTAATAATTAGACAAAATTATCCCCCAGTAGCTGATCCCGGATACACCAAATTTTTGCCGCACGTAACTCTCATATTTAGTAACTTATCCTGAAAACTTGCTTTCTCTAAGTTGAACCGTTTCAGAGATATCGTCAGCACAGTCGGACGGACAAAGTGAACACAAGCGATTTGTAAAGAAATCGCTAAAAAGCAACCGATTATATAAAGGCAGAATATTTCCTAATTTTCAATGCAAATGCGGTAGATGTGCCAAAAATATGAAGTGGGACAAATTCAAGCGGGATATCAATTTATTATGCAGCAAAAATTTCCTCATTTATGACAAAGCACGTTCCTTATAAGTCTCGCTACTTGCTTCTTTCTTTCATACTTACGAATAATCACGATTTTTCGGAATGGAAAACAAGCTAAAAATCGCTAATTTATCCAGACTCGAGCAGTTAACACTTTACACAGAGGCTAACGTTGCGCTTTCGAAAGAAAAGGTCGAGGCATAGATGGCGTCCCACGACTGCGAAATCATTGCATAAAACACGCAGCGGACTACGATCCGACAAAAAAGAAAGATAATCCGGCACGAGGGTGAGAGGGGAAAAGCGAAAAGCGGCTTCAAAAGAAAGCGACACAACGTGCCATCTGCATCGCACATGTAAGAGAGAGACTCGCTCGGCATTGATCACTCGCTCGCATTCTCTCCACGACATAATGCGAACGATGACGACTGAAAGCATGTTCGGAACAAGTGGGGGCCATCCTAATTTACAAACAAGAACAGATAAACGAAGTAACGCCCTAAGATCGTTCTGATATGGCGCAACCGAGACAAATTCATCGTTTCGCACGCAGAACAAGTTTAATGATAACGATTATGTATATCAAAAAACAAATCTAGACATTGAATAAAATAACATTATATAACAATTAAGTAGCAAAATTTATAAAAACTAATGAATAATCATCGCATAAAATCTCAACAAGCATAAATATTTGAAAAAAGGAGATACTTTTTGCGAGAACAATTAAAATGTGTTTGTAGAACTTGTATCTAATCGTAATCAACTCTTATTTCAGCAAATAGACCCTTAGGTACATACGCGGCAGAACTTCAACACGTTCCATTGGATGTCAAGGATTTTTTTTGCGGTCTGAAATGCGACGACGACTCATTCTCGGATTTGCTTTACCGCTACATAATTCTGATGTCCCATCCCTACGAAAATAAGCACGACACACACTATCTCACGGTTTGATTTTTACGGTTCGCCATCCAAAATGCGCTACACGCGGAATACCGAGCAATTCCTGGACGAGCGAATCCGGAAGACCGATCGTTCGATATGCAAGATGCAGCGTCGTTCTACAGAATAAATGCCAAACTATTCGTAGGGAAAGTTTTTTTCTTGAGAAACGAATGAATTATTAATAATTTCATAACACGACGTGCTTTCCCCTTGAAGGTATAAGAGAGAATTCGACTCAAGTAGCATATCACAAAAATAACGATTAAGTCAGTAGCGGAAGTATAACATAGGAGCCACGGGAATGAGAGAAGGACGATAAATTTAAATATTCCATGTATATCTACATATTACATTAAACAATGAATTATGAAGGGACCCTAACATTATTTTCGCGGAGAGGCTTAAAGATTGTAGTTCCGCCACTGAATAAAGTAATAAAATATTACTAAAATCATATTCCGTACGTCAGCTAACTTAAATATGAGCCTCTTAGATGCCAAACCGACTAACTCCACTTTTTGTCAATGTCTCAATTTCAATACCTGAGCACATTTGAAATATGTAATTAACTGCAGAAATGAATAGGCTTTGATGCATGGATGGCTGCTTTATCCATGCAACAAAGCCTATTCATTTATTCAGTTAATTACACATTTTCAAATGTGCTCAGGTATTGAAATTGAGACATTGACAAAAAGTGGAGTTAGTCGGTTTGGTATCTGAGAGGCTCATATATCTGACTTTGGGGGTCTAGGCCGTTTCAGTGCCGGGCGTTTCTTTGGGGGGGGGATAGCCCCCTCCTTGGATAACCCCATTGCACTCCACTTAAATTCATTCCGCACAAAAATCCTCAATTATACGCCGCAGATTAGGTCTGTATAGCAAATGAAAGAAGGATTCTGATAGGGGTAGGGATTTTCAAAATATAGAGCAGTTGGGAGGGGCGGATTCGATAGGTGGAGGGGCGATCGCCCCTCCCATTGAGAAGTTTCTGGATCCGCCTCTGCCCAGGATATATATACAGTAAAACCTGCGTGAGGCGGAATGAATTACTTTAAACAATTTAACGGGTTGCCTTTTCAACTAACTTTCACAGTATAAACAATTCAATCTGGAAATTTAACCACCGCTAGCATGAACAATTAAACGAGATTTATGCATCTGCTAAGTGCATGCTTTTCTGTCCCGCGAGCTCCAGCATTTTCATACAACTTTTTTATTCAGTCGTATTATGAAAGCTATCGCAGTTATTGATACGGTCTTTTTTAAAAAACATATTTAAACTATTTTGAAATTTTCCTTCGCTGCATGTACCCCTCTAAATTAAATAGGGAAAAGGTTTCTCGCAGACTAACTTTTTCATGTTTGTGACTACAAATTTTAGGTAAACGTTATGCTTATTAATTTTTTATAGGAATTTCATAAATTTTATATATTTTTCAGTTAGGTAATCGTTGTTCCGAATCATTACAGAAGTCACATTTAAAAAATGGTCACTTTTTGATCAATAGAAGTCGAATCATGATGATGTATGTTAACAAAAACCAAATACGCAGATTACAAAATTCTCTAGTTTTTAAAACTTTAAAGGTATTTCCCGAATTTGCAGAGGAGGAAGTGTAGTATACCCCCCCTTCAAAATGGCGGCACTAGATAACATATATTTCTTGGAAATATCATGACAACCATAAATATGACATTGTAGTGATTGTTATATAGGTAAGTATAATTATTTTTGAATTCATTCTATATAACATTGAAAGGATATATTGGGGAGCCTTCGGCTCGCTTTGTTTTAATGGGTAGTCGTCTCCGGGCGCTTCCGCGCCCTTCGCCTCACTGGAACGAAACTAACCCTTCCCGTTGTCCGGAGATCGGGTTGGTAAATGTAGCGACAGGCCAATAAGTGATGGGTTTGTTCGAATCCTGGGTCCCTGCATTGTTGTTAGAATTAAATTACCTTGTATTGTAATTCCATTCGAAAAATAAGGGGGGGGATATATTACGCTTCCTATATATCATCGATTGTTAAACTAACGAAGGAAATAAAAAGGTAAACAACAACATAGTAACTGGAGAAAGGAAAACACAAAATAATAAACAAAAACATACTAACCTTGAGGGGGGATATAATACACTTTGGCCTTTGCAGAAAATGAAAACATATATAATCGGATTCGGCATAAAATTTACTGTAAAAAGACGTCATAATTTTAATTAAACCGGACTGCTGCAAAAATTGTAAACATAGCGGGATTAGAGAAAATATAGCAAGAAAAATAATCAACAGAACAAAGGAACAAACGATATTAATTAATTTAACGTAAGACAAAAAAGTAAATAGAGGACGTTTAAGAATCACGAAGTGAATATTATCCTCCGACTATTAGCTCGATTCTCTCCTCCATGAGTTCTGTTACGAGAAAATTGTTTTTGTTACGAGAAAATTGTTTATGTCAACAATACTTTGGAAACAACGAAACTATTTATCCAATCACAATTTGTGGGAAATCTACGTCTAATTATTTAAGCTACATACGTAGTTTTAAAAACAGCTTGCTTTGGAGAACTCTACGCCACACTAACATATCATTAAAAACTATTTATTAATAATATTTCAATTAAAATCAACAAATATTAGTTTGTCATGTAAACAAAGCAAAATCGCACACAGAAATTGATAAACGATATTACGTCAAAAATTTTCAAATATAAATGCAATGAACTCTCAAATTCGGCGACATTAGGAATTGTCATGGTAGCTTATAAATGGCATTGTCATAAAACTGATAAAATTTCCATTTTTTCTGATTCTAAACGAATTTTTACGCTAACTCGACCAGGATTCGGATTCTGTCTTCAATAAAAATAAACTTCGTCCTTTTCTTCGTAGAACCATTCAAGTCTCAAGTTCGTACCGTGTTTCTAAGTATTTTAAAATTCAAATGAAAAATAAGCTGCACTCATCCTTATGTTATTCAAATGGAGAAAATGAAACAAAATATTTTTTAAAATTAGAAAGGTCAATCAAATCGGTATAAAAACCTGACACCACTTTGCACTTTATTCCGATTAAAATGACACCTTCCTCTTGTTTCTACGTGCTGTAGTTGCTGCGCTATAAAAAACAAACATACAAACACTTTTCTTTATAGATGTGTGTGTACACACACAGTAAAACTCGTTTATAACGATCACGTCTAAAACGAAATCTCGGCTATAACGAAGAAATATCTCGGTCCCTTGAACTTCTCCATAAGGGTATTGGTTAAATTTCTCGGATTTTACTCGCATTTTACGAATTCTCGGTTGTAACGGACAAATGTTTGGTCCCGTGGCAAAAAATGCCCCATATATAACGAATTTTGGCGAGCAGAGCGATAAGTAATGAATAGTTTCCGCCCGTATACCGCGCACTTGTTCGTAGAGGTCCCCTTCCTCCATCTACCCCTTCCATACGAATTTCCACGCACCCTTTGTTTTGAAATTGATATTAAAAATGTCAAATGTTTATGTAAATTAATGACCATAATAATAATATTAATTGACCATTTAAAAAATCGTATGTAACAGCAGTCGAACAGTTAACATGCCGCGAAGTTGATAAGATCTCTTTGCATATGTAAGTACGGCATTGAAGTCGACTCACTGCAAATACAGTAAAAGCTGTGTTATCCGACTATCTTGGGGATTGTGGAAAGCCGATTAGGAGAAATATCCGGTTAAGGGAGGGACTTTCGATTTTGACATCGCAAATTTAGCAGTAACCATACAAAATTGGGCTTAGGTTCACTATCGTACTCCCCAAACATAACTATGCATGGGGTTTGCATTTTCCATTTTAATTCTTCCACACGTAGTTAGATATAGACACTATTTACCCATTCTTATTTAATACGTTGCTACGCTTACGTGCAAAACAAAATACTATTGAAAAGTTTAGGGCGTCCGGGAAGTTTAGGGATTAAGGCAGTGAATCTGTTCCCAAAATTGAATTTATTGGATTATATCTTTCTTATTTATCTTTATTTACTCTATTAGAAAAGGACGAAATTATTTAATTCTTCTGAACATTTCTGTGAAAACCAGTCATATATTTTATCCAGTTCCTCAATTTTTGGGTTATGAAGCGTATGATGTTTATTAATTGATTTACTCGTCTCAGAAGATGACACAAATTTCATTAATTTAGCCTTATGAGCCTCGATATCGTAGAGCGTGAATTCTTTTGTTATGGCTGCTCTATGTTTTCCTTTTTCAATTCGTTTGATCAGCGCCAGCGTTTGTGTTAGCTTTACAACAACCTTTTCTCTCCTGTTCCTTGCTTTTAGGTATTTATTTTGATGCCATATTCAATGGATGGGTAATTTTTTAAATAATAAAAAGCGATAAAACTGGAAATTATAGAAGTACACCAAAACATCTAGACAATGCAAATGGCTTACGTAAACAAAAACGCCATGCTTACTCGGCAGCCACAGAAGTATACGGAGTAAATACGTAATATATACATCTTATATTTAAAGAAATTTTAAAGTGGAAGTTGTGGTATTACACAAATACAATTCACACAAAAATTCATAAAAAAAAAGAAAAAGAGATACAGAATGAATTGTATTTGTGTAATTGCCGGTATCTAGGGCTGGCCGGTTCTAAATAGCTGGATAGCACAGCTTTTACTGTATGTGTATACGTGTTATATGGGATGTATAGGCCAAAAACCATGTTTCTCGTATATAACGAAGTCACGCTTATAACGAAGCAATGAGTCGGTTCCCTCAAATACGTATTAAACGAGTTTTACTGTGTGTGTATATTTTTTTCATATGAGATAAACTAAAATCCTGATTACTCTTTTTATTATGCTTCACAGACAAGAGACCAGCAACAAAATATGAGCAAACCAAACGCCCAGCAAGCATTTTCCATCGGCCTGCTCTAGGGGTCAGTCGGATAGGAGGGCCTTTGGCAAACCCATCACATCAGTTCCAATACGTGGAGGAGCCGTCATCAAAACTACATAAGAGGGGCGGAGAGGGCAACTTGGCCAGAGAGGCAAAGAGGAGCGGGGGCGTGGCGGTTGGGAGGAGGCGGGTGCGACACCGCTTCCATTCGAGAGCGGAGAGCGTGGGAGGGCGAGAGAGGAAAATAACGCGCCACGTGACCACGCGCAGGCACCCCCGACCAGCAGCGGCCACGCTTCGGTCGGAATCGTCGGGAGGATCCCCGGGTGAGGAACGACGACGCGGTCACTCGCGCGACTCACGGAGGAGTCGCGGGGCGGAAGCCCTCGGCAACCACCGAGGGCATCCCATTTCCATCCGGCTCGATTCCCGACTACTGAAGAGGCGCACTGCAAATTACGCGAGATCGGGACGCCGGAAAAGGCATAGCATCGGGAATATTTTCGCGATCGGCGAACCAAAGTTGGAGGCGGTCGATGTGTCGACGATTAAGATCGCCCGGCCATCCAATACCTATCCATTCGGCCTGAAAAGAGATATAATTCGCATTGCCTATGTCGTGTCGCTTTGTCATTCGTGAGGAAAGTGCAAGGATAGCGGCAAAAAGATGACATTAGACTGGAGTGACTTTCGACTGAAATTGACAGAAATGGTACTTAAATTCTTCTTCTGATTAAGTGTACGTCTTTATTTGAAAAACGCCGTCTCGTTCTTGCGGACCTATCAAGTTATCTGTGATGGCTACCATAAATTAAACCGTATCTTCGAATGATTTAACTGATATTCCGAGTTACAATGGCAACCTCGCTGCCTGCGGAAAGTGGCGTAAAAAAACTAATAGACGAAGATACTGCTTCCATTATCTTTCGGAGTACTATCTCGTAAAACATTACCTCTTTATCGCGAAACGACGTATCGATAAGCGAAGAAAAGATTTAAAAGACAGAGCTGAGAGTTTTCGCTAATAATTTTCTCGAATAAAAATTAGTTTTTTCGTTTCTTAATGGCTTTATCAAAAACAAAATCTTAAATCATGGCCAGAAAAAATGCGAAATATTTCACTGACTTTTTATGGGATACGACGAAATAATTTCGGTTTCTTTAGTGGTCTTTAAAGTTATGCAACAAAGAAACTTGACCCATATTCTATTTCTAGGACTTCCACAAAAATTTTAAACCGTGTGTCCTAGGAATTAATAACGGCATAGGGAATGTTACATTCATATGACGCGAAAGCTCACTAAATTTGTTTTAGGAAGACAGAGTTCATACAACATCATCCAACAGGAAGCAGGGAAAAGAATAAGTGAGAAACGAAGAGTATAAAACCACGACTTTCGCGCGCCGCTCCACGTGAACAGCAACACCACCGCAAGTCCCGGTATCGCCACAGGCCCGCAGGAAAGAAAAAAAGACGGCTAAAACGGTCCGTGAACTAATCCTCCATACGTGCCTCCGGGCTGAAAAGAAAGGAGCGGCAGGGGCCTGCAGAGGGAGGAGGGAGGGAGAAAGATCACATAGGTGGGTCGGAGAGTTGAGGAAGGAGGCCCTGCCCTCTTAGCACGAGGACCCTTGCTGACGCGTCTTCACGTAGAAGACTCGTACGTGGAAAGAGCTCCGCTTTCGCCTTCACGAAGAGGCAAGCGAACGCGGTGTTTACTTCGAAAGAAAGGGAGAAAAAGAGAGGCTAGGAGGGTGGTGGTGTGCGGCCCTCCGGGGAGGTGAGGGGCGATCGCAAGGGAGGGAGGCGGAGGGGGAGAGAGGTGCGGAGGAAGGCGGCTGAGATAAAGCAACGGCGCGACTAGTCCCCGGACTCAGTCTAACCTCCGATGTGCTGCGAGGAAGGAGGCGTGAGCGCGTACCAAGGCGGTGGGACACGGGGCGAGAGGGGGAGGAGGAGGCGGTCGTGAAACGTTCCCTCTCTCTTTTCAGCCTCGCTCTGCGCAGGATAACTCTCTCGAAGGATTCCCAGCGATTTACACGTGCGCCCCGTGCATTTCTGGGGGAGCCTAGGGGAGTGAGCGAGGAGTCGTTAATCGTGTGCTGTGCTTGGTAAAGGAAGGGTGATCTGACAGACCATCGGTTCTCGAGTGGCGCGCATCTACATACTCCCCTTACCTCGAAGGATACGATGCGGATGGGATACTGAAGAAACAAACGTGCCGCGTCTGTTAGTCTTCCGAGTGCCATACCGATCCGTTACGTTAGTTAAAAATTGAAGCTAGAGCGTTTCGAGACGCCAGAAGAATAAACATCACGTCGAAAAGGCAAGGTGGTGATAAGAGCTCGGATCGTGGGCGAGAGGCGCAGTTATAAAAAAGTATAAAAAGAAGCGGTTCCGTCGTGTTTATCTGCGGGTGAGATCTGCGACCTCGCGAGAGAGGCTAACTATCCCTTTCCGAGCGTCGCTCGCCCCGGGCAACGTCTTTTCGTGGACCCGCTCGTGTTTTGCGTCCTCTCTTTCGCCGGGAAAGCTCCCTTTTGTGTCCGCCCGTTGGAGCGTATCTGACCGCCGCCGCCGGTGGGCGGAGAACACCGCCACTCCAAAGGCCCGTGAGCGGAAGGAGAGCGTGGTTCGGTTCGGATGAACCACCTGGCAGGCAGGGAGAGAAACCCTCCCCCGCACCTACCCCTTCTTCCGAGATGGCCTCTTGGCCCAGCGAGGCCTCCGCACTCCTCATCCTGCTACTCCTCTCATCCACCGGAGGACTGACCGGGGCCATACTCTCCGGCTGGAACGCCAAGACGCTCTGCGACGCCGATTACTGTTCGTGCGACGCCGTCAAGAGCAGGGTCTCCTGCTCCTGCCGCGACGGGATCCGACCAAAGGTGCGCATTCGAATCTAAAGGGGGAGTTTTCCCTATGGTGGTGGGACGAGATAAAAAGGGAGGCAATCGCATACTATTCGGCAATGCGGGTTCGAAGGAGTTGTAAACGAAGCCGCCGCCGTCGATCCGTCCGCGGTTGCATTCGCATGTCGTGAGCAATGGAACGATCTTGTTCCCATCCTCGATCCTTTCTCCACTGTAGCTCTCGATTCGAAAAATAAACAAGTTTTACTAATCGAATCAACGGACGTAAGCAGGGCCGAATTAAGCGGTACGCAGTACGCAAGACACGCAATTGCGTGGGGCCCAGAGGACAAGAGGGCCCACTGCGGGCCGAACGTGTCTCGTCTCGTCCTTTCAAAGCGCTGCCGCACAGACCACAAGCCTTACAATAACTGTTACTTGTTACAAATTTACGGGCTTATGTCGACTAACTGGGACCACATTTTAAACTGACCGCGAAGCTGACCCCTCGACCGTCATTAACTCGGGTTAGAGGCCCATACCTCGAGGTCCATCCTCAAATCAGAGCTCAGGTGTCTTTACCCTCTCACCATGGGGGCATTAGCCGACCACGTCTTTTGCAATAAAATTTAAACTATTTTATATTGTTAACTTAGTGCGATTTTGACTCAAACAACATATTCGGGTGAATGCGCTGATCAAGAGCGTCTTTTTAACGGAATTCTACGATAAATAATAACATATTTACGCTCACATCTAATCTTGACGCCAAGGTATACCAACCTCTTAAGAGTTTTCGGACGGAATTGTAATGAAAGCAGACATTCGCGAGACGGTACGGAGGGTGTAACGCTTGGTTGTTATATGGTGTTAGATGAGAGAAAAGGGAAACCGCTCATAAGTAAAAAGCTTTACAACATTTTTCGATCAAAATTTCAGGAATCACTTGACTATTCAACTTTTCAATTTGAAACTGCTCGCCGTGTACATAGTAGTCCTGGGTTTGACTCCAGGAGCATATCTTTTCTCCATTTGAATAACTTGGACAGAGCTGAAACGAAGCGAGGCCTCTTTTCTTTAGCATTTTCAAATATCTTAAAAATGAGATTTCGACGCGGTATTTTCACAGTTATGCCGAAAAAAGTATGGAAATAAATTTCCATATCGTAGAAATTCAAATCTCATTCGAATAAAGCCAAAAATTAGGTTTAATTTTTTGTTGGTTGGTTGGTGATCATAGAAAAATGCGATTAACTAGATAAAAGCGTTACACCCTCCGTACCGTCTCGCGAATGTCTGCTTTCATTACAATCCCGTCCGAAAACTCTTAAGAGGTTGGTATTCCTTGGCGTCAAGATTAGATGTGAGCGTAAATATGTTATTATTTATCGTAGAATTCCGTTAAAAAGACGCTCTTGATCAGCGCATTCACCCGAATATGTTGTTTGAGTCAAAATCGCACTAAGTTAACAATATAAAATAGTTTAAATTTTATTGCAAAAGACGTGGTCGGCTAATGCCCCCATGGTGAGAGGGTAAAGACACCTGAGCTCTGATTTGAGGATGGACCTCGAGGTATGGGCCTCTAACCCGAGTTAATGACGGTCGAGGGGTCAGCTTCGCGGTCAGTTTAAAATGTGGTCCCAGTTAGTGGACACAAGCCAATTTACGATTTGGGTGGAGCCTTAAATGTGTTGTGCTTGGGGCCCATGGGTCTCTTAATCGTGGATAGAATTATTAAATTACGCTCCTGACTCCCAAACCATAATTTTTCCTGTTCATCGAGCTGTTCTTTCTTCTATTTTCCTCAATTGTTGAAATACTGCAAAGCATCAGCTTCTTTGACATATTATATTAAATGAGTGTGCAACCTTTTTATTTACACATTAAAAATTTCGGTTCACGGTGGGCCGAATAACGGTTTTCAACGGAGCTTATAACCAATTTTTTTAACGTTTAAACGTCCCCAGAAAGGTTTGATAACCATAATTTTTATTTAAAAGAATATAAAATTGCCAGTATTAAATATAGATCGACTTTTTAAATCGAATATAAGCTTTTCGGATCCAGTTCGACAAAATGCACTCAAGGAAAGAAAGTAAGATGTAAGTCGGAAAAATAGCAATCGTTCCGACGGGATCCGTAAAACACGAGAGAAAATGTTGCAAAAATGACAACGGCACCCGGTGTTCCCAGGAGGTCACCCATCCAAGTACTATCCGGGCCCTATGATTCTTAACTTCGGTGATCGGACGAGAACCAGTGTTTTCATCGTGGTATGACCGTTGCCGAAGTAGGTATCCCTGAGAATGGGATTTTTCTAGCTTACTTGTTTACAGTGCCTGATTAGGCGGTATGCAAAACACGCGAGGACAAGGGGGTTGACCCTACCCCGTCTTGCCGAAACCCTTTCCAAGTGTTGCTGCTCAGATCACAAACATTGCCTAATGTTACTTTAAAAAAATTACGATTTAGGTGGGACCTTAAACGCGCTGTGCGTGGGTCCCATGGGTCTCTTAATCCGGCCCTGGACGTAAGAATGAAAAAAGAGGGTCGGGTTTTCAGCGCTTTGTATTGTCGCTCCGTGTCCTCGACGACGGGAGTGTTTTGTTTTCCAAACGGCTTGGGCTGGCGCCTTGGGGAGGGTGTAGGCGACGCGCTGCCTATTCAGTTCGAAGCGCCTCGGGAAAACCCCTCCTTTTTTTAATCCTGTCTGGTCGTTTAAGCAGCTAATGATTCGTAATCGCAACGTGAAACGTTCCGAACAAATATACCCACGGGGCGACGCAGTTCTTTCGCCGGCCATTCATGTAAATTTCACGCTTCGTAATGAATTGAAATCGTGTTAACGTTTTCCTTTGAAAGAACCAAACGGCAGTTTATAATTTAAAAGGGGGACAAGCGAGATATACCGCGGGAGCAATCTGTTGCGTCTGAGGTGTCGAGGGAGGGATGCCAGACGTCCCGCAATGCGCGGAACAGTCCCGCACAACAACGAATTGTCCCGCACGGCTTTTAAATGTCCCGCTAAACCATTTCGAAACTAAACATTTGAAAGCGCCCACTATAAATAGAAAGCATTAATTCGTTGGTGTATAATCATATTGAAAGCTTTTGGCACATAGTTGCGCGAAAATTCACGTGATTCAGGAAATGCCGTTATGGATAGGGAAACTTAAGTGGAAGTGAAACATTGGCTCGATAGAGAATGACTGATTTACTCACCCCCGCGCAGTACGCTTTTCGAGAAAGGACTAGACGGTTGCCTTTCTGTTTTATATGTGCTTTTGGCGTTATATTTTCATATTTTGTAATTTTTCTAAAATTTTATTATTGTCAAGCTTGTGGTTGTACTATGTAATACTAATTGTAAATAAATAAATGTTTGCACTGTCAAAAGTAATGTATTGGTATTATTTCAACATTATTCTGTTTCGGTAATATTTTATTTCTTATTATTGCCGACGCGACGCGACGTTATTTTATCGTCGGATAGTCGGAGTCAATATCGTAAATAAACAATCGTGTACTGCAGAGGAGGAAATCTGGAGACGGCGTCGACTCCGTATTTTCCCCGCCGCTACGTTACTTGTCGCTCGAAAAGACAAATAATATGGACATTAGATGTGGAAAAGGAAACTCGCTGAATTTCCTGATGAATACTTTCGACTTCTGGCACGAGGGAAATGAGGAAACATGTGATCGGCGTCATCACAAATTATGATTCAATGCGCAATCATTAAATCTCTCGAGGAAAAGGCTTTCACTAATCTCCGTTTAGATGTGGAAAGATTAGCGAAAGAGACGCGACAAAGCAATCAATCTATCCAGAGCACGAAATGTGTAGTTCCATAGGCGTCATAAATATATGTTACGCGAGATGCGTGTTTAGCCCTTCTGAAAGCATTCCAACGGTGCGTGAAGTTCAGTCCCACAGAGAAACGGTTCCAAGTGTCCATTGCATGTTGCTTCGATCCCATTTTCTTTTTATCTCCGCGGCGCTAAGCGATTCACGGCGCCACTCTTGCCCACTTAGCAGTATTTGATGCGAGAGGTCGCCCCCTAAAGTATCCCATAGGGTCTGTGGCGCCAGCAATCGCTACTATCAACGTGGATGCGGGCGACCCAGGGGAAAGGGGTACGTAATGACGCAACGATCGTGCCTCTGGGTTCGCTACCGAGGATGCGACCGAGCAACAGAAGCCCTCCACCCTCGTAAACAGAGACACATCGGCTGGCAATGGGCCACGGAAGTCGAACTATTTCGATATTGAGTAACATCTTTTTCGAGCTCGTCTTTTCGATGCAGGAAAGAGACGCGTTGACAAAATAAACGAGTTAAGAGGCGCGAAAGCGGCGTATCGGCGCGATAACATCTTTGGGAGCGGTAATGTTTGCACTCCGCAACTCGCGGATTGGGAAACTCGGGAGTTAAGGCGATTGAGAGAAAGAGTGACGTGTCGGGAAGCTTCACAGGAGTGGCAGAATGTGCGTCCGAGAGACTTCATTGCGTCTCCGTGGACCGGAGAATCCCACACGGTTGAAAACCTTGATTACGAGCGGCCTCGTTTCTCTAAAGTGGAGACATGACCCTTCCTAGTTCTCTAGCTTCTTCTCGAGTGGCTTAAGACGACCTTTTCTCTTTCTCGACACAATAAAACAACCGAGTAAACTTCCAATTCCGTCGCGTAGATATCTTGCCTTACTTATCTTACGAAAAAAATCCTGATAATTCGAACGAAAAACTCGCCGGTTCAATCAATAATTCTATGCACTAAAATTATCACTGTGCCTTTCTGTAATTTAAAGGGGAAAATAAGACACGCAAAATGTTAGACACTTGCGCTAATCACATGTAGACTGAAAAATTACGTGCTTCGTGAGGAAAATTAAGAAATTGCCAAAATACATTTACCAAACCACTTAAAAAATAATCGGTGACATTATAAACGGATTAGCAGCATTTAACCATCCTTCTACTGAGAGTCATTGTCCTGAAATGCCGGTTTGGGCGAAAAATTCTTTTTTCGACGTGATATATATGGAGTACTTATAAATATACCCCATGCGCAAAAAGGTAGTAAAAGATCACAGATTCATTCTGTGGAATATACTCTATATATATATATATATATATATATATATATATATATATATTCCACATCAAGAGGAATGGATTTTCAATTGGTTGGTTGTTAAAGTACGAAGTTAGGAAGGATATATATATATATATATATATATATATATATATATATATATATATATATATATATATATATATATATATATCCTTCCTAACTTCGTACTTTAACAACCAACCAATTGAAAATCCATTCCTCTTGATGTGGTTTCGATCATCAAGGCAATCCTAATAATATGGAAAGCGGGAAACGTAAAACCCGTTGCAGTTCATTTCACGAGACACTAAAAATGTTACGAATCTAACGTGAGAAGCTGGAGGAAACAAAACATCACGCGACTACGAAAAAATGCTAATAAAATGTTTACTATTGAAGAATTCAATGTTTAAAAAATAAAATTACGGAGATTTTAGAGACCGAAGGGTTATTAATAAGGCACGTTCATTATAGTGGTTAGATTTTGAGGCCCTTGATCGAAACAAATTGAAACTCTCCCTTCCCTAGAGGCCGCCTGAAGACATTTCGCAAAACTTCCTATCCTTCTCGGACCCTCGCAACTCCTTCCGTGAAAACTTTGATAACAAGCTCGACCCAGATATTATCCACCGATTCCCAGTTACGAAAGCAATAATTTTCGAAGTTCGTCGACCCAAATTAACGGCGGAAATACGTATGGCGAAAATCGGACGAGGAGATGAGTAATTGTTGGAGGAGTCATCAAGGCGGAAGCCAGTTCGTGGCTCTTACCGAGAAAATCCACGATTGCTTCTTTCTCCCACTCCATCGAGTTCCAGGTCGCGAAATTACATTTTCTCTCTCTCGGCCTAAAATAAATCCTCGGAGGCGTCCTACGAACGAGTTTTCCCACAAACAGCTTTCCATGGAAGACAGTATTTTATAAGCAATTATCTCCTTTTTATCCCTCTCTTTCTCTCCAGAGAGACCTTCAATGAATCGAATTCCGAGGGAAGTCCCGGTTAATTATTCCCTTCACCTGGTATACCAAAGAGTTACCGTCTATTTATGGCGATAAAAGACATCCAGCGTAAACACACGAAAAACTTAAACCTTTTTGTAGTATTAATTGTACCGCACAACAAAGTTCAGCTGGAAATATGTATGTGCAGTGCGTCACTTTGGTCCCACCCAACGATGGATCCAACCATGTTTTCTGTACTTTTTATCGCAAAAGAAGGTTCGATCGAAGATGATTCAGCCATAATTATCAAATCTCAAATATTTACCAAGAGCTGATATTGAAACGTCATCATCTGCGCACAAGATTGGAAAGATAAATGATAAAAACGGATCGAGAGCATCCCTCTAAGCTGCGTGGCCGCGCGGCAGTTTTTCATTCAGCTATCGCAGACAGTAAATAAACTAAAAAGAGAAGTTTATAGACTACAGCGTTTTAAATTTTAATCTCTGTCATTCGTTCACGCTTCCGAGAAAGAATCTTAATTCCATCTGATAGAATTTTTTAACCGTGAAATTTGAAATCGTACGGTAATTGTTTCGGGTTGGTAAATGAGAGTGATCGTCGGATGTGCTGATTAGTATATGGGGAAATAATGGAACGGATGAAAAAAAAACAGCTTTAATTTCCCAAGATAATGACTTATTCTCTTATTTTAATCGAACAAATGTCCTTGATGTTTTTTTTTTGACGTACTCGAGACTGAAGCAAGGTCACTTCTGAAACGGTTAATTTTCGTTACCCGCAAGGAAACTCCGCAACAAGCAGGAACACGGGTTTGGCGACGGCGCGAAGGTCAAAGCGATATTGCTCTTCGTTGCAGGAAGAATCAGCCCGATAAAAACATCCGCGTCACTTCGCGACCGACGAAAGACATCGACGTTCGATGGGATTCAATGCTCGAGTGATTAATAAGAAGCGGATTCCAGGGAGGCGGTTATGTTTCCCTCCGAAGGGAAAAGCCGGCGTCAATTGCTCTCGCGTTCTCTTATTCTATCCCTCATATAAAGAGAGATGAATAGGAATTGCTTTGGAAGGGTTCAAACACGCTCCACCAAAAGGCCGTAAAAGAGACGATTTCCCTCGTCTACTTCACCTCTTTGTCACTCTCCCTCTCCATTTCCCTAGCCATGTGGGCTCGCGAGGAGACATTTTCAAAGCAACCCCTCCGCTTTTATTCGAAAATATAAATGAATCAATCACAGGTAGGAATGTCCTGTGAAGCAGCATTAATGTATTCAGACTTTTTTAGAGAAAGTAAAAATAAGCCACACTTTTAGGCTTTCGCGAGCCGATATTTGATAAAGGCAAAAATATGAGCGGAATTGTCGTGTATGACACCATGACATTAATATTTAATTTCTTTCGATATGTAGCTTCATATCTGATCCCACAAAATTAGCGTTTAGTTTTGATGTTTCTCTCGCCAAGCAATTTTTTTTGTAATTGACAGTGTGACTGAATTTTTTTGCAAATTTTGAATTAGTGCCCTTAATCGCAAATTATTTTCTGTAAGCGTACTTGTGGAATTCACGGAAGTTCATGCAACACCTAGGTAACTTTGTCACAGATTGTCAGATCCCTATTATACGTATGCACTTAACCCAATTCCTATTAATCACTATGCGACCAGCAAAAATAAATATACGCCGCAAGAGTGTAATATTTTACTCATCCATAAAAAGGTCCCGCTAACCGTTCGAAAGGGACACCGCTGAACCCAACGCTTTGACACTCGTAAATTAATCGACGGAAGATGCGAGATAGCCACCATTCTAGGTATCATGATGATTAATACTGGGCGGAGTTGCGTCAGCGCTCTCGAACTGATAACGTGCGAAACCAGTTACCTGATCTATAAGTGGCAGAACGTCGGTTTGAGACTCAGTGCGGATTTAGCATTTGATAGTACTTTGAGCTCTCTTGAGTGAGGAAATAAGTGCAGTCGCCTCGTCACATGTTGCCCACTAGAAATGTGACTACGATAATTTTGCACTTAGACTTTCGCGAACAGTAAGTAAGCCGCGTGTAGGAGTATAGTTTTTACCATAAACACAACCGATATGCTTGTCGTAATATTTATTTTTCGTTTCGACTACGCTCCGCAGACCATATTATATGTTACCTCAGACAGATCTACCAAACAAAGTGAATCGATTGTCGTTCGGGTTTACGAATACGGAGAAACCCATTAAAGAGCAAATATTGACTCCTAGCACCTCTCCTCCCTCTCCCCCTCTCTGGGCACGTAAAAAAGAAAGGGCAGATAAGGATGGAATCGCAGAGCGAGGTCATGGATTCACAGAAAGGAAAAATCTGACATGGCCAACACGACTTTCTCTATATTTGGGGTATAGATATTTCAATTATTATGAAAAGCATTATAAGGCAAAATTATTATTTCGTATCGTAAAAGAATACAGTCGTCCTTATTGCCGTAAATTATATTTTTTATATGTTTACAGAATTCTCCGCTACATAGTGGTGGCGCTGTATACCGGAAATTACAAAAAAGTTAAATATCTTCGAATAAACCTCGACTTCCGGTTACCGTTATTGTCCAAAAACTAATCAGTTCTTTGTGCTCATGCTAAAGTGATATATATGAAATTTGGTAACGATATGGCACGTACTTTTTGAGTTAGAGCGCCCCCCCCACACACACACACATTCGTACATCATTCCGAAAATGGTCTAAACGTGTTCTAGGGACCTCAAAACGTGTGTTTCCGTTGAAATCTCGAAGACGATTTTTTCGTGTTCACAATACTTTCCCTATACTACGTATGGAGAAAGGAATAAAGCAAACGAAGGAAAAATGTACGCTCACTGAATGAATAGCAGATACGTGCAGGAGGGTGACGACCGAGTGGCCAAACTTTGCAAGAGATTTGATGTGAAGTTATCCGCTTATCCGTTCGTTAAAAAAACATTTCTGGTCGAAGACCTTCTCATTTTAACTCGCTCGTAATTCTAGATTGTAAAATAACTATGTATTTTAATATTTTTTCAAAGGGAGATGAGTATTCCTGCAAGGGGCCACTACTAGCTAGGAATAAACAAAGGCAGACATTTTGCTATGGCGACTTTTCCCAAAATTATATGCTGACAGGAACGTAGAGAAAGCATTTTCTATATTTCACGGTGTGCTTTTAATCTTTGAACTGTATTAGCCACCAAAAATTCGTTTTTATTTCACTGGTATATATGTCACCACAAAAACCTTAAAACCCAAACGACACCAATTGAGTGCATAGTGCCATCCTTCGCCCATTCGACGAGATGGGTGCGACACGTTTACTCGGATCCCTCCGAGGCGGAGAAAGAAACCTTGCTTAGACGGCATTCTTTTTTAATCAACACAAACATTTGCACTTTGCGCGCCATGTGTCACCCTCGTCGCCACAATGGCGCTTATTGTAATCGCGTCACCTGTACGGGAAAAAAATGAAAAACGGAACGCTGGAGAAAGAATGGCTACTTTTGGTGAGGTCTTTCGCGAAAATATTCCGAGACTACGCGGCGGTGTCACGGATGAAAGAAAATCGAGTCGCTTCACAAAAAATTCATTTTGTAAAATGAACTCCGGATGGATAGCAAAGCTAACGGTTCGCGACTCCAGAAATACTACAGGTTACGAATTTAGGTTTCGTCATTTCCATTCCTGTCCCATAATGCCAATTTATATGCAAAATTATGTAAGGTTGAGGCAAAAACCACTGATTTCCGATCCATCCGTTTTTGGACCTGCTCGCCCTTCAGCACCTTTCGACCAGTGAGATCTGCCAAATTACGTTTCAGCGGGAATGCGCGCCACAGAATCTCCCTTGCGCCGAGGCCGTAATCTTATGCACATCGAATTATCATTAGAGACGTTTCCCGCAATATTCCGCAGGAGAAAATTTATCCTGTGAAAGGGCCTCCAGATTTGAGAAATACTATTACAGAGACAGAATTCCACTCATTCACATAATTTTGTGGTGAAACGATTCTGAAATGATTTTTTTTTAATGTCTTCACTATTGAGGAAGAGGAGAGTGGGTTTTACACTTAACGCAGAATACGCGTCCCATATTTTTTTTTGGGTAAAACCATTTGAGTGAGTCTGAGGTGCGGAAACCGCTCTTTATCGGAAAAAGGCGAATTTGAGGTATCGTTTAGCAAGCGAGAGCTACATTGTCACTCGGTTGGGAAAGCCTTTTCTGTCATACTCGTTACGTATCCTTGAGGCGCAAGAACGACATTTTCGTGCTTTTGCTCGCCTGGAAGTTTGAAGTTCGAAAAATTCATCTTAGCGAGGCCAATTACATCTACAAAAATCAAACCTAGAATTCCAAAAAGTAAGATTCTGTTCTGCCATCGTGTGAACTAGAATTCTAAGATGAAATGGAAAGATACGCACTACCCTGGTCCATGCACACGAAAATAATAAAATGGTTTGTAGCAAGACGATAACTTAAGGCTGGGAAAAGTGGAAACAGGTGAAAAAATCTGCTATCATTACAGATTATGCCTGTCGCATAAGGATCTTCGGATCATTCATTCCATCAATTTATAACTTAAGGCTGTTTAAAAATATTTCATCAAAAATTTTCCAAAAGCTCGAAATGTTTACACGAGCGTTGATTCGAAGAGGGATATTCTATGAGACTCGAGAAAGAGAATCGCCGAAACACGGTTGCCATCCGCCAAATCGGATATCCATATCACCGATAAATGTTGTTTCTTCATCATCTACCGATAACAGTGACGCAGCCTCGTTCGCGCAAAGCGTTAGAGACGCTCAAGTTATACGTATCCGGCAATAAACTTTTTCATTCTTGAAAATAAGAAGGCATTTGCAAGTTTAAGCATTTTCAAAAGTGTCGAAGATACCAAGTGAATCTTTATAGCATCGCGGTGAGATTCACGTGACCCTGGAAGAAAGAAAGAGAGGGAAAGCGAACAATCACAAGTATGTACTCCAAAACAAAAAATACGGATCGCATCCAAGGCTTTCCTGATAGACGGGTAATTTCAACCGATTCTAAAAAATAAAGCATAAATGGTAGGTGAACCAATGGCGATCACACGACCATAAAACATTTTACTGCTTTGGGGTCCCTCGCGTTGCCCGAATAAATAATTTCGAGGGTTCGTCCACTGACATAACGCAGTTGGCATTTCAATTTTAAGAACCACTTGGACAGCATCGCAAAGCATCCTTCCCTCCATTTAAGGCACGGGCTGCATTTTTCCTACGATCGAGAAGCATTCCGCAATTCGATTGACTTGTACCGTAGGAGCCGCAGAATCACAACATATACTCCTCTGCATCTGAGTTTTTATAGTCGCTTCAATGCTCGGTTATCTCCACCATTATATTTTAGTAAGTCTGCCTGTTCCTTTATGCACGCCCACATTTCTCAACCGATTTCGACCAAATTTGGCACAATTCTAGGGGGTACTAAGGGGAAGGTTAATGCGTGGTTTTAGTGTCCGTCTGTCTGTCAGTTCGTTTCAAAATGACAGCCCATTTTGTCTGCTCCTTTATGCACGCCCACAACCAACCTATTCCAACCAAATTTGGCAGGATAGTAGGGGGCACTAAGAGGAAGGTCGACGCGGGGTTTTAGTGTTAATCTGTCCGCTTGATTCAAAATGGCGATTTGAACATTAAACTACGCGTTTTTTCCCGAATGTTACTATTGATTTGAATCAAATTTGGTACGATTGTGGAGGGCTCCCAGAAATAATTCATACGTGGTTTTTGTTTCTCTTTGCCCGTTTTATTCAAAACGGCGGCCGGTTGAATTCTTAAATACCATGTATCATCTAGAATTCCGATCGGATTTGAAACAAATTTCCCCGGGCAACGCCGGATATTTCTGCTAGTTAATTAATAATTATGAAATAATATTTGATCTTTTATCGCTTCATCCTCAGAGTCCATAAATCACACGCATACAATTTTATGAGAAATAATACCAATAAATTTTTTATAATTGCACTGCACTTTTCAGATATTAAACATTTTGTTATTTCAAAAACTTACTTTACCAAAGCTGTCCAAATTATACTTTCTTTTGAACTTCAAATAACAAATTACATTCCAATTATGGGTTTCCATAAACAGTAAACTTTAAGAATAAGCAGAAAATGCTCGCAGATCCATCATTGCATGAAACCCTAAAAAATTGCTTTCTGGAATAAATTTTTCAACAACATTTTTATCTTTTCCATTTCAGGAGATACTTTTGCAAGCAAATGGAACCAATCCATTGCCGCCAAATACATCTGTTCTGAGGGTGGAAAACTGCTTTCAGGTTACTGTACCTGAGAATGCCATTTCTTCTCTTATTGCGCTTAGACACATTGAGATACAGCATGTGAGACACCTTATTATAAAGCCTCATGCTTTCAACTGGAATCACCAACCTTTAGGTAAGACCAGCACAAATTTAAAGAAACAACCCTTGAAAACAAAAAGCGTAGATTTGCAAACCTCACTTCTTTTCTATTAATTCTTAAGTGAGTTGCGTTCATTGTTAGTGTTGGTTTTCCAAAATTATTTTCCTACTTTTATAATTTTTTACAATTACACAAGATAAAATTGTTCAAATGGGTTTTGGTCTCCTTTTGTTCTAACGACAAATTCTCATCAGAAGATAAACTTTCATCAATAAAATTAATTCACCAAAATTTCTGTCGGCTTTTATTGTATTTTTGTCAGTATTATGAGCACTGTGATATATGGTTGATATTATTGCTATGATGTATTATGGTTTGAGGATGTAGGCTGCTAGGTGGATTGATATATGTTGGCAACTTTAACGGCACAATGGCTGTTAAGATAGACATAAATGCCTAAAATGAAATCAATATCCCAATGTAAGATATAGAAAGCACCATTACTGTTCCATTTTATTTTTTTCCTAATTCAGAGGAAAACTTGTAGTACATCATCAAGCAAAGAAATGTTTACTGTTCCAAATGCCAGCCTCTTCCTCTAGTTGAACTTCCTAAAAGTCTTCGAAAAAACTATTTCCATAATCATGTAAGATGTCTTTGGTCTCTCAACATATAACTAAATATTAATGTAATGATTTTTTTAGAATTACATCAGTGCAGTTTCCTATACAAACACACCATATATGATGTATATGACAGGTAAAATTTCTCTTTCATATAAAAAATTATTAGTAACAAGAAAAGGCATAAACACAGAAACAAATGAACATTTGCCATGCCAAGAGTTTGATTTTGTATATCTTCATATATTTACAGGTTTACTTAATGGAGTTGAAACGGGTCTAACAATGTTGCTGAACAATGCCTCACTTCCAGAACTACCAAGCTATACTTTTGAGGGTAGGCATGCATCCATTCACCTAGAAAATCTCAAAATTACTGTCATCCGAGCTTATTCATTTGCAAACTTGGACAATGGAATTAGCTTATATCAAGGAGGTCATGAAAAAGCATATATGTATCCAGATACTTACTACACGGAAAGAACAATTGAGGTAAGCCATCAATTGCCCTTATGTGGAATGCCCATCTGAATGCAAGAAATGTGAATTACTTCCAATGAGCACCAGGGTGATATAATAAATCACAAATATTATAATAAAGTCTAGTTTCCATAGAACACTTGAGTGATTTCAGTTATTTGTGATACAGATACTACTAATGTGCTTTCAATCAAACATAAAGATCATCCGGTTTGCAGATTATCTGTCCCTGAAAAGGACAAGGTAGCATTTTTTTTGCCATTTTCCTTAGAAGAATTTAAAAGTGCAACTCTTAAAGGAAGGCAAAAGAGTGAGAATAAGTCATGTACATGCCACATACCCTCCCCCCCCCCCCCCACCCAATTCTGTTGAAGTATGTACAAAATACATTGTGCTGAAAAACAGGCTATTCAGGGATTTTTACCCATTGTTAAAAGCCTGGTTTATTTAATTATACTTTTTGGATAACCCATATTTTTTTACCAAGTGTGTACCATTCCCTCAGCCTAATTTCTTGATAGTATGCTATAATATCAGCAAAAAATCTCTGTATGGTTTTCAATGTCATTCTGTAATTTCTTTTCCTTTGTTTCTTTTCAGATCATTAACTGTGACATAGGTAGTGTAGAGTCTCTAGCATTCCGAAGATTCTCAGCTGCTGAAATACTATGGATGGGTGGACGTGTTGGAGCCTTTCATCCACGAGCCCTCTTGGACATCACTTTGATAGGCTTTGATCGTGCTACCAGAGGTGGTGTTACCCAAGCCCCCGGAACAAGATCTGGTCTTGGATTAAAAGGTGGACTACGAATGGAAAACCTTCATGTTGGAAAGATTGATTCATCTGCCATGTATCTCTCGAGAATTTCATCACTGCAATTTCTGAATGTAACTTTTATAATCTTTGATGCTGGGGCCATTAGGGCTTCTGTTGATTCTCCAGTGATTCGCAACAGTTTCTTTGGAAAAATTGGCTCTGGTGCTTTCTTGGCCATCCTTCCGGTGAACAGCTTTAGACCCTCATCGAACATAATTTTCATGTTTGAGAACAATACTATCAGTAAATTTGAAAATGCATCCCTCCTAGTTCACCCTTCATATCAATTACGGACTGACAACATTCGCATCGATCGTGCCTGCCTGTGTTCCTCCCTGTGGCGCTGGACCTTGACCTTGATAGGGCATGTAAATCATGGCCCAGAAAAGGATTCAACAATTCTGCACTCTCCTCATCCTCCTCCCCAAGAAGCAGCAGCCATCTTCCCTGCACTTCAGTGTCGTCCTGATGATGGGGACAAATATGTTTCTTTTGCTAAAGTGGAACAACAGATGTGTAAAAATGGCCTTCCGATTAAAAATTATTCAGGGCTAGAGACTGTGATAATAGTTGTGATCGTAAGTCTCGGAGTAGCGATTCTGGTCACGTTAGTGGCCATTTTGTGGCTACGTAGAAAGAGAAGAAAGAATTTAGACAGCCAAAGACAGGTAAAGGCATGGATTGGAGTTCCGACAAATGAGAGGGAAAGAAAGAATAGAATTAGTGGAGCATGTGCAGATGAAGACACGTCTATGCTGTCAAATGGATCTAGTGAGCCCCGAGGGAAGGAGTACATGGTTGTGATGCCTGATTTAAGGACATATCGGGAAACAGAATTACATGTGATAGTTGAACGAGCAGAGCCTTTGTCAATGGAAGGAAATAAGGCTGAAGATGAGGAACCCAAATCACAGTTATTAGAAAATGAAGACTATCCTGATGCCGAGAAAACTTCATTATGAAGATCTTGAAGATCATCTGATGTGTAATTGGTGGGACTAAAAAAAATTACAACATGAAATGCAGGATGTTACTCACAATTATGAGTTTGAAAAAACCAAAGATTGATCCAAAGTTCTTCATTTGAAGTAAAAAGGAAGAGAGTACAAAATAAGTATCCTAATTTATTAGACTGCAACTGTGTTAAAAAGCTGTATTTCTTTTTGAAAACATAAAACTGAATTCTGTTGGAATTAGAAGAAAGGAAGAGCTTTTTCAAAAATGCTTTAACATCACTTTTGCAAGTGTTTTGCATAAAGCAGAAAATTTGATTGAAACAAATGAGCTCACTGCCAGTATACTGTCAATGGTGGCTAATGCATACAAAGAAAATGTAATAGAAAAAAAACTAGTGTTGTACATATTTTTAACACCTTGGATAAATAATTAGCAGCCATTCTGAATGGCTGCTTGTGTAAGAAGAATTTATAATTTAACTAGTCGAGAAATGTAAAGTACTTTTATAAATATGAGAATTATTTTTGTATTAGAAAATCGAGAGAGTTGCACTAATCTTGTTAAAACTTGATCTCTGGTGAATTTGCTTCCTAATTTATCTAAAAGAAGCTAAGGATTTACCATGCAAACTCAATGAGGCATATATATTGCCCAACTTTGAACATTGTAAAGTTTTGAGAAAAAGTTACTTTAAAAGCAAAGCAAGCCAACTGTGATACTCAATTTTCAAAGTGCCATACGTAAAGTACATTTTGATGGATTTTTTTCATCAATAAAGTATTTAAGACTGGGCCCTACTTTGAGAGCTTTATAAGTTCATATGGAGTTCCATGAACTTGACTTATTAAGATAGTGACACAAAGACCTAGTGTTTAATAAGTTATTATAAGAATTCTTAATAAGGGAAAATAAAAGTGATTTTTAAATGAAGAGCATCTTGTTATTACATTTACAATATAATTTTTTGTCATTAGAGCTGATTGCTTTAAATTTTAAAATATGTTATCATGAATATTACATATTTAAATATAAAAATGATTCAACTTTAATCATGATTATGCTTCCATGAATGAAAATATTTAAGCACAGAGAATTGGGATAAAAGTAGCAAAATGATTTAATATAGGTATTTTGTGCCAGCAATGTCATAATGGCACTGCATATAATTAAAAAAACCTTGCTGGTCCTATATAATTACATATATTATTTTACTAGGGTATAGCTCATCAAAAACGATGGGAGTTAAGAAAATTGAAAATTATGTTATCATACCAAAATTTCCCAAGTGTAAACAATTATATCTTAAACTTAAAATACAGGGTCCCCTACTTTCCTACATAATTTGTTCCTGAAAACGTGTATGAAAGTCAAATGTACGAAAGTCGAATGTACAAAAGTCGAACAATAGACTTACATGTTATAATGGGGGTTCCGCTCCCAGAGAGCCAAAAAATATTATAAAATCTCTAATTATGGTATAAATGTTTAGTTTTTTGAGCAGGGGCCTTTTAGACACAATCGTCGATTTTATAATATAGAGAGATAGGGCAATGCAATAAAATATTTAAATAATTGCACAAATAAACACTGCTGTACACACAAAGATGGCGATGTGGCAGAAACTGGTGGCTGGCAACCAGCATCACCACCACTTGAAATGTTCGTTCGTCATTTCGCTGACGTATGAAAGTCCGAATTCGGTGTACAAAAGGCGGTTCAGGGGTGTCAATGTATAATGAACGAAAGTGCGAGTTTTTTTCATTAAAGAATTTTGCTATTTTCATAGTTTTTTTGTAATATTGCCTAATCATGGCCCCAAAGAGAGTGATGATTGAAATGAAAGAAAAGTCGGTATAAAGGGCGAAAAAAGTGACGAGTTTGGAAAAGAAAATTGAAGTTTTAGATAAGCTTGCGCATAATGAACTGCTTCATCAATTAGTAAATTACTTGGTGTGAACGAGTCCATAATAAGAACGGTAAGGAAAGAGAAGAAGCGATTAGAGCTAGTGTTGCAAGTGGTACTTCAACGAGTACAAAAGTGTCTTTTGTACCTAGGAATCTGTATGTAGAGAAGACAGAGAAGCTTTAAACATGTGAATCGAGACCCAAACTCACAAGAAAGTCTCGCTGAGTTCACTTGTCATTCGCGAGGAAGCCAAGCAACTGCACAATCGCCTCAAATTGTTTCGCAGTCTGCTAACGGGATATTACCAATGTCATTGAAGCATGTGTAGATCGGTTCCTTGCTCTTTAAAAAAATTTTAATCTGCTAGGTCACTTTCTAGAAACTCATCAATTGAGTAGAATGATTTAGATTTCAGCCAAGAAGCCATTACAATTTTGAATTTTATTATATTTATGCATTTTGCTTCATTTGGTAATTTATTAAAAGTGTTGGCTTGGTTCCACCACTGTGATAGCTCGAAATGTTTGTTCGTCAGCTGACATACGAAAGTCCGAATTCAGCATACAAAAGGCGGTTTAGGGGTATGAATGTATAATGTACGAAAGTGCGAGTTGTACGAAAGTCGAGGACTGCCTGTAGTTATGTATATTCTTCCATGAAAGAGAATGAATGTATATTCAATATAATAATTTACGAATGTTGTTTACTTTGATAGCTATGAAAATAATTTCCCTCTCCTTCCTTCTCTCTCTATCTCTCGTATTAAAAGCATTCAATGCACGCTTACACCCATAAGAATTGAAATAACAATAGGATTTCGAAGCCTAACAATGTAATTGGTAGGAAGGCAACATCTTGTTAAAATGGCAAAATTTTCCCAAAATATAAGTAGGTATATAAGTATAAGTATATAAATGATATCATACTATTTCAAATCACTTGTCACACACTCTACGGTTTACTGACTTCCTGTCACAGAAAATCAGTACCTGTGACTTTTTGTCACATAACAATTATTGGTACTTGGGACTTTTCATCACACACTAATCCTTAGTAGTACTTGTAAACTTTCGTCACAAAAAACTAATGTTACTGCGACTTTTCAAAATAAAAAATAATTTTTAACTTGACAGCATAATTTTTTTTATTGAAGACACCACCCCAATCCATATTACAATTATTACATGGCTCGTTAGCCAATTCGTCTAATAAGATTTTATTAATCCACCAACCACTCTTTTCCCTTTCTTAACATTAATGTAACATCTCCCTTTGCAAAATATTATGGACAACAACACAGAAGGAAAAGTCACAGTATCTTTTCTTGGTTTTATGTTTCAGGTACCAATTGTACCAAATGACCAAATTCTTCTGATAAAAAGTTGCAAGTAGAAATGGTTTTTAATGACGAGAAGTTGCAGGCACCAATTTCATAGCGTGACAAAAAGTCACAGTTACCAATTTTCTTGGGTGACCAAATGCCAGTGACAAGAAGTTGCAGGTATCAGTATTCTGTGATGAAAACTCGGGACACTCACCCTTTTACCCAATCCTATGATGTCCTTATAACTTCTTACGTGGCCAGCTAGGTAAAAATGAAAGCTCACCTCTGTCTTGGGATTTTCTCGCATATCTTCCACTACATACGATTATATACAACCAGGCACGCACCCAGGATTTTCTCTTTGGGGGAGCTCAATTGTAACAAAAAATATTCCACCAAACATTAGGACAATTTGGGGTCCCCTCAACAACAGGCAGAAGCAGAGACTCCTCCTGAGATCCTACATATGTATCTGGTTAATACAAACTCTTAGAGTTTAAGGTTCTTAAGTCAGAAAATTTAGTGTTTTGGGGAAGGAGGGAGCTAAGCCTGTCAGCCCCCACCCCCCCTCCCCCTGGTTGCATGCCTGTATACAACTCAAACAGTTGACTACATTGTTATTACTAACTATTCAAAGGTTGTGTTAGCAACAGGCAGGAAACTTCTGTGTTCTCCCTTGCTCAACTAGTTAACTTAAAAAGCAATGCAATTCATCATCTACCTTCACAGAGTTACTCAAAAGAGGATGTTAAACTTCTTTCTTCTACTAAAAATCAGCCAAATTAATTGCCTAACTTACCAAAATTTTTTTGGTGATGGTCCATTTTTTCTATGTACAAAGTTGAAATTGTACCTAGGTATTATGTCAGAATTTAAAAAAATATGTTGTGTGATAATCCTTAAAATCATATAAATATACAGTAAAACCTCACATAATGCGGTAGTTGCATTCCTTGAAATCACCGCATCTTGTGAAATCGTGTTATATGAAGCATTAAGTTAATAGGAAATAAGGGGTTAGGTTCTTATAGGGTGACTACATGTCACGTTTTTTGGCCAATTTTTCCTCAAATGTCCCGTATCCCGTGTGAAATCAATACGGGACGCACTTTGTGCCATATTTTTTTATTATAAGAAATATATTGACTTCAGATATGTTCAGTGGAAAATTCCATCGATACTCAATATCTGTTTAAGAAAACAAATACGTGGTGTGAAAAAGAAGTCTTGAATTTGTTCTCACATTACGATTTTTTCTAAATTTCGTTCCTCTATAAGTTGTTACAATGAATCTTTTTGTATGCATACATACCTTGAAGACAATAAGATCACCTCGGACTCCACGTTAGATTTCACAAGCCATCGAGAACATATAGGCGATACATTGTTGTAACGTCATTGAAGATTCATACATTGTCGCATGAGCATTATAACATCCTGAGGGAGAGGGAGAGCAACATGTGAAAGTTTCCCTGAAAAAAACTACATTCTTTGGCGATCCAATCGATTTCCTTCATGCTTTCGCTTATTTGGAGGAAAATATTATATGACATTTGAGGCAAATGTAACATTGTAGATTATCGTATCCTGAGAAATCGAGTTACATTCGTTAGTCCGACAGTCGGGCGCTAACATATTCTGAGGAACTAGAACCGTAAGGTTAAAAAAGTCCCGTTTTTTTGACGGATTTTACCCGTAAAATCGTCAAACATATGTATGTAATTCACGCAACCTTATTTCTCGATGTAGAATTAAGAAAAAATAAACCATAAAGTCAAACCTTATGGCCATAATCCAATCAGCTGTTGTCAGCTCAAAAAAACATTTGAACACAACAATAGCGTAAGACAATCCTTAGAAGCCTTGAATCCGGGAGCTCCTCCTTCGAAATGTACGTTCTCTCTGGCATTCGCTTCCAAAATAGGGCGGTTTCGTCTGCGGTAAAAATTTGTTGCGGCTTATAACCTTTTTCTTTGATTAACCTAGTAAATTCTGGTATGAAATTTTCGGCCGCCTGGTGATCATCAGTGGCAGATTCGCCCACTAATTTTAAGTGGTAGTTGAAGTGTTTTGTGAACTCAAACCAACCTGCATTTGCACTAAAAGGAACGTTAGTGGATGATTCAGCATTATGTTTGCTTACTGTTTTATGAAGATGCAATGCTTGATCACGTATGATTGAGCTACTCAGTCGTGCTCTCTTCAATCCACACGCATAGTAATTTTTCCAATGCTTAAGTGCACATTTCGTTTTGATATTCTTTTAATTTTTCACCTGCAGAAGTTGCTGCATTTACACTGGCTCTTATTTTTTCTTCATTTTTTTGTATGGTACAAGTAGTCGACTCATTCACCCCATAATTCCGCCCTAGCACTGTGCTTCCGTGTCCTGATTCAAGTTTATCTAAAATTTCAAGTTTTTGGCTGTGCGCTGAACTTTTTTCTTCTCGCTTGAAAAATCACTATTTTTTCGTTTAGATTCCATTTTCAATAAGAAAGATAAATATTAAGGATAAGGATAATATTTTAAATCACAGGGGAGGCAAGGTTAAGACAACCACTTATGATAAGACACACAGAGCCTGCTGATTGAATGAACAATATGAACACGAGGTTACTACCGGGTTACTCCCCAAAATTCTTTCAGCTGGGAAATTATCGAGTGCTATTATAACAGATATCTTCTGACGTTAATGCCCATCAAACGAAAGGTATGAATACATTATTGATACTTTTAAGAATAATATTAGATACAGAATCTAAGATTGTATTTATTATACAACTCAAATAGTAAACAACACGCAGAAAAAACAATGCAGTATTTACCGTTTAAGTACTCAAGTTCGATATAAAAATTTAATTTGAGCTTTTTCATTTAAAAATTAAAAAAATTATATGCCTTCATGTTTACTTTGTTTACACTTTAATCAGAATAAATTTTATATTGTATTTTTGTTTAACTGTGCATATTTAAAAAGATAAATTAATTGGTTAAAAGTAAAAAATATCGGTCTAAAGACAGTCACCACGATGTACATTTTTGTAAACAATCTGTTGTCAAGCTTATATTGATAAATCTTTTATCCATTCTGATATAAATAAAATATTAAGTACGTATAATAAAAATTTGGGATCTTGTGGGTTATACATCCGGATTTCTGAACAACAATTTATTTACCTTTAAACAATGGAATAAACAAATGTGAACACACAAAATATACAACCAACGAGCTGAACAAATCCTAATTAATTTAAAGCTTGCTAGCCCATGACTGATCGGCCTGTCATGACATTTACAAACCCAATCACGGGACAACGGGGAGGGATAGTTTGGTTCCAGCGGTAGCGCTCAGAGATGACAACTAAAATAAAAACAAAGTGAGCCAAAGGCTCGCCAATATCCTCTCCATTTATTGTTGCTAATATATTTTTGGGTAAACATCAATAAGTTTCTAAGGGCATCATTTACTCGTACGAAGTTTTCAGAAATACGCTATTTGTTTCGAAATTTTGTGGATTTTTCGTACTCTTTCCGGGCATTGCCAAGGCATCCGTCATTGTCACCTCTGATTCAATTAGCTTCAATGAAGCTTATAAATAGACAAAAGTTTAGCGTTATTCACTTCACACTTTTGTTTAAGCAACGAAATGATCGATGTTTATGGATAGCAACGTAAATAGATATCTTATGTATAATTTCTGAAGCGTCCGTCCATCCATCCGTCCGTCCCCCCTCTATCTCGAAAACCGTTTGCCGTAGAGATTTGCAGTAAACTGCGTTTTGTTTCTACAGGACAGGAGGTCCCTAGAAAACTATTCTCAATTTCCTAAAGTCCCGGGTTCGATTCCAGGAGATAATTATATGTTCCCATAAGTTTACATGGGATTTTCGAGTTTTCAGAGTGCAAGGTTTTTTTCCTTCATTCGTTAAAATATGTAAATATGGACCGATTTTCTCCGTTTTTGATTTATTCGACGGCTAAAACTCTAAATTATCTTATTCTTTCAATGTTTATACCCTACGCGGTCGAAATTTTCGGAAATACACAATTGTCTTCGAAATTTTTCTGATTTTTTGTTCTCCTTCGGGACGTTGCCAAGTCAACCTTAATTGTTGCCTCTGATTCAATTACCATCGATTAAACGTTCACATTGATGTAAAAATGGAATCCTTAAGTTAGTAAGATCATTATACGCTACATTTCTGCTTTAATTAAAGTTTTATTGTTATAAATATAACAATGGATGAATTCATTAAGATAATGATTTAACTCGAGAACATTCAGTGAGATTATTTTCTATGACTAGGACGTGTTTATCGTAGATTGTGGTTGAAAAGCATATTTATTTTTTTAAATACTGTATCTGAGTATTCAACCTTTTGGAAATACCAAACGTTTTTGTTTTCGTGACTGAAGCGACCAAGAATAACCCTGTCAGTGGAAATAGGAATAAGACTGTGCCATTTCATTACGAAGGCTTTGGTGAGGAGGAATCTTCCTAAACCCTGGTAAGTTTATACTCTGCATTATTCTACAATCAACTGTTTCAGTGCTTATTTTTTTAATACTTTCGCCTGGCTTAAGTGGATAAATAATTATTTTTTGTGGCGTCGCTTTTACAAGAGTTATGTTTTGTGATTGATTAAGTGGATGACATTTCCTGTAAATTACAGAAAGTTCACATCTTTCTTTTCCCAATATTTGCTTTCTTTGAGGTGTTAAGACACAGTTTGACTCCTGGTCTTAGCAGTTCTATTCTTCTGTTTCCTCATTTCACATCACTACAGTGTATGCCTGTCGCGTAAGAATCTTCCGATCACTAATCATTTCAATTTAATTACTGTGCCGCATCAATTTACTCTTTAACATAACTTATAAAATACAGATTTCTGATTACCTACGGATAACATTTTTTTTAATATGTGCACGCTGCCTTTCCCTCAGTAAGATTCTAACATGCAAACCTTACATTGGGAGTCAAATATCTAAGTATCCTATACTGGGTAAATTCATTGCTAGAGTAAAATATGAATTATTAACATCAACTTATTTTACAAACTTATTATTTTTTTATGAATCAATTTAAAATTAAACGCGCAAATTTTGCGTGGGCTCAGTTAGTTGATTATTATTCAGGAAGCATTTATTGATGAAAGTAATTGAACCTTCTTTCGTCTATTGAATACTGGAATCTTACATTTTTTGTAAGTAAAATAATTATATTCTACATTATAATGTTTATTAACGTAAATAAGCTCACGTATCTGGTGTACATTTACCAGTCAGTGTTCAATCATGGACAACTGTACGTTGCTTTTTCATGGGTTTCTTGCTTACAAGACATAAATGTAAACATTTCATAGGCATAATTACACAAGAAATGAGCTGGATTTGGCGAAAGTGATATATATGATAGGAACATGGGCGTCGGCAGGGGGGGGAAGGGGGGGCAGTTGCCCCCCCCTGGAAATGTGTAAAAACGTAAATATTAAATTAGATATTATTTAAAAATGTAAAAAAACTGGGCATGCGAAAAAACTTAACACGTTGCGTAAGGATGGCGAGAATTCTCGCTCCCAACTTCGGTCTTACAGCAGGAGCGGCCACCCAGCTCATAGAGACATATTTGTGAAAAATGGAGGGAAGTATAAAGCAAAACAAAGGCAACATGTGCGGGTCTGATCCGCGAGGTAGTTTTTACAAGCTTTCTGTCTCCTTTGTCTCCGAGGGTGAAGGAAAAAAGGGATGTTTTCAAGAAAGTGGGGGAGGGGGGGATTTTACACATTGGTCCCATCGGCATATTTGACCTAAAAGGGCATACGGTATCCCTGATTCCAGCGATTCTGTTTCCCTCTTATTTATACTATGAAGACAGAATTTTCCCCTTTCCACTCTCTGAGAATCCGGGAAACGGCACGATTTGCACTGAGTTGAGAAAATATTTTAAAGCACTCTTTCGGATGTTTCTAAAGGAAAAGAATAATTGGAGGACAGGAACCGCTGTACCGTCTTTGACGGCTTATTTCTGTATGGAAATTCCATGACCACCTGCATGCGCCTTTCTTCTGAGTGGGAGGACACGTATGCGAAGATCATAAATGCTACTGCTGGCAATCTTTCTTTCTTTTTGAAGGTTTTCGATTTTATGACCTTACGGGTGGCTAGAAAGAAATCTTACCGACGCGTCGGCAAACGTCGCGACGTTCCCAAGAAAACTTTCTGACACGTGTTTTACACATTGGTCTCTTCACCCTCTCTCCTTTTTCTTTTAAAATTTCTCGAAAAAGAAATTACTTCAAGAGCCTCAGATTTTCTTAGTTTGTGGAAGAAGTAACATCGCAGAGAGAGTGAGTCGTGTCGTACTTTTGCAGTAAGAGTGTGTGCATTTTGCGTAAAAATTAATAGGACTGGTTAGTATTTTAACATGTGAAATATTTTAATTATTTGTTTTTAATTTCTTTGGTTTCGCTTTGGAGTTTTTGTGAGAGAAACTGTTTTAATTTTGGTAGAAGGATATCCTAACGATCCAGATCTTCTCATCACTACGTGGGACATCTTCACTCACAACAATGTCAGTACATCGTCTTCCATTGGAGAGGTTAGTTTGAATTTAATGAATTGTTACTGTTTATATTAAACTTCTTTTAGTAATTTGATTTATTTCGAGAGATTTACTTCAATTATTTCTCGGTGTATTGTGACATTTCTCAGAATAATTTTAAAGATAGAAACTAGCATAACAAGTAAAAGTCGCAGTTATATTAGATTGTTACGATTGGTAAAGCAATATTCAAATAATTGTTTAATTTTATTGTACATTAAATACATAATTCAATGTGTAAAAATGTTATGTCAGACAAAATTTAGGCTTGCCTTTTTGATACAAAGACGCTTTATATTTGACTCAGTAATAGAAAGAACTTGAAAAAGTTCTTCAACTACGTTCTTTATACATGTCCTTTTAATATTTTTAATATGAGCCGTTGACGAACAACTTAATTCGCATAAATACGTTATTGAATTTGGAACGTTATGTCGATGGCATATTCAGATATTGAAGCATATTCACACCTTTAGCTTTAAGCCAAAATACATCTATAGGTAGCATAATAATTTTAAGTAGTATGATTGTTGCTAAGGTCAATCAATTCCTCTCGTAGTTTCATGATAAATTCCTTGCATCATAAAATTAATTCGAGTTTGTTTGTTTAAAACGCTTTTAAAAATTAAATATACTCGGAGTGTGCGGCACACTAGTCCCTTCCTCTCGGCAAACTAATGCGCCATGGCACACTGGTTTAGAACCACTGCTTTAAGTTAATTTCAAGAGGATATTCAGTACAGTGATAATATAATTCATAGTGATTCATTGATGTGGATTTGTGGTCAGTTGGGGGCCGGTTAAGTAAAATTTTCCCGGGTTGGGAAAAATTCGTCCGCCCCTGGGTAATAGGCATTTTTGTATTTGCCCCCCCCCCCCCCCCCCCTGCAAAAATTTCTGCCGACGCCCATGGATAGGAAATACAAATATGTATCATTATATTTGACTGCAATACGTTCGAAAACGGATTGTAACAAGCAAATATGATTAATTGTTAAGAAAAGCTAATTGTAATTTAAAAAGTATAGGTATCTTAAAGAGTTTGTATGTTGTGCTGTAGTAGCTTCACTAAATCCGTTGAAATTCAATGGGGAATTCTGCTAGTAGTAAATAGAGACCAACTAAAATTTTACTCTAGCACCATTTCACTCTTTGTTTCCTTAACTAAATTTGTTCCCATGTACAATTCTTCCCAATAAAACCGATCATGTTATTTTTCTAGCCATAAATACTTCTAAGACTGAAGAAGATTCTTTAGATTGTCCAGCTGATTCAGAAAGCATTTTAATTCTTGGAACTACTAAATTGTCATAACTTAAAGGCACTGTTTTAGTTTTTTAGTTGTAAGCAGAAAAAAATGCATCCTAAGACATAATTCCTTACATTCACTCCCTAATATGCTACAAAAATATTAATTGGCAGATAAGTGATGAAATTATTCATATTTTCCTATATAAATGCATCATTCGATGAGTAGTTTGCATTTACCTTTAAATTAGATAAGATTTACCTTTCAGGCATTTTACTGCCCTTGATCATTTTTTTATAATGTAAAGTATACGTTTTTATAATCTGGCCAATATGGTAAAAATTCCACACTTTCAGTCATAATCATAACTTTAAATATTTTTACAGGAGTTTACTGATTTACACTTCAAGGGTTTCTTTCACTTTGTGGAACTTTTACCAATTGTTTTTATAGTTTCTACCATTTTATGGTTATACTGTTTTACGGTTTTTACTGGTTTTATTAAATATTTCTCTCACTTTGTTGATGTTAAGGGGAAAGGGGAAATGGACCAAAAAATTATAATTTTGGCAAATTCAGCAAGTAATTTCTTGATAGGGAGGAGATGGTCTTTAAATATTTTTCAGGTTATGGAGACAAAAATTATGAATTTAAAAATGAGGTACAAATGATCATTTCTTAAAAAATAAAAAATTTCCTACCTGAAGGGCAGAGATCCATCAAGGGCCTGCACGATGGTAGGTGGGCTGGACAAAGCAAATCCCATTCCTAAAAGTGTTGAGTGTTCCATAAAAACTCGTTGAGCTTGTTCCTCAATTGCCTCTAGGTCCAAACCCCTTTCTCCAGCTTCATCCGAGATGCCTTTCTTTATGAGTGAAACTGGACCAAAGCCTCCACTTTCTTCCTCCTCTTCCTCAACTTCATCCTCAACTGATACCACAGAGACAAAATTTACATAAGGTAACTTATAAAATTATGTTTTGGATACAAAATAATTGTCATCATACATAATGTATTCTTAGTCAGTTCTGTGATTATTACTTGGCAAATATATACACAAGACCAATAAAAATAACCTATTTTTTGTAGAGAATGAGTAATATAAAATATTTTCATGAAGTTAAAACAACTTTAGAAGCACGAAGCATCCTATCAAAGGGCTAGAAAGTACATAAACGGTGAAGAAAATATCTTACACCCAGCTATTTTTACTTAGTTGCAACAGCATGGATTTGACACTCAATGCCATACAGGCACAATGTCACATGGCAGGAAACTACAGAAAGCTTTTTCCAAATCTTTGCAGCAGTGGTGTAGCAGACACCCCCACAGCCCCTGTGTGGTGGGGGGCAGGGCCGAAAGGGGCACAAAGTGAACCACGGCTAAATGGCCTCACAGACAAAGAAATATGTTAAGAGGGAGACGAAAAAAATGCTTGAATTATATGAGAATATAGGGACACTACCTTTGTTTTTCCTCCTATGAACAGAACCAATTGATATTGCTGCTCGCTTGAGGAAGAGCTGTTTGGGCTGCTAGTGACTACGGCGATGAATAAACATGGATGACCTATGCCTGTGGTCAATTTACAAAATGCTATACGTAGAGCAGAACCATTTGCATAAAGCATTTCTATGTCACACTTGGTTTTTAATATAAGTGTCTAGTGTACAAACAACATTCCCGAAGATATTAATGATGAAAGATCTTGACCAATGTTATGAGAGAGGACTTGGAGTGTATAGGAACTCCACTAGCATCCCTGTATTCAGTCTTAGCAAAAACCTAGCTTGTTACGCACTTAACTGCCCTTTTATTCCAGTAGTTGTATTTAGGTGAATTTGAGTGTTACCAAGGAATCAAGTTAGTGCCTGCATTGATTTGTGATTTTCTAATTCTTATTCGTAAGTTAAGCAGTGTAACTGCGTGCCGTGAATTAATGAAAATGTTTTGGTGAAATATTTTCCCTTTTATATCAAAATATAAAATTTGATGACCATTATATTTTATGATGTCTAATTGTAAGTCATCTCAGCTAAGTAGTCCTCAAAAACATAAATTAAAATGAGAATATGAACGTTCCCTTCAAAATAATGCGAAATTATTGAGTTTTTTCAAACAAAAAGCAGTCCACCAGCAACAAGCTTTAGCTTGTCTTCGGAAGTAAAACACCACAGTGACACTAAAGATGTATGCAAGACTCTGGGTAATGTACAGTGTAGTGATGAAACTAGTTTACTAATAAGTAGCTCTAGTAGTTATGGACTGCAATAGCGGTAAACCGGTTTACCGATTTACCGGTAATTTTGTTATTTTTTACCGGTAATTCGGTAAATAAAAAATGTTTTTAATGCATGTTAAAAAAACAATAATATTCCCGTGTTTCAATGTTTCAATGTTTCTCAAGTTCTGGTTCTTTCGGCAGACAATTGCGCATGCGCTGAAGGCTGACGCAATAATCAGTAGTCAAGAAAGTACAGGTGACACTCGATTTACGCCATAGATACATTCTGAGGTTTATGACATAAATCGAAAATGGCGTAAATCGAAAATAATTTTCCCGCAGTATTTGATCATATACAGTGGCGGCTCCTACGAAGTGATTCATTCCTACATGAACTTTTTAAACCTTAGTAAAATATTTCTTTATGGTGATGTAATGTCAGTAGTTATTTTTCTGTTTTTAATATTATTACTTGAATATGTTTAATGCAGATAATGCGTTATAAACGTTAATATCTTAGAACTAATATCTGTTGATCTTTACAGAAAATGTACTTGAACTGCTCTCTAATATAATATTAGCATTGCAGCCAATAAAAGTTGCTGTAGAAGCACTATGATCCAAAAATGTAAATTTGTATATTGCTGATGTAACATTAAAATTTATGCTTGATGAACTAACAAATCAAAACACATTATTAAGCAATGACCTTAAAGAAGCATTGATAGCTCTCATAAAGGAAAGACAAACAACTTATTCTGATGTTCTACAGTTTCTTTATGATCCAAAGAAATCAATTGATGAAGATTACAAAATTTTCAATAAAACCAGCAAGGCCACAATAACAAAGGTAATTGTAGAGTTACTTGAACGCATTTCTGAAACTGAATCAACAGTAGTCAACGATTCCTACTCCCAGTCTGAGGATGCACCGACTTCAGTTCCTTCGTCATCAACTGCATTGTCTATGAAGGAAAAACTTCAACTGGCAATAAAGAAAAAAACTGACTCAGCCTATGAAGATTCATCTCAAAAACAAAAAAAACACAAAAGACCTAACACAAGTCATACGAAAGGAACTAATGTATTTTCATGAAGAAAAAATAAGAGGAAAATACTTTAAAATGGATTTCGATTTCCTAATGACCAGTCGACCAACAAGTGTTGAATCTGAATGAGCTGGGTTTATATGTACTAAAATAAGATTGCAGTTAGGTGACCATAGTCTCGATAAATTATGTTTCCTGCGAACCTATTTTAACCAAAAAGATAATCTTATAAGAAAGACTTTCAAAGTGTTCTGTTTATATTAAGATTAAACATATACTTATGTTTGGAATACAATTTTGTTCAAAGTGTTTTTTGTTTATATTAATATTAAAATTGTAATTATGTTTGGAATACAATTTTGTTCAAAGTGTTTTTGTTTATATTAATATTAAACTTAAAATTATGTTTGGAATAAATGTTTTGAATACAATTTTTAAATTTATATTAGTTTTATAGTTGATTTGAATAAAATTTGTCTTTCATTAATATTTACCTATCATTTTTCTTTCAATTTAGCATTTTTTTGAAACTATAAATTACCGGTAAATTGCCGGTAAACCGGTATTTGTGAAGATTTTTACCAAATTACCAGTAAAACGAAAGTCGGTAAATTTGCAATCCATACTAGTAGTATTCCCTGTAAAAACGTTGATGTAATAGTAGAGAGTGAGGAATTTTCAGGGGTGAGGAGTTCCTTAGATTTTGATAAATCGATTTGCCATTATCCTTTGGATAGAGGAAAATTTTCTGAAAATATTAATAATCCCAAAAATAAAACAATAATTTTGAGCTATGGATTCTGCAAACCGAATGGGCCTTTTCCGAAAGACAGAAAAAACAATAGATCTTTCAGTGTAGATTATTATTAAGAAATAACCCATATAGGAGAAAAAATACCTTGAGGTGAAATTTCTTTAATTAACTGCTATAAATTGTGCTCAAATTGAATTTTTCACATGATAATAAAAAAATAAAAATAATTTCATGTATTTTTTCATATATGTAATTGCATTTAAAAGTGTAACTACGTTTATATTCAAAGTTTTACTCATTAAAATAAAAATAATATACTAAAGAATATGAAAAGCACATAATTTATACTGTATGATTAAAGTATATTATTCCTGCTTGTCATCCGTGGCGGGAGGGCTTTGCAGACAGTTAACCATAAAAACCACAATTATTCTAGTACTTACTGGAAGCTGATATCGGAAGAGCAAGGTCCTTCCGCATTAGGGAAGCAGCACACATGCCTCCAAGGTAAGCCAATTCAGACTCCAAGTGTCGCAGGCCATCTCTACCACCTTCTCCAGCACCACCCGACCATTCATATCCCACAACTAAGCAACGGAATCCATAAGTGCATCCTCTCTCATCTTTCACGTAATCTGAGGCTGTTTCCAAACTGAATATTACCTCATTACCTTCAATAGCAAGAATAAAAAAGAATTATTGTTAAGATTATCACTAATACCACTTTAGAATATTATAAGCATACCTGAATATGAAAGGGAAGTAGGAAGTTATAAAATTAGACTCCTGGTGCAGAAACTATTTTATGAAACACATTTATTGGAATCGTGAAATTTTCTCAACTTAATCAAGGTTTGCCACCTTCATACTGGGTTAATCTTACAATTAGTAAGGTGATCTCATAGGTTGAGCTATTTTTGTTAGATGTGCTCATAAGGGGCAGGTATTTATTTTTGATTATCATCATATAAATAAAATAGAAGGTGTGTGTGTGTTAATGCTGTAACTCCAAAACCAATAAACCTAGAAAGCTGAAACTTGGCATACATATTAAGAGCTTATTTTTTTAAATTTTTGGCTTGGAACAGCATCAGGAGACAATTATATTTTCCCATAAGTTTATACGGGATTTTTGATTTTTCAGAGTGCAAGGTTTTTTTCTTTCATTCATCAAAATATGTAAATATGGACCGATTTTCTTTATTTTTGCTTTATTCGACAGCTAAAACTTTATACTATCTTATTCTTGCAATGTTTACATGTTACACGGCCAAAGTTTTCAGAAATACGCATCCTTTTTCGAAATTTTGTGGGTTTTTTAACAAGTGACATATCCTCCACCATTCAGTCCGTCCGAGAATTGTTTTTTTTTATATTTGGTCACAGACCACGATAGACCCTCTGCAATGTTACAATTTTGAGAGAGGCTCTCCACACAGCAGACCACCAGACTGAACGTAAAAACTAAAAGTGTATGACTTTGTTATCCTTACAAAATATAATTAAAATACAATCTGTATTAAATAAATAGATATATGCGACAAGGATAATATAATAAATATAATCACATTCATTTGTAGGAATCGATTGCCAAAATGCAGAAATACACCTGATAAATTTGTGGATAAAGCTCCCAAAGACGAAACATGGAAATGCGACGCACAATGCGAAATGCGACTATCAATGTGATAGATACGTACTGATGGATGAGCGCTGGACATTTAGCGTCGATCGAGCTAAGACATACTTGGGAAAATCCACCCAATCCTTCCGAGAACCTTAAAATTACCGTCGGGATTTTCCTCTACCAATACCCTTCCTTTAGAATTCAATAAATGCAGGAGTTGGGAGTGTCTTTGAAAGTCGGAGCAATAAACCATACAATGTCGCAGGAAAATGAGTGCACCTCACAGCGCGGAGATGTGAGGGGGAGACTGTTGCCCAACACTTGCTTAATTCCTTCCTCACTCATTGTCCAAATTTTGAGTCCGAAATTTGGATTTCCCCTCGAAACTGCCTCTTTCTCTTCTTTGTTCTCAACTTTGGCGCAGCGACTCAAAATATATTTGAGTTCTGGTCGCATCACAGTATAAAGTAACTATAACTTCACGAGCCGCATCATGGTATAAAGTAAGTTATTATTCACGGGCTGCAGAAATGACCTGGGCGAGCCGCCACTTTGAGATGCCTGCATTAGACAGACAGACAGACAAACGACTTTATTTAGGGCGTAATTGAGACTGTGAAGTCCCTTCTTACATTTAACTCTTTCATCATATTTGAATATTATTTACAAGTTAATTACAAAATTTCACATACATATTGATTACAAAATTTTGTTAGTTGAACATAAAGAATTGCCATAGAAGAATGTTAGTTTTGTGGGTTAGAAAAAAAACTGTGTAATCGCTTTTTTTAGCACAGAAAAAAATTCTCGCTGCAAAAAAACACCTATGAAGAGGAGGAAGGTGTAAAAAAAACTGTGAAAAATCCCTAAATAGATATAGAGGAAAAATAAGAAAAAAAACAAAGAAAGAAATAATAAAGTACAGTAGAACCTCATCAACCCGGCATTCAAAAACCTGGCATTCTCAAAAACTTGGCACTTTTAGAAGTTATATGTAAAAAATCCTAATAATCTAGAGATTACTTTAAATGATAAACACATCTATTTTCATTGTTTCATTTGCCTCATTAGAACCACATGTTTAGATTCATGGTGATAGCAATTGTTTTTCATTAATGCAATTAGTACTTTTGTTAAATTTTATTTTGACATGACTTCAAAAAAAGAACAAAACATAAACAGAAAAATCTCCTGATTGGAAAAAAAGTGGAATTACTAGATTTTGCCAAATTGAGGCTTGTGACTGTTTTCATATCTCGTATGTATATTTCATTTTTGAGTTCCTAATACATTGTTTTGTATAGTTTCTTAGTGCTTTGTAACGTTGGAATGCACCTGGAGTTTTTGATTTCTTGAAGGAGCGGAAGGCCCCATCATGTTTCGACATAAGGGATTTAATATCGGTCGTGAGCCAAGGTGCATGTGGTTTAGAAAACTGGATTGTCTCGAGAGGAGCATGTTTGTCTAGTAGAGAATGTATGTAGGCAATGAAGGTTTCTACTTTTTCATCTAAGTCATTTAAGAATTCAATAGATTCCCAAGAGATATTAACGGCATCATCTGTCAGTTTTTCATCGTCGATTGCCTTTAAATTGCGAAACATAATAAATTTGGGCTTGTGCTTAGGGCATCTAAGGGAGTACGCGATGTAGAGTAGGTTGTGTGCGGATATTCCAGGTGCGGCCAGTTGACCGTGAATTAAGACTTTGGCCCATTGGAATGGAATGAATTTCTTAGGTAATTAGCATCATGGCTGGTTGAGAGGAAATTTGCATTGAAGTCACCCGTGATAAAGACATGCTGGAAGTTGTGAATATGGCTCGATATGACTTCATCTGTTTAATTCAGATAGCGTAATTTTGGTGGATGATAAACAACTCCTGCAAAAATCTTAATGGATTCTATTTTTATGTCAAGAAAGAGATATTCAGGCCTTTTCCTATAAACTGGATCACTATGAGTTAACACATTGCAACTGATGTCGTTCGTGGCGTATATTCCCACTCCGCCCCCACCTTTTCCTGTACAATTGTTACAAAAGAGTTTAAAACCAAGTACTTCTTCTACTGTAGATGATGGTATCGAGGGTTTTAACGATGTCTTGGTGATGGCAATTAAGTGAACACTTTTTGTGGAAGTAGGGATTGAATCTCATCTATATGCGCTTGAAGGCTTTCGGCATTAATGTAAACGAAAGTGTGGAAAAGGAGCTAGTTTCATGGCGAGTATTTATTGGGTTTTGATATAAACATTGGGTGGAATACGAGGAACTGCATGGTCTGGGAGAAGGGAGCTGAGGGCAGAGATGTTGCTGTGGGGCCTGTTTATGGGTGGGGGAGGAATGAACAACGGCTAGAGGGTTTAGGTGCAAACTCATTGGGTGTGTGTTAGGGAAGAAGGCAGGCACATTAGGATTGAGTTTGGAGGGATAGGCAGAGGAACTACTTTCACAAGTGATGGTAAGATTCGGGGAATTGGTGATGGTAGATGGGAGGGAGATAGAGGTGGGAGGATTGAGAGAGGAGATATTACTGAATCTGCCCGAATAGAAGTCGACCCCGGATTTAAGCCAACTCCCACAAAAATTTCCACAATTTTTTGGCAAAAATGTAAATTTCGTAGATTTTATGTTGAAGTGTGCCAGGCATTCATGCACGGCTTCGAATACGTTATTCGAGATCGAAGAAATGAGTGGGAAATGGTTTAGTTGTTGACATTTTGAAATATTACTCCAATTAATAATTTTGCGTTGTTGAATAATGTTCCACATTCAGTGACAATAATTTCATTCATTTTCATTTTCACAAAAGGTCAAATATAGTAATAGCAATCTTGCCAAGATAATTTTTCATCCAAGTCTATTTCCAATGAAATTAGCATTTATATTGCCTTAAGAAATTGCATTTTTATAATTATACACGTTCCATGTAAAGTTGTACCGAAATTCAAACAGTTGAGCATTCAAAGCCGTCAACGCATTTTGCGTAATCATCTGCATAGTCAATCTACGCAAATAATGTGACCACTCAAATAATGTGAAAAACCCAGCCTTAAACGGTAACAAAGCACAGGTAGTGAGTGCTAAATTCAATATTCTAGCCTTTATTATTTATTCATTAACCCTCTCACGACCAAAGATGCCGCGCGCTGCTGACCCCAAAAGTCCAAAATGGCCTCCAATTTCAGGAAACATTAAATAAAATAGTTATACATTCACAATTTAAAGATATTTATTGAGAAATAATGTTGTTTTTACGGATTCCAATGAATCACTCAACTGGATATTTTCTTCCGTTTCTTCATCCAAAAAACATTTTCAGCATCAACCCCAGATATACTAACTTCGTCATCTGAAATGTTGCTAATATCAATATCTGACTTGTATTGTAAACCATTGTGAGGTCCTGCAGAATAATTTGTTCTTGGGAAAACTTTGTCTTCTACATCAAATCCAAAAAATTCACTACCCGAACTATAACTTACATCATAGTCGGAAGTAGAAGAATTACTATCGGCATTCGGGATGGTTTTTATACCGAAAAAAATAAAAAACTTGGATTGAAAGTTCGGAAAGCATATTCGTACACATTTTGAAAAAGTACGCCAAACACACGCAACGTCTCGTGTTACTATGGTATATGACGTCATTTCCGTGAGGAATAGTGAAAGTCGCAGTTTTTGGAGGTAAATTTGAAAGCGTATTTTTCGGGCGGTTTCGGGTGGCTGGTCGTGAGAGAGTTAATATTCATCGTAGGTCAAATATTTACTTTACGAAAAATATAGTACTATCATTTGAACGTGATGGAAATGAGAGACATGCTGCCATCTATGGGTGACTATGAGATTTAACCATAACCCAAATTTTCCTCGGACTCGCATTTAAGCCGAGGGGTGATTTTTTCATGATCGATTTTGACAAAAAACATCGGCTTGTATTCGGGCAGATACGGAAGTGTTGTTCGTCAGGAGAGGAGGGGACAAAGACTGGGAGTCATGCTGAGCGGGTCGGAGGTCGACGAAGGCTGCTTGGGAGTTGATTGTCATGGGGCGGTGAGGTGGGGAGTTTATGGTGAAGGGTTGTATGACCTGCTTTTGAGTAAAAGTTGGAGAAGGAGGTACTTGGGCATGTAAGGTGTTGTGTAGGATTTAGGTACGAAGGAGCACAAGTGAATGCACAGCAATATAATGTGAAACTAGAAATAAAAGTTATGTGAGCCTAAGGAGAGAGTTTAATGATATCAATGCAATTAAGGAATGAGTAAAAAGCACTTATTATCTGTTCATTCTATCTTTGCGACTCGGAGGGAAGGGGAAGAAGAGCTCTACCTATCACGTGACTTTAAGGGAACCAATTGGAACGAAGTAGAAGGATTCTTTCCCGTAGAAAGTTCATTCTCTCTCTTGCTTCCTTTGTGATCACACGAGTCTTAGAGTGCGCTGTTGCCACATGTTTATCGTTGAGTTTTTGTTACTCTGTTACTTTGTTATCGTTGAGTTTACTGTTAAGTTGTTGTTTTTGAGTGTGTTTCTTCCGTTCGTGGAGTTTTCGCAAACCTTGCATCGGCAATGGAGAAGAAATACTTTTCTGTTCTTCGCAGTCAAGTGAAAGAGCATGGCGTACAATGTCTTGAGATATTTTCTCCAAGAGAAAGCATTAGGAAGAACTATTATTTTAGCCTTGCCATTGGACGATAATTAAATATCTTCCATTTGTATATTTTTATAAAATAAATGTGTTGAATGCAACCTTAAAAGAAATTTTTATTTCCAAATTAAGTAAACATTTCATAGAATTTAATATGGGCTGTCCTGAATAATTTCATATTCCGGAGAGGTTACATCAACGATTCTCAACCGGCGTGTCACGAAAATTTAGCGAAAGGGCAAGCTTTGCTTACATATTTCGTGTTTTTGCGATACTGACAAAATTCATTGTTTAATTAGGACATTGGATGGTTTTGTTATTAGTTTGGGGTGATGAGCTGAGATTTTCTTAAAACATAACCAAAATCAAGAAATTAGAATTTTTATTTCATAGCGAGTCGAGGGAGCTTTAAACGTATGACGCCAAAAGAAAAGGTCTGAAAAGCAATTGTTTATTTCACTATAGAAGTAGCGCCCAAGCAATTAAGTCACCCTTTCCCGTGGGAGAACTGAACTTTGGACTCATTGTAGCAGCAATTATGTTTCAGTCGATGTGGCAACGCCTAGCGTGTTCTCTGGCAAGGAGACATCTCCCCAAACCCCTAGCTGTGAAACTCCACCTCCTAGTGGCGAAAACAACCGAGCGGGTACGGACCTTTACGAAACCTCAGTCGCAAAGATAAAATGAATGAATAATAGTAGGGATTACAAGGCTAAAATAATAGGGAGAGATAGGTGAAACATAGCACTGACATGAGATAAACAATAAATAAGGAAAAGAAGGGATTAAGAACACTTAAAAATGGGGAAACTGCACTAGTAAAGCAACACTCGAGCGGCACTAAAACACAGAATGGAGAAGGGATAAAAATCAAGAAAAACTGAAAATTGAGGGGAGGAACCACTAGGTCGATATGTGACAAGGAAAACACAACAATATGCCGGCACTTAAACTCGCAAATATGAAGTAGCACTATGTTATGGATGGAGCAAATTACACAGAATGGATGAAAAAGGCACTGCACTGGGGAAAACTGTTAACCAATAAATAGGAAATCCACAGAATAAGGGACTAATACTACACAGGGAAAAGGGAGCACTAACACTGTGGGGGAGAACAGAACACTAAAAAACTTATAGGAGAAGGCAGGAATTAAGGCACAGGACTATTCAGAAATTTGTGAAATAGAAACAGGGATGGCAGGCATCATGGGAATGGGGATGGCAGGCATCATGGGAATGGGGATGGCAGGCATCACAGGAGCAGGGATGGTAGGCGTCACAAGAGTATGGATGGCAATTAGAATAGGGAGGAAAATAAAAACCCTTTAACACCAACGAGTGAGGAAGAGAACTGGGAGCTAAACGGGGGGAACTTTTTTCTTCTCACAGGAAGGAGGAATGCTGGAACAGGGATGCCGAAGCCTCAGGAAGTGGAGGAATGCGAGTTAGGAATAATGCAGGATCACAGAATATTAAATGCACAATACATGGGAGGATAGTTATGTTGTATAGGTACACGGTAGGAAAAGGAAATATAACAATTATTAAGATTGCAATCTACTATAAACAGTTTCGTCAAAAAACGATGCACCAAGTCTTACACTAGTTACGGCGCTCACTCCTTAGCTTTGGTTTTGTAAATTCCTGCTGGAAGTTTTGTAACTCCTTCTCATTGGTGATGTGGAAACAATCATCATTGTGGGATAAAGCTATAATTTTCCCGTCTTGGGTCCAAATGTATCTAGGGCCAGCAATATCCTTGGCTGAAATAAGTAGACTTTTTCGCTTTTATGTTAGTGACTCGGTGACAAGAAACGCAGTTCCCTTCAACTCTATTTTTATTATGCCATACTTTTTCCCTATCTTGATACGACAAGAAGCGCACAATGATAGGTCGTGGAAATTCAGAATCCCTTCTTGGGGGCTCAATACGATGTGCTCTGGAGAGCATTGTAGGAGCAACTTCTATTTTTAAGCAGTTCCTAAAAAACTCACCGATGACTTGGAGACAGTTTTCTCACTCGATCTCCGAGATGTCATGAAGGAGAAGGCAGGTTCGTCTCGAATATTGTTTGAGGGCATCGAGTCGGTTGTTGAAGTTTTCCTGGGAACTGCTGGGACCATCTAAGCACTTTAAGATACTCTTGACATCGCCCAGAACTTTTTGGTGGAAGGAGTCGAATCATTCCTTAAGAGATGTTAACGATTCCTTCTTTGTATGGCCATCCTGTACCTTAACTTTTTTCAGTTCTTCTTTAAAACATGACAAGGAGGACATCATAGACTCAGCCATCGAACGAATGTCAGTATTCTCTATTTCCAAGTCCTTCTTCGCCGGGTTGTTTTTCGGGGCCATCGCAGCGGGAAGAGTGAAAGGTAAGATTTGTGGAGTGACTGTAAGACATGTCAGTCACCAATGACCATAAGTAATTAAGTGATTAGGGTAGTGAATCTAATGTGGAATAGCTATTATTTCAGCCATTTCCATTATCTATGTTATCATTTTGTTTGGTCTTCATTTATCATTACAGTAAAATATACATGCCGGCATTAAATAATATATAAGCAGGAATTAATGTACTATATTCACCCAAATATAAGATGAGGTTTTTTTCCAATTTTAAAGCCTGAAAAATCTTGAGTCAATTTATATTCGTGTAGTATGGAATAACTTTGTGTAAATCAATCATATGTCGCAAAAGTGGATGACAATTGTTTTGATGCCTGCGGATGTAATTCTATCCTATCACAATGGAAAGCTGTGGTTTAGAAACCTGATACTTCATGACTATAATGTAGCATAGCATAGCAAATGTTAATTAGAACAGTCCTTATTGCAAGCTAAAACTTTCATTTTGGCACAAGCAAATATCAATCTATCCTAGTATGGGTAGGTGAATAATGATGCTGGTTTTCTATACAGTTTATTTAACAAGAAATAACAACGATAACAGTAACAGGAGAGAGAAATGCAGAGTATGCTAGAAAGCTTGAGCTTGCACATGGATGATTTGGCGTCACTGGTTCCCTTCCTCGCTGCCGGAAGACAGGTCCCGCAGCAGGAAGAAACAATCTCTGCACACAGTCATTCAGTAGTCAAGGTATATGCTGAGAAACAATCTCGTTGCACCGGCAATTTTATTATTTGTAATTACGACTTGAATGCAAAAATTCTAATAAGTGAACATAATCAGGTAGTAAATTTGTCATCATTTCTGGTTTAAATATTTTTTCTTAAATATTGAGTTTAAAAAAGGGAGGGGTCATCTTATATTTGGGTAAATATGGTATGTTCTTGAATAAACATTTATCAACAACATGTCTAATAAATTAACGCAGCCTCTCAGCAAAATATACGAGGGTCATCCACATCCTATTTTTTTTCTCTGCGACATGAAACGGTACACGCGCACCGCTTTCAGGAGGCAACATTGTATTCGTCATGGCAACATTGTATTCTTTACGTACCTATTGCATCATGCATACTCGTCTAGCAATGCCAGCAACCATGGAGCTTCCACTCCAGACGGTATCCTCGTGTGAGTTGTGTGCTATGATTAGATTTTTGACTGAAAAGGTTCAAATGAGACTTAAATTCGTCATAAACTAAGCACAGTCAGTGCCGGATCCAGGCATGGCTAATAGGGCTTGAGCCCTGGGTCCCCTCGAGTACAGGGGCCCCCAAATACCTAACTTGTATTTTTTGTTTAGGGGTATTATTAGTAATTTGTAAAACGTTTTTTATTTATTATTTACTGTACAGACAGACACTCTAGACATTCGAATTTTTAAATGATTAACGGTTATTATGACCTTGATGCAGCTTTTCGATTTCAACCGAACTGCTCTACAAATCGCGGGGGATGACGGAAATGTGCGAGCAGAATGAACTCGTCCGACTCCGACGGCTGCCGATGGACCACGTATCGGCTGGAATGATTAGAATGTTAGTGGAATTGAATACTGCACTGGCTAGAACCAAGCTCCCACTTTTCACAGTCTAACAACGTTTGAACTACTCTCTAACTAAAATATGTTGCCTAAAATATTATGTACCGACACTGTGAACTGGCATATTGTGAAATTGGTGAGTGACAAGATTCTGTGCTGATGAACATTAATTTATTAAAAGTTTAAGCTATTAAAGAATTTGTAACATCCACAATTCTCACATGTGAAATTACATCTGGAGTGTTATTACAATTTACAACTAGTGGAAAAAATAAGAAGTATGTAAGATAATTAAAGACGAAAGTATTAATATTACAAATCATCACTCCAATGCCAAAGATGCGTATGTGTATTTTTCATGTATTGAGATAATGGACTTTGAAAATTAAATCTGACATAAGAATCTTCACATTCGTGAAAACATAAACTCTGAAATTAGATAAAAAGGTTAGGTTATAGCGACCACATTCATGCTTTGTCCATTGAAACTTGATAGTTTCTTTAAGAAGATGGATGCACTTAGTTGAAAATCAATAAATTTGTACTTTCGTGTCTTTGGCATTGGAGTGACGAAATATTTTTGTTTAAAGTGAATTTAATGTTAATGTAATTTAGTAATATAGTGAATGTGAAAAATACCTATTTATATAATTTTTTCTTTTAAATATCTAAAAGTCAACTCTCTAAACTCTAATAATTACTTGCATGTTCAGCCAATTTTTTATATTTATTTAATCTATCTATGCAGTAAATATTTACAAATATTAAAATATTTTTTTATTTTTTAGACATTTAAAATGAGTGGTCGAAAGTACAAAAGTGGAAGCGAAAACTGGCTGAAAGCAAAAAAGAAGAACTGAAGAAGTGTCGAAGATTATCTGACTATTTTCATTCACAGAATGAAACTATTACCGGAGAAAATGGGAAAAATGAAAATTGTAATGAAAGATGTTCAGCAGAAGAAGAAATTATTGCAGAAGACAAGAGTGAAGATACAAAAAGTGTTTGTGATCGAAATGACAATGAAATGCATGAAAGCCCAAGCAAGTCTGACAATATCATTGACTTTATGAGTGAATACAGTGATTTGGGATTATGGTAAAATATCTTGAACACGGAATTTATTAATTATTGTTTGACAAAAGAGTTAAATTTTTTTCAAATAGAAATCCATTGAATTATGAAGCATCAGTTAGAACTGGAAAAAATCAAAAGCGATATTTTTCAGATAGTCTCTTTGAAAAACGACTTCAAAATGGCCAAAAAGTTCATAGGTCTTGGCTTTGTTATTCAAAGAGCACACGAAATATATATTGCTTAGTGTGCAAACTTTTTTCGAATGCATCTACATCTTTTACAAACGGGTATTCTGACTAGAAGCATGCAGGTCATTATATTGAAAGCCACGAATCAAATGTAGTTCATAAAAATTGTATGGTTACGTGGTTAACTCGAAAAGAAAAGAAAAATGTTATAGACAAAAAATTAATAGATCAATTTGAAACAAAATCAGAATATTTCTATAATGTGTTAAAGCGGGTAGCTGCAGTTATTAAATTTCTTAGTGAACGAGGCTTGTCATTTCAAGGCCATAATGAAAAATTTGCTGTTCCTAATAATGGAAATTTTATCAGAATTCGATCCATTCCTTAACCCCTCAAGCCCGGATGAGATTTATGAAAACCTACCTTATTTGCCGAATGAGGTTTTTTTTATAAATACAGGTAAAGGTGAGAAAAGGTGAGAAAATTTGCGAAAACTTTCAAAAATTCATAACTTTTGATGTTTTATTATTTTGATGAAATTTTTTGTGAATATACATAAAAGACGAAATTTTGAAACAGTATCATTTAAAATATCATATGTCACACACAAACATTGCTGCAGTAGAAGCGAATAAACACCACTCGCTTAATTTTCCGGTGAGCGCTCACGGTTTATATTAACTTTCGGAATCGCGAGAACTATGAAATGTATTGATATGAAATCTTATTCAAAAAAACATTTAAACATTACTGAACATTTATTCGCTGAATGTACCTATCTAAACCAATTAGGTGAAAAGTTTGTCGCATGTCAACTTTTCCATGTCTTGACTGGAAATTTTTAACTGTGTTGTATTTATGATTTTTTAAAAGACGTTTTATAAATAATATAAACGTTTTAGTTATGCAGTCATCATTCTTAATCATTACAGAAGTCACATAGAAAAAATGGTTACATTTCGTTCATTAGAAGCGGAGATATGAAGTTGAATTTATCATGAATGATTTTAGACACAGAATAGGGAAAACTTTTAAAATATACATTAGCTCACAAGTCCTTTCCCGATTGTTTTAGAAAATGTACACATGCGTAATTGAATTGAGCATGAAATTTACCTTATAAAACACTAAAAATATCTAGTAATCTTCTCTGTGAAAAGTGCTTCCACAGATAACTCACAAAAAGGATCCATTGTTCCAAACTAAGAGTTTAGGCCATTTGCTCTATATGGGTCAACTTGAGAAATCAAAAGTGCATAGGTCCGTGGTCTCTAGTAGGCTGTGGGTAAATATTTACAGGACGTTTTTCTCAAAAAGCTCCACCAAGAAAGAAACAGATGCTTGAGAAGATTCCTTTTGCCTCTTCAAACGCCCAGGAAAGAATTCCCAGTGCATTGAAAAGCGATTTTTCGAACGAGAACCACCATATATGAGTGGCAAAAATGAAAAATCAAGTGCAAACTTAATCGTACATTATAAAATCCTAAACCACAATGAAAAATACAAGATATGCATTACTACAAAGGCCAAAGCTTCCTCTTTCAAAATATATAAAGATTATTCAGATTTAAGTATGTACCTTGCATTAAAAGACAATGAAAATTAGTGCTGGCGCTCCGTAATTTTGTGGCAAAAATGAAAAATCCAGTTCAAACTTTAACGTAGATTATAAAATATAAAGTCATCCATTACTAGAAAGGCCAAAGCTTCCTCTTTGAAAATATATAAAGATTTTTCAGATTTAAGTATGTCCCTTGCATCAAAAGACAATTAAAATTAATGCTGACGCACCGTAATTTCGTGGCATAAATGAAAATTTCGTCGCAAACTTTAACGTAGAATATAATATAAAAAAACGCTATCAAAATTACAAAACATACAATAATAGAAATGCCAAATCTTCCTCTTTGAAAATATATAAAGTTTATTTAGAAATAAGAATGTCTCTTGCACCAAAAGACAATTAAATGTAGTGCTGACGGAGGACATAATAGTACATATGACGGCAAATGGGACAGTTTTCGGAGGACATAATAGTACGTATGACGGCGTCTACAGGTTAAAGAACATATACAAAAAAATATGATGTGGCCAACACATGACTTTCTCCATATTTGGGGTATAGACATTTAAATTATTATGAATAGCATTATGAGGCAAAATTATCATTTCGTATCGTAAAAGAATACAGTCGTCCTTTTGCCGTAAATTACGTATATTTTGAATATGTTAACAGAATTCACAGCTACATGGTGGCGGCGCTGTATACTGGTATTAAGAAAAATCGAAATATCTCCAAAATAGATGGTTCTACGAAAATTTGTTTCAAACAAAACTTGGAAGAAATATTATTCTTTACAACTTTGGTCCTCACGAAGATTACCAATGACGATGTTTTTAGGGAGATATTTGATAGAAACCGAAAAACCGATTATTTATAAATAATTCCTAAACAATAACTGCTATGGAAAATTGTTTGAAATAAAAGATGTGGGAAATTATATTTTATACATTTTTTGTAATGGTCAATGTATACAATAATGATGTACTATAGGAGAAATATCGCAAAAACCGAATCGGGTTTCGAATAAACCTCGACTTCCGGTTAACCGGTATTGTCCAAAAACTAATCAGTTCTTTGTGCTCATGCTAAAGTGTTATATATGAAATTTGGTATCGATATGGCAAGTACTTTTTGAGTAAGAGCGCCCACAATCACATACATCCACACAGACATCATTCCAAAAATAGTCTAAACGTGTTCTAGAGACCTAAAACGTATTTCCGTTGAAATCTCAAAGTCGATTTTTTTCGTGATCACAATACTTCCCCATTACTACATATGGAGAAAGTAAAAAGAAAACAATTTTCTGCAGTACATAGTCCTTGTGCGGCACATAGCTTAAATTTAGTTGGAACAGAAGCTGCTAAGGTAGTAGCCGAAGTTGTTTCATTCTTTAGGGTGATACAGCAATTGTATGTATTTTTCTAATCTTCAAACAGGAAGTGGGCTTTATAAATGAAGAATTTAAAAGAAACTGACTTAAACCAAATTTTAACCATAAAAAATTTAGGGTAAACTAGATGGTGTGGTCATTATGAAGCTGTCAGAGCAATAAAAAATGGGTACCACAATGTTTTAACTGTGTTAAAAATTATTGCCAATGACATGGATGAAAAAGAAGATAGTAAAAGGGAGGCTAATATCGTATCTGCCCGAATACAAGCAGATGTTTTTTGTCAAAATCACCCCTCAGCTTAAATGCGAGTCCGAGGAAAATTTGGGTTATGGTTAAATCTCGAAGTCTCTCATAGCCTTCGCGTGCAAATGATAGTACTATATTTTTTGTAAAGTAAATATTGGACCTACGATGAATATAAAAATATCTTGGCGAGATCGCTTGCATAAATTGACGATTATGCAAAATGCCTTGACGGCTTTGAACGCTCAACTGTATGAATTTCGGTAAAACTTTACATGGAACGTGTATAATTATAAAAATGCAATTTCTTAAGGCAATGTAAATGCTAATTTCATTGAAAATAGACTTATTGTTGGATGAAAAATTTCTTGGCGAGATCGCAGTTACTATATTTGACCTTCTGTGAAAATGAAGATGAATGAAATTATTGTTACTGAATGTGGAATATTATTCAATGATGCAAAATTATTAATTGGAGTAATATTTCAAAATGTCAACAACTACCCATTTCCCACACATTTCTTCGATCTCGAATAATGTATTCTAAGATGTGCATGAATGCCCGGCACACTTCAACATAAAATCTACGAAATTTACGTTTTTACCAAAAAATTGTGGAAATTTTTGGGAAGTCGACTTAAATCCGGGGTCGGCTTCTATTCGGGCAGATACGGTATATTATTCATGAAGTGACCACACTGCTTTATATGACTGTGCCATGCACATTATACTAATAACTTAAAGGGGCCCACTAAGAACGCCAGCCCTGGGGTCCAAAAAACCTAGATCTGCCCCTGAGCGCAGTGTATGGTAAAATGTGTATCAGTGTGCAAATGGTACGTCGATGGCGAGCGATGTTCGTAGAGGGGTGAAAGGAACTGTGTGACGAACCACGAAGTGGCCGGCCGAGTGACAGCACAACGGAAGAAAACATTGCAGCTGTTCATGATTTGGTTAGGCAAAATCGACGCTTCACAATTTCGGATCTGCATGCGGAGTTGCAGAATCAAATGGAAATCGAGCGTACCACAGTGGGAAAAATTGTCCATGACATCCTCGGCTTTCAAAAAGTGTGCACGAGGGGGTTCCGCGTGCATTATCCAATGATCACAAGAAACAAAGATTGGGCGCTGCACTGTCTTTTTTGACCCAATATTCTGAAGTGGGACGTGAATTGTTGGAGTGTATAGTGACTGGAGACGAAACATGGATTCATCAGTACACGCCAGAACCAAAACGCCAGAGCATGGTCTGGAAAACTCCAAGTTTGCCAGTGCCAAAAAAGTGTAAAGTGACACATTCGACTGGCAAAGTGCTGGCGACTGTCTTTTGGGATTGTCGAGGAATCCTGCTCATCGATTACTGCAAAAAAGGAACAACCATCAATGCAGACACATATTGCATCACAGTAAAGAATCTTCGAAAAGCAATTCGCAAGAAAAGGCCGGGACTATTGTCAGAAGGAGTTTTTTTCATGCATGACAATGCACGTCCGCATACGGTACAAAAACCCCGGGATCTTCTGCGTGCATTTGGCTGGCATGTTTTTGAACATCCACCTTATTCACAGGATCTGGCTCCAAATGATACCATTTGTTTCTTAAGCTCAAGTTGCATTTGGGAGGAAAGAGGTTCAACGACCAACAACAAGTTCAACAAGAGACGGAAAAATGGTCACGGTTACAGGACCCCTCTTTTTACGACATGGGAATAGAAAAATTGGTACTCCGCTACAATAAATGCCTCGATGTCGGTGGGGACTATGTTGAAAAATAGTGTATATACGTGTTTAAATAAATTTTTTCACATTATTCTGTTGATTATTAATATTTTTCCTTGAATAGGGAAACTTACTTTGTGGATGACCCTCGTACAAGTCAATTTTCCTTTGGGACCCAAAACATGCAGTTAATTCTTGCAAAATTATTTTATACATAATAAGCACTTAGAAGAGGTTATCCATTTCTTACCTGGCAATACTACAGCAGTGTGGGGCCAATTTCCATTTGCCCCACTGCCACTAAATTTTCGCAGCACAGGCCAAAACGGAACTGGAATGGGATCGCTCGAGGGACCAGTTACTCCCGCACTGCTGTTCAGACGAAGGTTTCGATTGTCAATGCCTTCCATGTCGTCATCAGCATCGTCCATATTCTCATCATCTTCACCCAATATATCTGTACATTCCTCTTCTCCGGTTATTCCATCATATGTTGAGCGGGAATGCTGACGGCTGTATGAAGGCACATTGTGATTTGATGAAGAGGGTGAGGGCAAGCAGCTTGGAATGTATAGCTGAAGTGTGTCTTCCGCTTGTGCTGTGCCACATCTGGGATCAAATTCTATGCAGAGCCACTTAACAGTGTCTGGGAAGGAAACCCTGATCGAGAACCAATAATATAAAATGACATTAATAATAATGATAAAGAAAATCCATTAACTGTAATTTGCTGACAATTTGTCTTTTGCTGGGTGCTAATATGGTTTAAAAAATTCTCAAGAATCATAAAAGGAATACATTTATGCATCTCCATCTCACAAAAAGAGGCTATGGAGTGTAACTCTCAGATGTGATTCATCTTCTATCAGTGAAAAGTTTAGGTCAAAAAAAATACCATTTCAGATTAGGAGCCAACGCCTTTTAGTTTAAGAGAAATATCTAATTAATTAAAAAGTACAAAAATTGGCCAATCTTAATAAATCATAGTAACTTTGCTCTTACATTCACTAGTGACCGTAGCCTAGTGGATAATGAGTAGGACTTTCGATGCATGGTCTAGGAGGTTCGAGACCAGTGTTGTTCAACATTTTTTCTTGTGTAAAATTTCATTTTTCATGCTAGTTTTTCTCCAATTTTTCGGAAAATACTTATTCACCGCAATTTTTATTTTTTTCATGCAGGATAATTGTTTTTAATCACTAGACCACTATTTTTCCCCATTTTTCAGAAGATAATTATACAGCTATTTGCGTATTTTATTCCCAACTTACACCCTCAAAAATCCCGTGAATTTATTATCGTAAGTTTTAATCATTTTTCCTGTGTGAAGAAGATTATTGCAAGAGCTAAAGATAAAGAATATATTAGCAGATAATAATAAAGTTAGTTATTATTAGTTATTATTGGTACAGGTATATAGCATCGGAAGGTATGATCGCGAAGAATAATTTCTGCAAGCTCCTCGCTCTGCATTTGCCCGTCACTGGGTTGACACCCTCCACCCTTCAAAATTAGTATGAATTTCCAGCGCATTCCTTTGGATGATAATCATCGAAGAAACACGGAAAACATAAATATTCATGGCACCAGGACCAACATATAGGTAAATGAATGCTTGCCACAGTTGCAGCGATTTATTTTAATTTTGTCTGTGAACGAACCTTCATTTACATTAAGAAATAATTCGCGCCGCTCGCAGCTATTTATATGCTGCCCCTATTGCCATGAATATTTATATTATCGTTTTTTTCAATGATTACCATCCAAAGGAATGCACGGGAAATGCAAACTGGATGAAAAGGGTGGAAGTGCAATTACGGCGGAATATCACAGCTTAAAGAATACGCCAATGTCTACGGAGAGTGTCAATGTAGTGATGGACAGACGCGGCTAATTTCCTTGAGGGAGTAGGTTGGGAATAAAATATGCAAATAGCGGTGTATAAATATTTTCTGAAAAATGAAGGAAAATAGTGGTCTAGTGATTAAAAACAATTATCCTGCATGAAAAAAATAAAAATTGTGATGAATAAGTATTTTCCGAAAAATTGGAGAAAAATTAGCATGAAAAATGAAATTTTACACGAGAAAAAAAGTTGAACAACGCTGGTCTAGAACCCCAAGACCATGCATCAAAAGTCCTACTCATTATCCCCTAGGCTACAGTTGCTAGTGAACAAATGAGTAAAGTTACTAGGATTTATTAAGATTGGCCAATTTTTGTAGTTTTTAATTAATTAGATATTTCTCTTAAACTAAAAGGCGTTGGCCCCTAATTCCAAAATGGTATTTTTTTTTGACCTAAACTTTCCACTGGTAGAAGATGAATCAAATCTGAGAGTTACACTCCGTAGCCTCTCCTTGTCAGAGCATAAAATCTGGTCAGTTCTTTCACTATTTATACTGCTTTCATTTTATGCATAACTGTGCTATTTTTTTGGCATGCCATCAATGAAATGTAAATCAAGTTATAAAACTCTTGGTGAAGAGTATATCTCAGGAGTCATAAAAAATTGCTGCAATTTAAATTTTAAAAAACAGAAAAAATTAAGCCTTTTTACATTAATCCTAAAAATTAGAGAAAAATTCTTTATGCGGTCATTTATATGATATTTTGCATGAAATTATAAAAATCTCATGGTAATTTTGCAGTAGAATCTATATTAGTATTAATTTATGTACATCATCTTTCCATCGATTTAAGATACATGTGTCCGTAAAGAAAGTTTTTATCCTTAATCTAAATAAAATTAAAAATTTTTATTATTGATAGACAATAGTCATCAAGTATTCTGGAAACTTCCATTTTCAAATGGCAGATTTGCAATCACTGACTGACCTGTAGTTTGAAACTGTAGCTGGGCGATAAGGATGCTCACTGTCAACCCATGCATAATGGTTTGATGTGGTAATGGTAGCAGGGTTAGAGGGAGGAAGGGCTGAATATGCGTGGCTTGCCTCTGCTGACAATGAACCCATGCTATGCTGCATGGTGCTACTACTGCCAGCAACAGTGGTTGCAGCACCTAGCACGGATAAGGGTCCACAGTTGTTGAGGGCAGCAATGTGTGGTAAAAGATCTCGAATCAGCCCAAGGACTTGCACCGAACTCTGTAACGATATGAAACATTCACATAACCAATTTTAGTCTGATCTTAACTACTAGGCAACAAAAATCTATTATGACAGATTTAAAATAAAATTAATGAATCATTACAATATATTCAGTGGCAGATTTGGTAACTTGCCGCCCCTAGGCCAAATTATTTTTCTGCCCCATAAAAAATTTTAATAAAATTGATTTCATTTTTATATTATACCAGAGGAACAATCCATTCTTTTCTTGGGTATTTATAGTCATTACATTGACAACCTTTCTTAGGTGGGTACCAATGGTCTTTCATGATATCGAAGTACTGTATATACCTGAATATAAGACAAGGTTTTGTTCCAATTTGTATGACCGAAAAATCGCTAGTCATCTTATAATCGCGCGGTATGTAATAGTTGGACTGACAGGGGAACCGAATGCAGAGTATAATCGAAATATTCGATTCTTAAAATCAATCGAAACAATCGATTATTAAAAGTAGTAGTAGAAATTGAATTGATTCAAATGTATTCGAATACAAATATTCTTTTGAATTTTATCCTATGTATTATGCGCGTAGTGAAGCTGCGTGCGTCCGTGAGTATGAAGTCTCGCGTAATTATATCGGCATATTTCTCGAGAACCATTTGTCGTAAAAGATATGCGGTAAACGGCGTTTTGTTTCTACTGGCTATTAGGTCCCTGGAAAAATATTTTCGTTTGCTAAAGTGTCCCGGGTTCGAATTCAGAAACCAATTATATTTTCCCATAAGTTTATACGGGATTTTCGATTTTTCAGAGTGCAAGGTTTTTCTCCTTCATTCATTAAAATACGTAAATATAGACCGATTTTCTTCTTTTTTGCTTTATTCGACGGCTAAAGCTCTATACTATCTTATTCTTGTGATGTTTACACGTTACACGGTCGAATTTTTCAGAAATACGCATTCTTTTCTGAAATTTTGCGGATTTTTCATACTCATTCCGGGCGTTACCAAGGAGACTCATTGTTGCCTCTGATTCATTTAAGGCCAATTAAACCTTCAAATAGATGAAAGAAAAGCATTATTGTTATCTTCGCTTCATTGATAATCTAAATAAACGCTTGCAATGACATCGCCTTTATAGTAGGTCCTGTAAGAAGTTAAAATCAGTCATTGATAGACACTTGAAGGAAAGCAACTGTATATGCCAACTAACACTACAAAATTGCTTATTTCAATTGGTTCAATGTTTAATAGTCAATGGTATAATAAACCTCTGTCATTGTGTGAATAATAAATTTTTTCCTTTTATTAGGAGTTCAAAATGGGGGGGGGGGGGGTCGTCTTATAATCAGAGTCGTCTTATATTCGGGTATATACGGTAATCTCCTTCGACCTCTATAACTTTGAAAATCACACTGAGAGCCCTCTTTACAGTGTTTCCTCATATACTACATAGATGGTAGTGTAATTTCACCAATGAAAATACTTATCCAACTACCCCAAAATCCTACCGCCTCCAAAATCCCACCACCCCTAGGCCATTGCCTACTTTGGCCTTATTACAAATCCGGTAATGGATATATTTATATCAATAACAAGTGTGTATCATAGTATGCCAGCAGGCATGTTTAAAAAATTTAATACCAAAATGTCAAATATAATAAATATTTCTAATACTCAATATTTCCATCATCTGTGAGTTCCTGAATTCAATATTAAGATCAAATGCAACATACTCTGGGGTCTGACACAGCAACAGGCCCCACATGAGCCAGCACCAGAGGTAAAAGCGTGGTGACTATGCTGGCTGAAGAGAGCACATCCACAGGCATTAGTCTTCGATGGTCTTCTACTCCCTTCAAGTGAATTTGATGCAGTTTTCCTTTGTGTCCTGACTTCCCATCACCGCCACTCTTTGCCCATTTCCTTTTGCTCCTCTTTTTCTCTCGACTAGTCCCGTCATCCTGACCACCTTCCTCATCAGAATGGTAATCCTCTTCCTCTTCTTGAATGCTCCGTCGAGCCATTGTTGACAGACGGATGCAACGCTGCACCACTGCACTGGCAACCCACAATGTGCATCGTCTTGCTTCAAGCTCAGCCATGGCTCGGCTGGCTTGCTGGGTTTCATTATCTTGAGGGTTGCTAGGTCAAAAAAAATGTATGAAATAATGACTCAAATTAAAAACAAGCTTTTGAAATTAAATTGTTTTGCACAATTTAAAAAATTGCTTAAGTAACTAATATATAACTCTATTTCATTCATCTGAATATAAAGTTTGGATCTTGTGATACCTTTATCCAAATAAAAATATAAATGGAATGCAACTATTCTCAATTTGTTTGATGATATTTTTTAATACAAAGAAGACTTAAGTTAAAAATTATTTCAAACAGTACTCCAACAGAACTAATTTAAATATATTCAACCTGTAGTAAAGGAGATGTGGGATTTGGCCTCTTGTCTGTGTTGTGCCATTGAAAGACAGGGAACTAGATGAGAATGAAAATGTAGTGCCATCTGGACCACGTACTGAGCTAAGGCCGCCATCTCCATTGCTTGTTTTCCCACCATGATTGCGAAGTCGAATCACATATTTCACATTTTCCTGGAAATTAATTTGCATTATAAATGAAAGAAATAACAAACACATGTAGGTGGTGATAAGTGGGCTCAGAAATTATTTTTTTTCAAAATAAGCTAATTTTAAATCAAAATAATAACAATACACTGATACAATTCACTTTACTTTGCAAATAAAATATTCAGGTTAATACAATTATGAACTGTATCACAGAAGACAACTCTTTTTCCACTAAAACCAACATTGTTGAAATAAAATTTTAAATAGGGTAAAGGCTATAGTTGATTGGCACTACACAGTTTTTAGGCACCCTTATTATTAAATGCAGAAAATAACTGACACATTCACAAGTCAAGTAGATTTCTTCTTTAACCATTGATATACCTATGTCAAATCTTCAATAAAGTTAATTACTTTCCGAGCTAGATGTCACTATGTCGTTGAAAAATTAAAATATTGCATCATGTTTGAAATTTAAGTCATTTCACCGTGATGCTTGTGATTTAGATAAGAGATCATTTTTTTGTAATCAGTGTTAATTTCGACAATTGATTAAATTTTTTAACTGTGAGTTTTATTATATATTTTGTTTCATGTTATTTATTCATATAAACATTTATTTATTCTTTCTTTGATATAAATCACATTTATAGAAGATGCCCAATAACTGTCAATCAAAACACGAATAAATCAGATATTTGGTGTTGTGTCTTTATTTTTAAATAGAGCATTTAATTTAAAAAAAAACATTTCTCTTTTCACTGTATATAGTTAATGGCACATTGTGTATTATTTTTTTAGCATGCCCAGTAATTATCTATTGGCAGTATCAATAACTAGGTATATTATCTCGTATGTTGGCATATCAAGATTTTGTTATTGGCATACCATTAATTTGCCTATCTGCTTAAGATTCTACCATCTTGCATTGCCACAGGTTATATAGATAGAAAGAACAGAATGCCATGCAACACAACACACAAACCACCACTGCAGACTGATTTACTCCACAAAACAAAAAGCCTTCCTTATGTTACATTTGTGGTAATAATATTAACGAAGAAGTTGTGTTAGAATGCTCCATACGTGAAAGAAAATTCCACCATAAATGTGTACCTAAAACTCATATTCATGTACCACCTGATGATGAATCTGATATGCAGTGGGTCCCCATTATTCACAGAAATGATCGTGAATACTGAAACAGCGAATACCAGGGAATTTTTTCCCATAAAAATACATTATATAAGGGGGGAGGGGTTATGTTCCGATTCGCCACTAAAATCACTTAAGTGACGAAAAAAGGGGAATTTTCTCTCATAAGATTTCATGTAATAATGGAGATTAAGTTAAAGTCATTGCCACTCTACCCTATGACATCCAAACTAAGAAAACAAGTGTTTATGGGCATTCCGGTAGTGAAAGGGTTAATATACAGCACAGTACATAACACTGAATATTGCATAATCTTAATATAAGTGAAAATAACTTAAAATTACATAAATAACTCACATGCAAACATACAAATAATACATACACACACAGATATTGGGGGATAAAACTCGCGAGAATCTCAGATATGATGTTCACAGCAAAATTCCTAACCAAAGCACATGATGATGATGTGTAATAACACACAGATGGTAAGATGGAGCATTAGTTCACTTCCTTATGCTAGTTAAAACGAATAAAAAGTATAAAATAATAATAAATTAGCAGAGACAGCTAGGAAAATCGCGGGGATCAGTGCAAAGTAAAAAATTATTAATAGTAAATTATAATAACTAAAGCAATCTCTCTCACTATGACACATCGATATATTTTCAAAAATGCGTGCACTTTATAAGTATGACAAATATTTCTTAGAGAGCTTGGGACCTCTTTGAATGCGGGGCCTGGTGCAGTTACACCATTCGCACCTCAGTCAAGTCAACTCTGATAATTACCAATGTAGTATATTCATAAAAACAAAAATTAAACAAAATAGGCCAAAAAATAAAATAAAACGAGTTTAATGAGGAAGTCACTGTTGAACAAGTAGCATGCATGTCGACTTCTTACTCTGCCACAGCAATAGTCCAAGTGACAAATAAGCGAAACAAAGAACCATGGCTACCGAAACATTGTTCCATAATACATGAATAATGAATAAGTGAAATGATGAATACCATGGGCGGCGGGAGGGGGGAGCAAGGGAGGGCAGTTGCCTCCCCCTGGAAATTTATAAAAACATAAATATTATATTAGATATTATTTGAAAATGTGACAAACTGGACGTGCGAAAAAACTTAACATGTTGTGTACGGATGGCGAGAATTCTCGCCATTCAAACATGTCACTTTATTGTAACAAATATCTTATTTATTGATACCAACAGAGCTGTCTATAGGCAGTAAGGCACCGCCTAAGGGCAGCACCTCACTGGGTGCGGCAAATGAGTTGGTCTCGTATTCGCCCAAATTGCGTTAGTCATAACTCATTGCCGTTCAAAAAAGACAACATATTCATATCCATCGAATACGAAAAAATATGCCCAGGCTAAAGTTTAGATGCGAACACGAAAATTGGTATCAGTGCAAGCCTCCAGTTTCTACCTACCCCAGCGACCGATGATAAAAGGTGGCACTTGGGTTTTCTTATTTCCATCGCATTGGGCTCGATACACTATTTCCACACCCCTCTTACATCCTTCACTTTCCTCCCCCATCGCTCTCTTTTGTTTCCCCTCGTGGTCACAAGGGCTGTAAATTCGACTGCCCCTGAGCTTGAGAAGAAAATAATGGTATGGGAGAGAAATTTTTGCTTCTAGCGGATCTTAGGAACATGAAAAGCAATTAAAAACACTGTTTTTATTAGCAAAATTAAAGTGACCAGATTTCCAAGAGCTCAATGCTGTACAAAATGAAAAAATCGGTATAGTGTACATTGTACAAACTTTCTCATATACACATCAGTGGCGGATCCAAGGGGGACGAAGCAAAATGGAAAAAAATCAGAATCACATTCACAAATCGACCCAGTGCACCATGTATAAGCTCGTACGCTCATACAGCAAAGTGCTAAAAAAACATTATACGTAACGTAATGAAATTATGAATTGATTTTTTACTTTCTTACATATGTAGTATATAGAGAAAGTATTGAAATCGTGAAAAAAATCCGACTTGGAGATGAAATGGATTTATAAGTTTTAGGGATTCCGTCGGAGCTTTTCTGATGGGTTATTTTTGTCATATGTTGTAAGACATGGATCTCAAACATAATGCACGATGGCCTTATTTCCCAATAAGCATTCACCCTCCCATTCGATCGAAATCTTTATAGTATTTGAACTTCTCATAAGGGTGTTGTGTTGAGCGTCTGATCCAAAGGGAGAGAGATACTGGCGATCGCATAGCCCTTTGGAAGTCCCAGTCTTCCACTCCAAGATGCACTCTTTGACCCATTCGGTACACTTTTTCGAATTTGCACTGCAGATTAGTTCTTCTTGAGAAAGGCAAACAAATCTTGCAGAGCGAGAGGTACCCAAATTGTGGTCGTCGCAAGTTGTATATCTGAGAGAAGGGTCGCACCTATTGAAAAATACCTATCGCCTCTCTCTTGGGAATTTTATGTTTCTACTCTCGAAGTTGAGTTTACTCTTGAGATCTGTAAACATATTCAAGAAATAAACAACTGAAGTAAATTCCTACTCAAGAATGTGGGACACTTGGAATACTCGGAGCTGGGGATCCTAATCCTAAACAAATGATGGTAATACAGCAAGAAGATTTTTAAAAGACCCTCAGCAAAGTGCTTCCATAACAGGTGTCAATAAAGACCTCATACATCATTTCTGCGTGATTTTAGAAACAATTAATAGTGGGTATGGCATTAATTTAGAGGCTTTTGAAACGTACACAGTCAAAACAAGGAAAATGTATTTGAATCTATATCCTTGGTTCTACATGCCTGCTACAGTGCACAAAATTTTAGTTCATGGTGCTGACATAATTAAATCGTGCATTTTACCCAAAGGACAGCTTTCCGAAGAGGCTCAAGAGGCATGCAATAAAGATTTAAGAAGATTTAGGGAAGGTCATACAAGAAAAATCTCGCGAATTGCTACTAACGAAGACTTGCTATCCATGCTATTAATCTCTTCCGATCCAGTTATTTCTAGTATAAGAAAACTTCCACAGAAGAAAAGCAAAAATTTATCTCCTGAAGTGTTGGACCTATTGTTGGACCCTCCTCCACCTTCCACTAGTTCCCACGAGGATTCGTGTTGTGCAAGTGACACGGAAAGTGAATAAAATAAACTATTTAATGCTTCTTTGTGCAGTTATAAAGGAAAGAAATACATATTTTCTTTCATAAAAATGTAGTTCAGTAATTCTCAAATTATAGTATAATGACAGAGGAAAATTCGAACGAAAATGACCTCGGTATATGCGTTCACTTCGAGGGAAAAATGTAAAACTCATTAAAAACACTCAATTCATAATGCGCTACAATTTAAATGACAAAAAAGTGGTATTTTATATATTAAGATTTTTGTCCACCTAGATCGGGCATATTGCACACTGTGCATTGGTGTAGATCGGAATATAGGCTGAGTACTCCATCATTATTCCTGGTGCTTGACCTTGAAAAATAATGGGTCCGTGTCAGATATGGAATGACTAGATAGTTTGGTTAGACACCTTATTTCAGGTATCTGCCACGGTGGAAATTTATGGAAGTCTCCAGGACAGACATCTGGTAGTTGGAGGTTTTCTCCGTCGACAAAATTGCTAAAAAGGATTCCTAAGGATAAGGTTGCTCTTAATCGTCTGCTAAAAAGTTCTTGAAAACACGGTTTAAAAATTATGTCAAAACACGGGTGGGTTTTTAACGCTCAAATTTTTTAAATGTATGCGCACATTAAAAGCATTCTACGTGTCTCTAAGGGTGGCTCTCCTGCTTCGCAGTAAATACTGGGTACAGGGCTGGTTCTGAAAGCGCCAGTAGCCAGCCTTAGAGCTGAGTTGTGCACCGACGCCAAGGGCTGAAGATATGAGGCTCGTGCCGAGGCGTATATAAAAGATCCATAATCCATTTTGGACCATACCAATGCTCTGTAAAGTGTGAGCATTGATGTACGGTAAGCGCCCCAAGACGAATTTGTTAAAAACCTTAAAATGTTTAAAACTTCAAAACATTTATCTTTTAAAACACTTATGTGGCTCCGCCAGTTTAGTCTTCTATCTAAAATCACACCAAGAAAACGGATTGTCTCCACGAAATCTAGTCTATTGCCTCCTAACTTTAAAACAGGTTGGAGAAAGGTTCCTCTCACCCTGTAAAAATGGAGGCATTTGGTTTTCTCGTTGGAGAAACGAAAATCATTTGCCCGTGCCCATTTGTCTAGGCGATTGATAGTAAGCTGTATCTGCCGCGTTGCTGTAGCTAAGTTGGATGATCTGTAGAAGATAGCAAGATCATCCACGAATAGAGATGCCTCTACCGGTGTCTTGATACAGCTTACTACCGTATTTGACTGAATATAGCCCCCCTCCGAATATAGCCCCCCTATCCATTTTTCTCACACAAATCTAGAAAATATTTCAATACCCTGAGAGGACATGATCATTTTTAGGACTTTAATGTCATGAAACATGCTGTATAATTTGAAGAAATATCAAACTTGCACTCATTTAATAAAAAAGTACCAATTAGCGAGTGATAAAACGCCATGCTAATTGGAATTTTAAGGTTTTCAGATTTGTACCTCAGAATTCAGAGATATTTGACAAGGAAATGAACAAAAATACATTTTTAGGGAGTAAAAATAAACTTTAAAAAGTCGAAATAACATACTAATGAATGCAGCAATATTAGCAAGTTGAAATAACATACCAATTTATGCAGCAATATAAATTCGCACTTTGCTCATATTTCGATGCACAATGCTAATCTATCTTTCGTTTGTGTAATTAAAATTCGAGCTTAGCCAGGCAATTAGACTATTCTCGGATAAGGTTAATTTTATTGGTATTACCGTATTTCCTCGTGTAAGCTGCGCACCTTTTTTCCCAAAACGCCGGTGGAAAAAAGGGGGTGCGTGTCTTACACGAATTCTTTTATTTGCCGCTCACCTTTTTTCCCAAAATGTCGTGTCGGTATACAAATATACGTTAAGCTAGCACCCATGCCGCATCTATTATTCTATTTCTAAATTTCGGTGTATTTAGTCATTTTCATTCATTGAATAAAATTTTTTAATGAGTTTTAAGTTTATTAACGGGTGCTCCCCAAACTCGACGGCTTTCTGCTGCAACTGTCACGGAGGCCACGGCGCATGCGCAACCAATTTGGGTTGTTGGGGGTTTTGTTCTCACGGCAGACGACGCCTACCATGTTCAGATACGGAATGCTTCCTTTATTATATGATACGTCTATGAAAGTCATAGCCACCGTGGTGATCATTGAATGATCACTGATCATTATTTTAGTTCGCCAAAAAAATGAGGACCGCTACGGTAGGGATCAGTGACCATATGGCTGGAAAATTACGTACAGCAGAATGATCGCTACCGGAGCGATTTCTGCCGAACATGACCAATATGACGACAAAAACAGTTAAGTGTTTAACAAAAGAGGACTACCGAGGAGATTTCTGCTAGTACCGATATAAAGAGATCACCCAATAAATTCGTCACGTAGGAGTGTGAAGATGCTTAACTTGAGCGTAGCATTTTTGAGAAATAGGAATTGGTGATTTAAAAAACCCTTTTTCGGCTCAAATAAATTTTTTTCCCTAGAGCTGGCCCAAAAACCGGGGTACACGGGGGCGCGGCTTACACGAGCAAATACGGTAAAACTTGCAATTTGACGATAATGAGAGCGATCAGGTAATTGAAAAATCCTTCCTATATGGTGACGTCAATCAGCCTTGCAAATAAATATTCGCAACCCGAGCAGTTTAGTCTTACAATGGATAGAAACACTTACTGACTCGAATGAAATTCATCGTTATTGAAGCTTTGCACACTTGTTTGTACCCACCTAATTTTTAGTGCCCGAAAATAGCCTCCCCCCTCAACTTTTGCACTTCACTTTTGGCCAAAAACAGGGGGGCTATATTAGGTCAAATCATTTGTCGCCACAGCAAACAGGGTCACGCTCCGTTTTCTATGGTGTAGGGTCTTGATAGGGCGGTTCCTATCCGTACCCTCGCTACTCGGTTTGCTAGAAAATTTTTTATAAAAAGGGGGAGATTTCCTCTGAAATCCCACTCATGCAGTGTGCTTAAAATCTTGTAGCACCATGTCGTGTCGTATGTTTTTTTGAGGTCGAAAAAGACTGCCAAGACATGTTGGCGAAGAAGAAAGGTCTCCTGGATAAAGTTTTCGGTCCTTACCAAGTGGTCGATTGTAGACCTGTTTCGCCTGAATCCGCACTGGATGTTCGATAAGAAGTTACGGTTTTCAAGGCACCAATATAACTGTCGATGAATCATTCTCCCTAAGAGCTTGCATAAGCTACTCGTTAGAGAGATGGGATGGTAACTGCTTGGTAAGGACCTATCCTTTCCCTGTTTTGGGATGGGTATAATAATGGATTCACGCCACTCATCGGGGAACATCCTTTCATCCCAAAGTTGATTAAAAGTCTTCAGAAGCTCCCCCTTTGCCTTATCTGGCAGGTGCTTTAAAAAGGTGTTGTGTATGTCATCAATGTATGGTCGAACTGGACAGACCTCATATCCAACTCTGACCATCTCCGGCAGCTTATCGAGGGAGAAGGTGAGGATCATCGAGGTGGAATTGATGACCTCACCGTTTCTCTTGATTGTACGTCTTTTGGAGTCAATGACCCCCTGTGGGGCCAGCTCTCGCTTACACTCCTCGATATCTACATAGAGAAGGTCATAGTTGGTTAAGACCCCCTGGCAGGTGTTCAGGGTTTTGTGTGCCTCCACCAAGACTGGCATGTCCTTCAGCATCGTCATTCCCATGATTTTCGTACTCTGTGCCTCGTTGTACGTCTGTATGAGTAGAGACCCATCTCTGAGTTTCTTCACTGATTGAAGAGGCCCAGGTAAATGTGATGATAGAGCATTATAAATCAAGAAGGGAGACACTTTGGTAAAGGTCTCACCTTCTGTTATGCGCTTCATTAACAGATATTTAGTACACTTTTTAACTTTTTCTTCCCCATCTGTGTCCAGACGGGTTCTTCCCCCACCCACATCCGGACGGGATCTTTTGAGTGGAGGAAAGTTTTCCGCCATGATGTTTTAAATATTCGTCCTCTGGTCTCCACACCCACCACGGAGCCACAAATGGAACGCCGCACCACAAAATGATGAGGTCGCCAGGGCTAACCAGCAGGATATAGCACCTCTGACTAGGTTGTCTGCTTAAGGTAAGATCTCCAGTGCACAGGGCCTCCAAAACCATGCACCTTTGACCCCCCTACACAGACCCCCATAGCCTCCTCACTCATCGACCGGAACGTCAAGACGCGACGGCAAGCCGATTCGTCGGGTGTGGCTAGCACCCAACATTCCGTTTACAGTGAGTCCGAGGCCGAAGTGGTGTGTTGCTCTCGGATCACATCTTGAGCATCCGAAACCCAGATGGAGTCCAGTGAGCTCAACCACCAGGCATCTCTTCCTCACCTTACGGGTCTCCCCGCACAGCAAACACACGGGCGGGCCGACAGCCGGATGTTATGGCTGAAACTCAAACAGCAGACCCACATGCTGCTTGGAAACTACCCCGAGTTGACTGTGGGTTTTTTTTGAGGTTGTCTCCTCAGTGGGCGAGTCACCTCTTACGACCAGCAGAGGGGCTGCGGAAGAATTCTACCCCCCTACCCGAAGGGGGATCGAAAAGGATGTAGAGGGAGGAAGGCGAGAGGATTGTAGAGGAAGGATGTAAATATTGGTATTCAACTGGAAATACGAGAGGTTTTTTCAGGATACGCAGAAGATTTATTTTACATAACCTTTACGATTAGATGCAGTGAATACTAATTTAGTCTAACAAAATTAGTTCTAATCATTTAAAGATTTTCTGTGGATTTGTTCGTATTATGTGATCATACCAGTGGGTATGCACATCATCAAAGCTTTCTGAGGAGCACACTGATCAAAAAGGTTGAAAATCAGCGAGATGTAGATGGGAAGAGGAAAGTGAGGGGAAGACAGATCGGGTGTAGGGAGATAGGCTATTTGTGTCAAAGTATTTTGCAGATCAGAGTGGATGTTAACCAGTGCTCAAAATGGAAAATGTTACGAAACGGAAGGCTTGTATTGGCAGTAGAACGGAAATTTTTACGAAACAGAACGCTTGTTATAAGGGATGGTATTTCTAAATGTCTGACGAAACGGAACGGTATCATCGGCACATATGACGAGCCTGAGCGGTCTTCCGATGCGTTTCGGCTCATTCCGAGTACTGATTTTAACCTGCTTCAAGGGAAATAAATCAGTCATTTAAAATATACTATAAGTTGATTTCAAGAGGATATCAGTACAGTTAAATAAAATTTTCCTGGGTTGGGAAAAATTGCATCCACCCCTGGGTAATAGGCATTTTAATATTTTGCCCCCCTCCCCCCCTCTGCAAAATTTTCTGCCGACGCCCATGATGAATACTGAAACCGTGAATACCGGGGACCCACTGTAAATGTTTGTCACATATGTCTTAATGTTGGGAAAGAAATTGGAGTGAGTGATATTTATGATTCTAGTTAAAATATTTTCCCCTTTCACTTATCTTAGCAAATTAGTGTTTTGTTACTTTTAAGTACTTTGATTTTTTATATAATAAAAAAATAAGTAATAAGGTATATACTTTAAATCCAGTAGTTTATATGTGCGTTACAGATGTTTCAATGTTATTTAAACAATACATTTCATTACATAACTGGGTGCAAAGAAATTGTAGCTTAATAAGCCGATAACTATATTCATATGTGCCAATTACTATTTTTTGTAAGTTTTGATTAACCTTAAAAATAATATTGAAAATGTTGTTCTTTGTAATCCTTTTACATGTAGATATTAATAAATAAAACCTTTTTTTTTCAGGCAAACAGAGGTTCTATATCAGTGATGGTGAACCTATGGCATGCATGCCATAAGTGGCATGCAAGACAATTTTGGTTGGCACACCAATGAAAGGCAAAAACCAATCAAAGCATTTATCATACTAATTTAGTGCCACAAAAATTTGTGTTATTTAGTCAACTATTGTAAATATTAGTTTTATGGTTACACTCCTAATTCAGTTGGCACGCAAAAAAAATCAAGCACTTTTTTGTGGTGTGTGAGGTGGAAAAAATTGACAATTTCAGTAATATTGGCACACGGGCAATAGAAGGTTTGCCATCATTGCTCTATATAATTTCTAACTTTGAAAGGTGCTTAAAGTGCCAATAACTATAGCTGTTACCCTATTTTAAAGTGAAATATTGAAATAGTAAGAAAATTTGCTGACTGATATCCACAAACTCCAACAACTAACACTTCTTCCTTCCTATACCATGAATATGATCTCTGGCCCTAGGAGCCATCCTTCCTGATACAGCCAGTCAAACTTATGACAACCACTGCCAAAACCACATGCCCTCCCTACAGCTCCGGCCCAAGGTTCAGGCGAGCCGGGTGGCTGCCCAGGGCACCTAATTGTTGGAGGTGCTATCCCTGTCATTTAGTATCTATGCATTACTTGCAACTGAACAATTATTGGACACAAATGTATATCGTGAAACAGGCTAGAATCATGATGAAATTCCTTTTATTTAGCCATTATCAATAAGTTTTACAGAGCGATAAATAAATTAACATATACAGGCGACTCCCAAGTTTCGACAGGGATGCGTTCCTGAAAACGTGTTCGAATCTCGAATAGTTGAATGTCGAACGCCATTTTTCCATATACAGTAGACTCTCGATTATCTGGGATCGGCTTAACTGGGATGCGGATTAACCGGGATGTAAAAAAAACATAATGTGAAAATAATTTAGAATACAAAGTATGAGGAATCGGCCGCTGAAAAACGATGCGACAGCGTAATTGAAACCACGGGTGACGTGCTGAGTGAAGGAATGAAGAGGAGAAGAGGGGGAAAGGCAAGTAACGAGATACCTACATAATTCCTGCAACTCCGTGTGAGCTAGAGATACATACATATTATCACATTGTATGCATTTCACTTAAAACATCATGTAGACGGCGCGTGATCACCGTGAAGTAGATCCTGATCGCTTGCGCGGAATTGGATCAGTATATTTCGAGTGTTCATCTTATTTTCATGTGTCATAACGGGTGCATGTCATTTTGCTCTTATTAATTTGAAATTCGAATAGCCCTTACGTGATCATGTCGAAACGTAAAAGTTGTTCTTACCACAGAACAAAAATTTGACATAATTAAAAAATCTGAAAAAGGCGTGACGGTGAAGTCGTTAATGAACGAGTAAAAGCAAAGTATTTTTTCGATGAATTGAAATTGAAAGGGGACTTTAACGCATCATGTGGGTGGTTGACAAGATTTAAGCAAAGGCACAGGATTCGTCAGATTGCTATCGAAGGAGGAAAACTTAGCTGTGACGAGCTGGCAGCTGAGGAATTTAAGTCTCAGTTTAAACATTTTGTCAATAATGAATGATTCACGTCAGAACAAATTTATAATGCTGATGAAACTGGTTTATATTGGAAGTGTCTACCACAAAAAACTTTAGCTCATGAAAACGAAAAAGTGCTGCAGGGCATAAACTTCAGAAACAATGCCTAACAGTTTTGTGCTGTGGTAATGCCGCCGGGTCTCATTTTTTGAAACCGTGTGTTATTGGGAATGCAAAGAAACTTCGAGCTTTCTCAAAAGTAAAAGTTTTATCGAATTTACCTGTTGATTACTACAGTAATAAGTCAACATGGATGGACAGAGAAATTTTTACGGACAAAATTCATTCCAGCAGTGCGTCAACACTTAGAATCTTTAGATCTGCCACAAAAGGCGATTTTACTCTTAGACAATGCCCCCAGTCACCCAGATGAAGACACTTTAAAGTTCGAAGACAGAAATATATTTGTGAAGCACTTACTTCTGAATGTGACAGCTTTGATTCAGCCTATGGATCAAGGAGTGATACAAAACATGAAAACAATTTATCGAAGAAACTTGCTGTTGAAGTTCGTAAAAGAAGGCGGTAATGATTTGCTGTTGTTTTGGAAAAAGATAACTGTATTGGATGCTATTTATGAAATTTCTGCTGCTTGGAAAACAGGGAAAAGTTCGACATTAAAAAAATCATGGCGAAAAATTTTACCGGGAAACGACAAGGAATTTCATGGTTTTGAGGACAGTTTCAATGAAACGGTGCCTGAACTACTGCATAATTTACACAGCATTAGTGGATGTGCGAATGTTGATGAGGAAACAGTGCGCGGGTGGTTAAATGCAGACCAAAATTTGGCCGGCCATGAAGTTTTGAATAACAAAGAAATTGTGGAACGTATCAATACCGTCGATGTCGACGATGTAATGGCGGTCGATGATTTGGAGCAGGAAGAGGACAACCTAATACCAGAGCAAAGTATCAGTCACAGCACTGGTTTAACTCACACCGAAGCTCTGCTGGATTATTTAGAGGGACAGCAAGACAGCACCCTGGCTGAGAAACTAATGCTGAGAAATCTGTGCAGCACCATATGCCGAAAGATTAACGAATCGAAAAAGCAAACTTCTTTGCTATCGTCTTTTAAATTAAATAGGAATAAGTAAGTACATATTTTTCATTTAAATTTTTTTCTATAATCTTATTGTTTTAATACAGTAAAACCAGACTTACACAGAAACATGGCATAACTCATGAGCACATTTAATCGCAGTAGGTTAATTGCTGCACGTTAGACAGCCGCTCAATACATAGCGCTACGCACAGGAAAAGCAGCAGACAAGTGATACTGTTAACTTCGTCTTTTTTAATCAAGTGCGTGAAGTTCATCTCGTAACTGTATTCAAACAAATTTGTTGAATTGCCGCATGAATCAGGTTATTTGAACTGATGCTCAAAAGATCGCGTTTGCCTATGTTTCTGCTAAAGCTGTCTTTACATTTCCGCAAGTACCGCACAGCTGACTGCATTGCTTTCAAAATGGTATTGGTTTAATTATTGTTCGATATACATGATTTTTCGACTTGCATGGGAATTTTGTGAATGAATTAACCTTGTTGGTCATGGACACTATATCAAATGGATGTTAGATTAACCGGGATTAGTTTATTCCCTACCATCCCGGATAATCGGGAGTCTACTGTAATTGCATGTTATAATCGGGGGATATGTTCCCGCATCTAGGGAAAAAGTCTCCCCTCACGTTTTATAAAGATAAAATAACATCACTAATAAGTTAATACAAAAATATTAAATTATGAATAAATTAAATAATAAATATTTTAAATGTATAACTTATTTTTTGTACTAAAAAGGAAAAAATAAATTTTTGTTTCGAACTTCAAAGATAGATGAATGCAATATGTTGTGCAGACGGCCCAGTCCAGATCGCGCGAGTCGTTTCTTACAAACGACTTGCGTGAGCTGGATAACATACCTGCATACATCTATGTGGCTTAAGGGAAATTCACCGACCACAGTTCACCGAAACACAATTCATTGACCACAGTTCACCGATTCACAATTCACCGAAACCACAGTTCACCGAATCGTAATTCACCGAATCACAATTCACCGAAATGTAAATTCACCGAACCACAATTCATCGAATGTATTATTCATCGAAATTTCCAATTCACTTTATGAAGATGGGAGGAGAGAGGAAGTATTATAAACGGAATGTTGGCAAGTGACATCTTTTGACTGATTATAACAATTGGAAAAATAATAAGTAACAATAAACCATTAATGTTTAAGGAGGCGTGGGTATGGGGAGGAAAGAAGGAGGATGAAATAGTATAACTAAATGAAATACTAGCATCATAGGTGATATTCGATTGCAAATAACTCGTAGATGAATAATAAACAATAAATAAATCACGCATTCAAGGCTTATGGTAGGGGGAGGAGAGGGGGAAGGTTAAACATTTCAAAACGAAATACTGGCACCATGGCATCTTTCTATTGCAAATAACTCGTAGATGAATAATAAACAATTAATAAACAAATGGAAAGATTGAGAAGGAGAAAAATTCTGAACTTGATCTCCTCCTCAATCTTTCCATTTGTCATCAGTACTGCACTCAAGCATATAAGTTAACTTCCACCATTTAACTCTTATTAATAAATAAACAAATCACGCATTCAAGGCTTACGGTAAAGGGAAGAGGGGGGAAGGTTAAACATAAAAAATGTAATACTGGCACCATGGGTGTCATTCGATTGCAAATAACTCATAGATGAATAATAAACAATAAATAAATCATGCATTCAAGGCTTATGACAGAGGGAGGAAAGGCGGAAGGTTAAATATTTAAAAACGGAATACTTGCACCATGGGTTTCATTCGATTGAAAATTGTTTATAGTTCAATAATAATGGCATTATAATGATATCACAAGTCTACATCAACTGGAGAATACTTATTTATTATTATAACGTCATTATTATTCTAGTGAAAATATTAAAATTAATAAGGCTCAACTTTTATTAATTGAATTATAAAGCAGGTACCACAAAATATGTTGAATGACTTTAGGCAGCCTTGGTTCTTAAAAAAGTTAGGAAGGCCAAACGTGAAAATATCGCTTCCTTCTATTTATCGGCCGGCGCAGACCGCGCTTTTGTTTATATACCCATATCATGAGAACTACAAATGATATTGGATTGGTGTCTTTTCCAAAAGTAAATTTGAGCATTTCTGTACATTTTCTTCGCAGAATGTATGACTCTAAATCAATTAGAGAAAAAGTTTCACAGACTGACTTTTTCATGTCCCAAGCAAAAATTTTGGTGAATGATAAAAGTTATTCGTTCTTCAAAGGTGTTTGAATAATAACATATGTTTTTTATTTCTGCCATTGTTATAAGCAGTCTTTCATGAGGTATAACAAAAAAAATTGTCCTTTTTTGATCAGTAGAAGCCGAGATAAGACGTTTTATGATTAAAGAGAAATAAAAACGCAGATAGCGGAAGGTTTCATGAGTAATGTTAATAATTTTTCAAAGGCGTTTGATTGACAATATGTATTTTTGATTTCTACAGTTGTAATATGTAATCTTTCAAGAGGCATAATTAAAATAATTGTCCAAATTGGAGTGATAGAAGCTGAGACAAGACTTTTAACCCTTAAGTAGGTGCGTGGGGTCTTTAAACACCCCATGCCTTTTAAAAACTTTATTTTTCTTGCAATTACTTGTATGAAATAGATTTTTTCAGTACCTTCCTAGAATAATTATCTCCTTTATTTCATGTAAAAATATTGGCAATAGGTGCTATGGCATTCTCGTAAAAATACATTTTTTAACGTTGGGGTCATTTAAGACCCAACTTGTGCGACTATTTCGAACTTATATATTTTTCTCTTAATCTATCAGAGAATCGTACCTCTCTGTACTTCCTTTTAGAAAATAAAGCGTTTCCTTGTCGCCACGGCTATATGAAAGCCTTTAGCAAGGAATATAATGCCTTCCAAGAAAAACTCACTTAGCTTTTCTTAACAATTAACCAAATTTGTTTATATACAATCCGCTTCTAAGTGCATGGCATTCAAATATAACGATAATTTGATTTCTTATCGTATCACTTTCGCCAAATTCGCTTCATTTCTTGTGTAATTATTCCTTTCTGAAATGTTAACTTCTATGTTTTGTAAGCATGAAACTCGTGAATAGGCAACGTTTTCCATCGGTGGGAGGGGGGGGGGGGGGGGCAGCTGTAAATATTATATTAGATATTATTTTAAAACGTGAAAAAACTGGACATGCAAAAAACTTATCACGTTGTGTACGGATGGCGAGAATTCTTGCCAATCAAACGTCACTTTATTGTAACAAATACCTTATTTATTGATACCATCAGGGCCGTCTATAGGCGGTAAGCAGGTAAGGCACCGCCTTCGGGCGGCACCTCACTGGGTGCGGCAAATGAGTTGGTCTTGTATTCGCCCAAATTGCGCTCATAACTCATTGTCGTTGAAAAAAGACATTCATATCCATCAAATACGAATAAATATGCTGAGGCTAAAGTTTAGATGCAAACACAAAAGTCGGTATCAGTGCAAGCCTCTAGTTCCTACCTACCCGGGCGACCGATAATAAAAGGCGGCACTTGGGTTTTCTTATTTCCACCGCATCGGGCTTCCTTACACTTCCCAGGGACTCTTTCCCCACCCCTCTTACATCCTTCCTCCCCATCCCTCTCTTTTGTTTCCCCTTGTGGTAACAAGGGCTGAAAATTCAACTGCCCCTGAGCTTGAGACGAAAATAATGGTATGGAAGAGAAATTTTTGTTCCTAACAGATTCTTAGGAACATGAAACGAGCGAGGTAGAGGGTGGGGGAGGACGGAAACTGAAGGGAGAGTGAGAGGTACCAACGTAAGCACTTGGACTTGTCTTAAGCTTTTTAGGAGGGAAATTTTAAATCGACATTGGCTTACCGAATTACAACACGTACCGCGACTCTGTCCTTTCGGCTATCCCTTTCAAATAGTCTACAGGACCCAGAAAATATTAAACACTAGCAGAATTGCCCGTTGAATTTCAACGGAGTTAGTGAATTTAACAATAATACCGACCGTGTATCATGTAAACATCGTAAGAATAAGATAGTGCACAGTTTTAACCGCCGAATAAAGCAAAAATTAAGAAAACCTGTTCGCAATTACCTATTTAGATGAGTGAAAGAAGAAAATCTTGCACTCTAAAAAATCAAAAATTAAGTGTAAACTTATGGGAAAATAAAGATCTGAAACTTTCCCGGCGGATGATCATAATGAAATTTTCTCGGGTTTCTAGCCGGGTTAAATAAAAACTGCGCGAGAATAAAAAGCCTTTTCATGTGATTACAATCAATTATTGAAGCTAATTCGGCACAGATTTTTTTCTGCTTTCAAGAATAAGCAACTCCATTCTTTTTTCTATATAACAGTTTTTGTCCCGAGTTTATATGTTAATTTAAGTAATTTAAAAAAGTATTTTTGTACTGGTTGGACAGAAACCCATGCTACTCTTATGGCCTATTGAAATTGGACAATGGGCTCAAAAATACCCCATAAAAATGTTAGGTTGACCAAACCTTGACCATTCACTAAGTTAAGATGTAAGAAGGAATCGTACCAAATTTGGTCATTCCAGCTTTTATCTTTTACGATGAGTTCCATAAACAAACCAACAAACACACCCTTCAAAATATATCTACTATAATATATTTTGAAGTATGTGTTTGTTCATGGAACTCCTTTTAAACGATAAAAGCTAGAATAACCAAATTTGGTACAATTCTTCCTTACATCCTAACTTAGTGAATGGTCAAGGTTTCGTCAACCCAGATTAACCAGTGCTGCCAATATAGGAGATTAACATTTTTCCATAAGATAAAACGTATGAACCCATTTCTTGACATGCAAGGTATTCTTCCTTCAAGCATCAAAATACGTAAATATGGACCAAATTTTTTCGTTTTTGCTTTATTCGACGAATAAAACTCTATACTATCTTATTCCTGCATGTTACACAGTCAAAATTTTCAGAAATATGCTATTTGTTTCGAAATTTTGTGGATTTTTCGTACCCCTCCCGAGCATTGCCAAGGCGGCCGTCATTGTTACCTCCGATTCAATTAGCTTCGATGAAGCTTACAAATAGACAAAAGTTTAGCGTTATTCAATTTGCACTTTTATTTAAGCAACGAAATGATCGACGTCAATCTTTATACATAGCAACGTAAATAGATACTGATTATTATTCATGAAACTGCGTGTGGTAAGTGTTTATAACGATTGACAAAAGCAATTGAACCTTCTTTCATCTATTAAATACTGGAATATTACCTTTTTTGTAAGTAAAATCATTATATTCTATATTTTATCTGGGGTACATTTACCCGAGTCAGTGTTCAATCATGGACAACTGTATATTGCCTTTTCACGGGTTGCTTACAAGACATAAAAGTAAATATTTCAGCGAGGCATAATTACAAAAGAAATGAAGCTGGATTTGGCAAAAATGATATGATAGGAAATAAAATTATCGTTTTATATGAATACAATACGTTTGGAAATGGACTGTTACAAGCTAATAATAAATGAAAAAGTATCTTGTGTATTTTAAAGAGTATTTATATTGTGCTGTAGTAGATTAACTAAATCCGTTGAAATTCAACGGGAAATTCTGCTAGTAAGAGATAAAGCAACGAATGAAATGAAAAAGTCTCATATGCAAAGAATATGAGTTTTTCACCAGACATAATTCAAGTGATTCAATAAAGACACAGATATGTGCTGAAAATATGAATGCAGTTTTCTGTGGATCACAACATCGCTTTGAAATTCAAGTTCTATAATTTCATGTTTTTACAATATGCATTTTAGAAAAAGGTGCCTCACCTGTTCACTAATTCCAGTCTGTCTGTCTACTTACAGCGAATGAGATTTCTCCTTTTCAAGACTTTTCATTTCATTGGCTCTCTGGCAGTACTCCCCGATTTGTAAATTCTCAGAATCAGCCATCGTTGTACAGCAGTGCAGTGAGCGATCCCAACTCAAATCGATTTAGACGCTGAGAGGCAGATCACTCTTTAACAGGAAAATGGAATACCTCCAAAGTATGTCAGCGTTCAAGAGCCACCTTCCTTCGGCTGGACTTGATATCTTTTGATATAATAGTGAAGCAGAATATTTGTGTGTGCGGCCGATGGAGGGGGATCAGCCACAATGGCGGAACAAATAATCTACCTGTACATAAGTGCACAAGGGTTGGCTGCAGAAAAAAGACATCCATTCGCAGAGGGACTTTTTTTGCGGCATGGAAGATTCCAATTGAGGACATATTAAGTGTAATGGTGGCTTGGATATTAAAATATCCCACAGCCATTATAGTTAGGGAGATGGGGTTAGGTAGATGTACCATTGGACGTCTACTATCGAGCTTCCGTGAGCTTCTGTTGGTGTGGCTGTTAGAAAACAGCGAAAAAACTGGAGGAGCTGGGAAAACGGTGGAAATCGACGAGAGCGCGTTTGGAAGGCGCAAGTATAATCATGGCCACTTGACGAAGACGAAGTGGGTGGTTGGGGGCATTGACAGGGAAACACACCGATCATTCTTGTGTCTTGTGGACAAGAGGAACGCGTCGACCCTGGAAAAAGTTATACAGGAGACGGTTGAAGTGGGGTCCAATGTAATTACTGATATGTGGAGGGGTTACGGACATATGCGGTAGATCCTGCCAATCGTTCGACCCACACTCAAAATATTGAGGGATACTGGTCCGTTATAAAAAGAGATATGCGGGGAAGAATTGGCCGCATGTTGGAAGGGCGCCTAGAAGACTACCTTTTAGAGTACGCGTGGCGAAGAAAACACTGTAGCAAGGATGATTTGTTTAAGGACTTTGTAAAGGCTATTAGGTGTGTCTATCCCAAGTTATGACTTTTATGTGAGTTTTACATTTAGTATATGAGTAACTTATGTAACAACAGAAGTTTTAGGCTAGGTTCATCCCTTTAGGTTTAGGTATGACAAAGCCCTCTTGAGGGCTGCTTAAAATATTGATTGACATGGATTTTAATGATGATAGTTCATGTTTTTTAAAATGTTTTTAGCAGCCTTCAAAATCAATCTTCATATTTAAAACACTTTCCCTTCTAAATGCTCTTTAGGACGAAATATTTAAATATAATTTTAACGATAATAAATTAAGATAAGAGCGATTAAGCTAAAAAAGCAAGTCCTAATTTTGCGCAGATGAGACTTTTTAGGCACGTTTCGCTTACAGTGTGAGCGCCTATTATCGTCGGTCGGTCCGTCCGCATGTTCGTTCTCGGCTTCTACTGAACGGATTTTTATGAAATTTGATATTAAGGACTTTCAATCAAATATAATAAGAAAATCGCAAAAATGAATCACCTACGCCAATCAGGGGTACCACTTTACTGGAGACAAAAAATTAAATTATTGTCATATCTCGGAAACTATTGCTCATATCAAAATATTTTTCAAATAAAAGTTGTAGAACTGGTAGAGTATTTCCTTTCCTATACATTTTTATCGTAGGAGTAGGCATTATCGAGAAAATCAAACAAAAAAGTATCGAGTTGAACTTAGAAAATTTCTTGCATGGTTACTTCATTGTTGCTAACATAAACAATCTCCCAAACAAACGTTTAATTTCCTTACGTGTGCATGTAATATTATTAAATAGGAAGAAAATGGATTATTTATGATGAAGAAAAGAACTTTAAAACGCTATTTCCCTTACGTACAGGTATATAATTGCTTTCTAATACTCCACTGCACGAAACGAGCCCCATTTGTGATACGTTGTATGCTATCCTAACTTGTTTACTTTCTCCATATATAGTACGGGAAAGTATTGTGATCACGAAAAAAATTGACTTCGAGATTTCAACGGAAATACATGTTTTGAGGTCCCAAGAACACATTTAGACTATTTTCGGAATGATGTCTGTGTGTGTGGATGTGATTGTGGACACTCTAACTCAAAAAGTACTTGCCATATCGATACCAAATTTCATATATGACACTTTAGCATGAGCACAAAGAACTGATTAGTTTTTGGACAAAAACGGTTAACCGGAAGTCGAGATTTATTCGAAACCCGAATTGGTTTTTGCGATATTTCTCCGTTAAAACATCATTATTGTATATACAATTCTATACCAAGGTTACAGAGAATGTAATTTCCTACAACTTTCATTTGAAACAATTTTCCATAACAGTTATTGTTTAGGAATTATTTATAAATAATCGGTTTTTTCGGTTTCCATCAATTATCTCCTTAAAAACGTCACAATTGGTCATCTTCCTGAGGACCAAAGTTGTAGAGAATAATATTTCTTCCAAGTTTTGTTTGAAAGAAATTTTCGTAGAACCATCCATTTCGGAGATATTTAACTTATTTGTAATTTCCAGTATACAGTGCCACCACCATGTAGCAGTGAATTCTGTAAACATATTCAAAATATAACTTATGGCAATAAGGACGACTGTATTCTTTTACGATACGAAGTAATAATTTTGCCTTATAATGCTATTCATAATAATTTAAATATCTATATCCCAAATATGGAAAAGACATGTGTTGGCCACATCAGATTTTTCATTTCATTTGTTACTTTATGTTTAGTTGGGATCTAGAAAAATTCACCGACCACAGTTCACCGAAACACAATTCACCGACTACAATTCACTGATTCACAATTCACCGAAACCACAATTCACCGAATCGCAATTCACCGAATCACAATTCACCGAAAAGTAAATTCACCGAACTATAATTCATCGAATGTATTATTCATCGAAATTTCCAATTCACTTTATGAAGATGGGAGGAGAGAGGAAGTAATATAATCGAATGACACCTATGGTGCCAGTATTCCGTTTTTAAATGTTTAACCTTCCCCCTCTCCTCCCCTACTCCCGTGAGCATAATTTGTTTATTTATTATTCATGTATGAGTTATTTGCAATCGAATATCACCTATGATGCTAGTATTTCATTTTCTTATACTATTTCATCTTCCTTCTTTCCTCCCCATACCCACTCCTTAAATGTTAATGGTTTATTGTTATTTATTAGTGTTGACAACATTCCATTTATATTACTTCCGCTCTCCCCCCATCTTCATAAAGTGAATTGGAAATTTCGATGAATTGTGGTTCGGTGAATTAACTTTTCGGTGAATTTTGATTCGGAGAATTGCGATTCAGTGAACTGTGGCTTCGGTGAACTGTGAATCGGTGAACTGTGGTCGGTGAATTGTGAATCCGTGAATTGTGGTCGGTGAATTTTCCTAGATCCCAGATGGGGTTGTATATACATACAACTGTTTATCGCAGCAAAATTAATATAAAAGTTATTAAAAAAGCACAAAATAACTTAAGAATAAAGAAACAATAAAATTAAAAATATTTTCATACCTTAAATCCTTTTCAACTGCACTTACTGGACTTGGTTTATTAATTGAGAAGTTGGAAGATTTTAGTTGGAAGATGAGGAGCTATTGGGTGGGGAACTGTTTATTGTTGTTATCAAATTACCTGAATTTATCACGTTCTAGAATTTTCTCCTTCTGTTTCACATAAGTGCTAATAGTTGAACGACATATTCCCAACGATCGTACGATTTCAGTATGGCTTTCACCTTTCTCAACACGCTATAAAATTTCTAATTTCAATTCATAACTATGAGTCTTATGCACTCTTTTATTTGATTCACTTACATTATCACTATTACATTTCCTTTTAGATGCCATGTTGAGTGATAAATTTATAAGTAAATCAATAAAATAAATTAAAATAAACGATTAACAGAAAAAAGAGTGAAATCAGTACAAATTCAAACAATTAGAGCACATATAACTATGTCTACACTAAAACTAAACCTCGCGTGGTTGGTCGGAACCAATTACTCCACATAAAGTAGTTCCCAATTCAATCGGCTGGGTCGAAATCTCGAATTTATCGAATCTCGAACGGTCGAAACTCGGGAGTCGCCTGTATTCTGTAAATATCTCAACAAACATTTATGGAGGGAGGCGCTGGAGTACTATCTCACCGGGGTCCCCTAAATCCTTTGGGCCGCCCCTGCCTCCCTAGTCCCTTAACCTTCCTAACCTATAAGGGTCTACCCCTCTTTAACTGCTGCACTTATACTGCTATATCCCAGCAGCCACTCCCTCTGACCATCCAGTTCTATCCTCCCCAAACACTTATATCCTCTTACTGTTGCTCTCTCCCTTCAAATATTATTTTCCAGGCCATTGTACCCTACCTTAGTGCTCAACCTTTCTGATCCCTGTGTCCACCTACCATGATCATCCAGGTATATCCTCAAAATCCTAGAACTCTCCATTACCTTTCATAACCTCACCAAGCTTCCAGCTGCAGTCCCTACAACCATTCTTCCTGACCCAATGGCCACTTTCCTTACTAATTGTGGTTATAGCTTCCTACCCTCAAAGCCATACTTCTTGATATTTCCATCAGTACATACTCTCCCTTACCCTTTCATTCACTGCCCTGAAATTTCTGCTCTTCCTAAATGCCCAATATCCCTAAATCCCCTCCAAACCCTATCTGACAACGATAATACGTTTTTAATTGGTTAACCTCAATTTCTTTCTATTGGTGATTTATGAAGGACAGCTACACTCCTATAAATAAAAATTTTTATCCAATAAAACCAGGAAAATGACCGATTTGTCTTACCTTAACTGGAACAGCCTTGTCAAACTTAACCTCAAAAACGTCTCCAACTAAATCATGTGGGCCATAAGAACCTCGGACCACTTCCAAGCCAGTCCAACGCTGTGTATGAGGTGCTTGGTGCTCCATCAGATGATGTTGCATGAGCTGCTGATCTTGGCCAGCAATAACTGCGATGGCCATCTGTCTCAACTGCTGCTGGTTGTGTGGTCCGTGATGAGGGTTCAAGAGGTGTTGCTGCTGCTGAAGCTGCTGCTGTTGCTGTTGTTGCTGCTGAGGACTTTGGTGTTGCAGAAGCAAGGGCAAAGGTTCACTCCTTGCTCCACCAACTGCCCCTACCTGCCCACCACCTGCAGCACTCTGTTTTGAATAAAATAGTGACATTCGGTAATTAAAAGACTGTATGTAACGACTCGGATCTGCAGGGATATGGGTCCTTAGGGATACGTAGAGGGAATGCGAAAGGAAAATGCTGGCGTAATAATTTCACATAGACCTTTATTTGTTAACACCCTCCATGAGTTCGTTAGATCTCCTCGAATCGGAACTTCCACTTATTCTACTCCGCGAGTCCATCATCGACTTTATTTCACCCTCTCGACTTCCAGTCCTCTCTCGGTGTCCCTCCGAGCTCTTGCATCTCCACATGACCCAACCCTCGGCCCTCATTGTTTGTGCCAACTCAGGCCATCCTTTCTGCAAGAACTCAGGCAGCACATTCCTCGCACTCAACATCCGGTGGTAACTTTCCCAGCAGCATCAGCAGAAAGATGTGGGAAGAAGGGAGGCGGTGAAGTGGGAGGAAGAAGGGGGGGAAACTGCAAGCAAGGGTAATGGGAACCTGGGAGTCACTGTTTACTTACATCACCTCCAACATACAAAAGTGGAACATATGTGAAACTTTTCTAAAACACAGCAATAATACAAAATAATACAATATAATCATAATACAAAAATATTATAAACATGTGTGTGTGTGTGTGTGTGTGTGTGTATATACAGGGTGTATCAGAATAACCCCGAAATATTTTGTAGGGTTATAGAGGAGACCTAAAAAACCATTTTGAGATAGGGAATGAGTGGTCAGAGAAGCCTCTGTTATGCGCCAAAGAGCACTGAAGTCAACGCGCTGAGGTGATCGTCCACATTGCCAACCCAGATGTTCACAGAGAACTGTTGTTGATGGTGGTGGATGGAAGTCATGTGTGGATTATCATCGGCCCACACCTGGCTGTTTCTGCAGTTGTAGACTCAATCCCTGGTAAAAGAGGCTTCGTCAGTAAACAAAACATACTACCTGAGAAAGCCAGGGACTTCTGCACAACAATGTAATATCCAGCGGAAAAATTCCTGTCTGGGTCCAAAATCATGAGGGCACAAACCCTGAACTCGCTGTGGGTGATAAGGATGAAGCTGCTGTTCATGAACGACCCTCCACACAGCATGTGCAATAGCATGGGTACTTGTTGATGGTTCTTCTCTTACGCGCTCCAACACCTCTTCCTCCAACAAGGGGGTTCCGACTGACCTCTTTGCACCGCAGTCTTGTTTTGATGGCTTCACCGATCCTGTCTCCCGCAACCGTTGGAACACTGCTGTGAATGTGGTGTGATGGGGATGTGTTTTGTTTTGGAAATCTTTCCCTGGAAAGCTGCGCAGATCTCCATGCACTCCCTTTAGCTTCGCCATACACAAAAACAATGACAGCAAGTTCCGCAGTTGTGTACTGAGCCATGCTAACCACTTCAGTTGTAAACGTCAAATGTCGAGTAAGCAACATCAGCTGACTCGGACAACGTCATAGTAGCTACGAGGCCTGAAAGGGGAAGAGGGGTGGAATGTTTGAGAGTTTGTTTGCCTAGAGGTATACTTGAGGGTTGGTCTATCTTCCAAGCGCAACCTCGACATTTGGTGTTCTGTTGTGCATAACGGAGGCATTGCCGACCTGTCATTTCCTATCTCAAAATGTTTTTTTAGGTCTCTTCTATAACCCTACAAAATATTTCGGGGTTATTCTGATACACCCTGTGCGTGTGTGTGTGTATGTATATCTATATATATATATATATAAATACTTAGGGAAAAGGAAAGGTAATAATAAAGGTAGCAACAAGGTGTTGGAGGAAGCCCAGTGGACACTTACCTAGAATGAAGAGCCGCTGGGGGTGCTGAGGACACACGAAAAACACAAAAGAACAAAAACTACACAAAAATGGAGCTTTCGGGCTGATGCCCTTCTTCAGCGACGGAGAAACATATACTGTTTGAAGTGACACACTGGGGGGATATGGGGAGGGGGGGAGGGGTAATGAGAGAAGTTCGGGGATAGGAGGAGACGGGTAGGAGGGACGGCCAATAGGGTTATCGGAGGTTAAGACCAGGTGGGGAGAAAGAGTTGGGGAGAAAGAGTTAAGGAGAAAGATGTAGGCCAACTCCCACTGTCGAAGTAGGGGAGCGGGGGTATCATCCGGTAGGGCACGGATAATCCTTACAGTGAAGCAATTATTAAAGGTGGCCTGGTGTGAATTGGCGTGAGAAGCCACCGGAAGGGGACGGTTAGTGTTTACATTGTTGTGGTGGCCATTAATTACTGGTGAGGCCAACATAAAAAGCAGGACAAAGTGTGCAGGTGAGGAGGTAAATGACGTTCCTCGTAGTGCAATTACTTCTGGAGGGGATGGGGTAGGTGATGTTGGAGGAGGGGCTGGTAAATGAAAATGAGGGTGGGTGGATGGGGTATGTGAGACAACGGGGTTTGCCGCAGGGTTGAGATCCTGCAGCGGATGGAGGGTTGGGAGTGGGGGGTTCTTTCTTCCACAGGATATATATATATATATATATATATATAAATAATAAAAATTGTTTTCCCCAAACTATGGGCAATCCTTTAAAACCCAGCGAAAGTTTTACTCTGTTGATTCCTTTTGCTCGGTGACAGAGTGAATCTCGTTTATTTCTTCGGGTAAAACAACTTTCACATTGGAAGCATTTATTACCTTTTGGCCTCTTCTCCTTTTTATACCCCAAATACTCCAAATAAACTAAAAGGAATTAGTATAGGAGAGCCTATCCCCACACCTATTTCAATTCGGTGCCCTTCATCACGTGAGATTAGGCGAAATACTTTTTATTTTTTCAATCATGGCAGCGAAACTTACTCGGTCCTCATCCTTTCCGATATATTTGTCAATTTCCTCTTTCAGGTGGCCAAGCGCGGTGTCGTTTGTTACCTTCGCTCAATAATCCCTGCAGCACACTTCATAATGAATTTAACAAACGATTCCACGACTGGAATGCATTAGAAACAGAAATGAACATCTTCACGACACCATTATCAAATTCCCTCGATGCAAATGATGTCCCAATCGCACTTCAGTGCGAGTTTCTTGATCTTCATTGTGATCGTGAAATGAAGGACAAATATGAGAGAAGAACGAGTTTATTTCAGTTCTACGAGAACTTTCCAAGGACACGTTTCCCGAACTGCACACGTTAGCGAGCAAAATAATATCTATGTTTGGCTCAACTTACATTTGCGAACAGCTTTTTTCTCTCATAAAACTAACGAAGTCCAATGTCAGGAACCGAGTCTCAGATGGAAATCTCACAGCCATGCTATGCATCAAAAGTGCACGATCTATAGTCCCGCGAATAAATGATTTGGTGTTACGTAGACGTAATCAAAGTAAGGCGAGCACAATGTAATTTTCATCAAAATAAAATTCCATTGTAAAATTTACTTAAGGACTACATATCCGCCAACCTTAAGCCTGCCTTCTGCGTCACGTCCTCGCCCTTCTCCATATCCTCCCTCCTCCCATTAGCTCCCTCTCTCGCTCAACGTTGCTCCCCCTTACGGTCGTGCTCTGAGTGTGCTCTTAGAGCGCTCTCTTGCCCGTCACTGTTATAGAGGGTCTCCATAATATGGACTAATTCTGCTGAGTAGTTTCCTTTGCAAGAGCGTCTATGATGGACAATCTGTATTTGTACAAGGTCATTTTATTATAACTGAATTTTTTGTACAGGAGAATTTATTAACATCACCAAAATCAAAAATTAAAGGAAATATTAAAAGCTTTTATCAACAAAAAAGGGAATATTAAAACAACATAGCAAAAGTTAGGAAAATATGGAGAAATAAAACACCTCGACAGAAACGCCTATTAAAAAATCGGTACAACATACATTGTACAAACTTTCTCATATATGGGTACTAATGCGTCGTTTAGTTATCTTTAGAAAATGAAAATCATATCAGCCTGTTTTTAGAAAATACAATTTTTGTTAAAGTTGCCCAAGAATAAACTAGCCTTATATTCATTCATTGAGAAAAATAAAATACGTAGTATTATTGCAGACCTATACTTAAGTAAAGTTACGAAATTTGATCAAAATCGTTAGAGCCGTTTTCGAGAAAATCGAATTGTTGTTAAAAATGCGTAGAATAAAGTACTCTTAATTATTGATCAATGTCAACCATTTCTATGTATACTCTGCTCAGTATGATAAAATGCCTAAGTATGAGATTTCATTCATTTTCGTTCGATTGTCTAGGCTCCAGCGCCAGTAACAGACAGACAGACGGCATTGCAAAAACCACTTCTTCGGATTCAGCGACACCTAAAACGTGTATTTCCGTAAAAATCTCGAAGAAGGGAGGCGGTGAAGTGGGAGGAAGAAGGGGGGGAAACTGCAAGCAAGGGTAATGAGAACCTGGGAGTCACTGTTTACTTACATGTACATTAATAAAAATAATAATTTTTTTCAGATATTAAATTGATTTGATGACAACATCAATGTCATTCGTATATGCCATAAAAGCAGCATTCCATTTTTGCAAGATGACCTAAAAAATATAGTGAACTAGGGAATACAAATAAAAGAAGAAAGATATCACAATCCAGCCTAAAACATTCTAGCAAACTAGTACTTCCTAGTGAAATTAAAAGATTATCTCAAATTTTAGACTTTTCTAATAGTTCTTCCTTGCACTTAAGTTCCATTTTCATTTTGTAAACAAAAAATTTAAAAAAAGTATACCTTTTATGCAATTAAATACAGTATGAACAGTTCATAATCAAATATATTTACTTTAAAAATTCTGAAGTTTCTTTTGACAAGCTGAACTCTATCAAGTTCATCTACTCTTACAAAAAACATTTTTATTTAAAAAACAATTTTAAAAACAGCATAAAAAAAGCTCACATCATCTACAAGGATTTCCAGCTCATACTCGTTCTGGCCAGTGCCTCCATAAAGACCCACTCCTGCAATAGCAATCCCAGGCCGATCCACAGAGAAACAAAGTGCATCAGGAGAACCATTTCCAGTGTTCCACGAGCGTCCTTGGATGGAATGGGCAAAACGACAAGGAGTTGCATGAAGCACACCTCGGCCTGCACAGCCACCATGTACTTGTTCCTACAGGAAAAATGTAATAAATGAATATTTATAACATAAAGTACATAAATTTAACTCTACAGCCAATAATACAATGATAATCATAACTATAACTATAAACAGGAAAATCCACCTGAATATGATACTAATTGAAGACTTACAACATCATTTGGTTAATGGTTTTTAAATTTCAAGTACAAAATGAAGCTTAACCCCTCAGCATGGTGGCATTTACATTCCTTTCTATCCCCATCTGCGGGAGGAGGTTGAACCAGGGTATTTAAATTTTAGCCTAAAATAGTATACGAGCTCAAAAATTCATAACTTCTTCAATTTTTTTATGATTAGTATTAAAATTGGAGATCATATTCGCTTAACACTATGTTATCATACCTCAAAAATTCAAGACTGTGTGATAAGTCTTGAAACAGCCATCGATGCAAAGGCCAGCTTGACAATATGGGCACCAATATACGGTCTCCTTTCTTCTATTATTTTTATAACAACGCAACTCTTCTGTGGCCTGGATTTCTTCTCTATTGGAGGAATACGCTCTGGGAAGTATCTCACCGTAAGCCGTGGCACATTGTTGTCTGTCGAATGCCTCCCAGATACCTTTCTTTCCGTTTCCCCTGCGTGTTCCACTAGAAGTGCCTGCACTAAGTCCACTCTAAACTTTAGATGGTCGATCTTTTCACAGGGCGAGTTAGCTCTACAAATTAATATTGTGTTAAGGATTGTGGCATTTAGTAATCTTTTGAATAGTTTAATGTACCATTTATACATTTTTTTTCATTCTAAGAGGTACATCTGCAGAAGCTGATCCTTTAGATCCACTCCACCCATGTGCTGGTTATAATCCAGCACACAAATTAGTTTTTCCTTTTCTTTCCCTGCTTTTGTGGTTACTTTCCGGGTTTTGTTGTCATGATACGTAGATATCATAGTTACAATTTTTTTGTCGCACCATTTAATTACTGAAACTGGTCCAGAATGTTGTGCAATCACCTCTCCCTTCTTCAACTTTTTTTCTTTCACTTTCTTGGGCACATCTTTCCTATTCAACCGTAAGGTGCCAACACAATCAGTCATGCTTTTAAGTTTTTTAGCCAAAGAGGGTGAGTTGTAAAAGTTATCCATCCACAACGTAACACCTTGACCTATCAAATATTCCATAAGTGTCATCAGAATAGCTTCCATCTTGTTTGCTTCCGCTGAAATGAAGGATGACTTGAGCTTTGTTTCTTTGCCTGCGTAAACAATGAAAGACAACAGGTAGTCTGAACTCGATTCACACAATTCGTAGGATTTTATTCCGAATTGTGAGGATTTCAGTGGAAGATACTGCCTAAATGAGAGCCTTCCTTTCCACAGGGTGAGTGACTCATCTATTGAAATATTTTGCAGCGGGTTATACAAATTCTTAAATTTTCTCTTCAGATACGTTATGATGGGGTAAATTTTGAATAGTTTAGGAAGACCTTGGTAATTGTTTATGCTCTGATTGTCGATAAAGTGCATGAATTTACAAATAAGCTCAAATCTGTCCATTGAGATTATAGAGCCAAAAAATTGGAGTCACTAGGAGACAATTTTTACTAAAATATGACCTAAATGTAGGTTTTTGCACTATTCCCATGAGCATGAAAAGCTACATATATTTCATCTTTAGTGACCGGTTTCCAGTCTCTCACTCTAGATCGGAAGGAAAACGGGACACTTCTTGAGTTTATGTGCTGTTCTGCATATCGATTTGTTTTGCGCTCAATTAATTCTACCAGTTCATCTGTGAAAAACATTTTGAAAACTTTCATGCCACCAGCTATATACTTTGCATCATTTTGAGGTCCACAACTGCCAGTAAATTGTTCTCTATTACCTAAATAACCCAATATACCCTCCCAAGTAAATCCAGTATCTTTTATATCCATGCAATGAGTGCTACTTACACACTGAGAGTCTTCGTTATCGCTCTCTCTCATCGATAATCTCACGAGCAGCTAAATCTTCCATTGCACTTGAATCATCATCGGAGTCCAGTATATTATCATCACAATCACTTAAATAATCTTCCAATAAACATAGAACAGCCTCTGTCGATAAATTAGACTTACTATTTGAAGCCATGCCTAGGATAAACCAGACAAACACAACAAAAACGTGATCACTGAAAGATTAAAAAAATCGAAAAACATAGTTTTCCTAAATCGAAATAAATCATAATAAATCGAAAGATCTTCCCAAAAAAAGGAATTTGCCAAAATTCATGTATCATGATTAGTAACCGATAGATGGAAGCACAAAACGAGGCCAGCAAGATGCGTGCCCTGCACGACACTCCACTATAGCGGACTGCTGAGCTATGACGTGTCCTGCACGGCACTCCATGCTGAGGGGTTAAATCCTAAAATTGGCAAAGACAATACTTCAAAATAGCTAAATTAAGGAATTTTTACTAATGCTATTCTAAAGAAAATTTTGAATTATTATACAAAATTAAGTTTAAGCAAATGACTTGTAAATACCAATCACAATAAAAAGTTATCAAAATTTTTTCTCATCTGGTATGAGGTGCATAAACAACATAAAAATAAACCTGTAACTCACATCAGTTCCACTGGATTGAGAAGCAAGTTCAGCAACAACACGAGCAAGCAAGTTACAACAATGCTGCACAAGTTGCTGCTGTTGTCCTGATCCAATGTCGATTTTGGTATCCCCATAGTCTTCTGCATCAGCTGCACCTCCCCTATCATGTTTGCCGAGAGACTTCTCAACTGGAGCAGTGATAAGCCTTAAAAGATGTTCCAGCACATCTCGGAACGACCAATACCCACCAACACACTCCACTCCTCCCATCTCGACCTATTAATAAAATATTACAAAGCATAATGAACTGTGCTAATCTTGAAAGAAAAAGACACAAAAAAGTACACTTTGGTGATGAGTAGTTTTTACGTAAGTAATAATCCTCAACCAACCTTAGATAATATATTGCACCTAAGAAACACAAATGGACTGACAATGGGTGAAACTCACTCTGCTCCTGTAGTTCATGTGTTCCACAAGCATAGGGTAGTAGTGTGCCTCATTTGTGGCTGCAACGGTCGGTGGAGTAGAAGGTGCAACAATGATGGCTGGGGCGGCAGCAGAGCGTTGGTGAGAACCTCCCCGGCCTATTATTCCCCTCCTCCTCTGTCTCCTCTCCTTGCGACGCTCTCTCCTCTGACTGCGCTTCTTCCTGCGCCCCCTATCGGGAGAGCAAGCTGCTGAAGATGAAGAGGAAGGAGAGGAGGTGGAAGAGGCAGAGGATGAGGTGGCAGATGAGGAGGAGGATGCAGATGAGGAGGAAGGAGATGAGTGGGAGGCAAATGAGGTAGGGGAGGTGGAAGATGACCTTGAAGAGGTAGGCGAGTCAGAGGCATCCGAACAGGAATCGGAACCACCTCCTCCTTCCGCATCAGAGGATGACGCAGATGATGAGCAGCATGACGGTGATGGGACTACAGGGGGAGGGGCAGGAGAGGGAGAAGGGTGATGGTGACGCCCTTCACCCCCATGCCCAACCCCCTCTTGTGATACAGATGTAGAAGTTCCTTTCCCAATCCCGAGATTCCCCAAGATTGGCAGTGTGGAGCGGAGGCGTATTGATGGACTGCACAAAGCAGCAAGGACTGCACTGAGTAATCGATCAGAAGGCGGACTTGAAGATCCGCTGGATTCCTATAAAATGCAAGAAGACCGAAAGTCATGCCAACTATTAAATATCAATGTGAAAATAAGCAAAATATGTAGACAAAGAAAAACTGATTGTTTGTTCATTTGATTTGAAAAACATGTTATCTCATGTTTGATGTTCCTCCACTAAATAAGTTTTATTCAACACTATATTAATCAATAATACATGAGATAGTAATAACAATTGAAAACTGTTTATAATAAGAAAACTTTACAGATACATACGAGGGCTGTTCAATAAAGAGTGATCACATTTTTTTAAACAAAGTATTTACAGAACAACTGTAGTGTAGTGGCAGAATATTGCAACAATCCAACTTGCATTATGTCACAAATGTGCAGATGTCTGGCTCACAGCATGTTGCAGTGGTGGCAACACTAATGCACATCTGTTTAGTTTTGCCTATGGAGCAATGGAGGTCACTCGTGAGGAACAGTATGCTATGCTGAAATTTTGCTATCGCCTCAAAAAAACTTCAGCTGAAGTATACAGCATGTAGCATGTAGCAAGAGGCATATGGTGAACCTGTGCTTCCATACATATGAGACCTGGCTGCACCATTTTGATCCCGAGAGTAAGTGTGGAAGTCTCCAGGGTCCCTTGCACCAAAGAAAGCCAAAGTGGTTACCTCAGTAGGAAAGGTTATGGTCATCTCCTTCCAAATATTCCTGCCATTTGTCTCACAGTTACACAGCGATCCTCCCTCACAGTGACAGCAGGGTGTTGATGGCTACCTCAGTCACTGCAGTGGCTGGAGCACCTGGACCACCTTCCTTTATGATTGACTCGCGTACCTCTGGGCTGTGCTGTATGGGAGCACAGATTCACTATATGCCTCCTGCAACATGCTGTATGCATCAGCTGAAGTATTTTTGAGGCGATAGCAAAATTTCGGCGCAGTGTACTGTTCCTCACGTGTGACCTCCAATGCTCCGTAGGCAAAACTAAACAGACGTGCATTAGTGCTGCCACCACTGCAACATGCTGTGCGCCAGACGTCTGCGCATTTGTGAGGTAATGCAAGTTGGATTGTTGCAATATTCCACCGATAAGCTACAATTGTTCCGTAAATAGTTTGTTTAAAAAAAATGTGATCACTCTTTATTGAACAGCCCTCGTATTTACAACTCAAAAAATCTGATAACAGTAAATCTTTCCAAAGAAAAATTTCAAATTAAGTTAAGGTAAATTTTTCAACATAAATATCCACTCAAATGCAGATTTCTTCTATATTCTACAACCATAGTCAGTCATCATTTTAAATTTTTAATTAAACATTAAGATATCTATTTTTACTTTCTCCATACGTAGTAATGGGAAAGTATCGTATTCATAAAAAAAATCGACTTCGAGATTTCAATGGAAATACACGTTTTGAGGACCCTAGAACACGTTTAGACTATTTTCGGAATGATTTCTGCGTGTGTGTGTATGATATTGTGGGTGCTCTAACTCAAAAAGTACGTGCCATATCATTACCAAACTTCATATATAACACTTCAACATGAGCACAAAGAACTGATTAGTTTTTGGACAACAACGGGTAACCGGAAGTCGAGGTTTATTCTAAAACTGATTCGGTTTCTGCGATATTTCTTCGTTAAAACATCATTATTGTATTTACAATTCTATACAAAGTTATAGAGAATGTAATTTCCTGCAACTTTCATTTGAAACAATTTTCTATTGTAGTTATTGTTTAGGAGTTATTTATAAATAACCGGTTTTCGGTTTTCTCCTTAAAAACATCGTTATTGGTAATCTTCGTGAGGACCAAAGTTGTAGAGAATAATATTTCTTCCAAGTTTTGTTTGAAACAAATTTTCGTAGAACCATCCATTTCGGAGATATTTTGCTTTTTCTTAATTTGCAGTATACAGCACCACCACCATGTAGCGGTGGATTATGTAAACATATTCAAAATTTACGTAATTTACGGCAATAAGGACGACTGTATACTTTTAGGATACGAAATAATAATTTTGCCTTATAATGCTATTCATAAAAAGAATTTAAATATCTATATCCCAAATATGGAGAAAGTCATGTGTTGGCCACATCAGATTTTTTACTTTCTCCATACATAGTAATGGGAAATATCGTGATCACGAAAAAAATCGACTTCGAGATTTCAAAGGAAATACATGTTTTGAGGACCCTAGAACATGTTTAGACTATTTTCGGAATGATGTCCGTGTGATTGTGGGTGCTCTAACTCAAGAAGTACTTGCCATATCGATACCAAATTTCATATATGACACTTTAGCATGAGCACAAAGAACTGATTAGTTTTTGGACAATAACGGTTACTCATAGTCGAGGTTTATTCAAAACCGAATTCGGTATTTGCGATATTTCTCCGTTAAAGCATCATTATTGTATATACAATTCTACACAAAGGTTACAGAGAACGTAATTTCCTACAACTTTCATTTGAAACAATTTTCCATAGCAGTTATTGTTTAGGAATTATTTATAAATAACTGGTTTTTCGGTTTCCGTCAAATATCTCCTTAAAAACGTCGTTATTGGTAATCTTCGTGAGGACCAAAATTGTAGAGAATAATATTTCTTCCAAGTTTTGTTTGAAACAAATTTTCATAGAACCATCCTTTCGGAGATATTTTGCTTTTTCTTAATTTCCAGTATACAGCGCCACCACCATGTAATGGTGAATTTTGTAATCATATTCAAAATATACCTAATTTACGGAAATAAGGATGACTGTATTCTTTTACGATACGATATAATAATGTTGCCTTATAATGTTATTCATAATAATTGAAATATCTATACCCCAAATATGGAGAAAGTCATGTGTTGGCCACATCAGATTTTTATATAATTATATTGTGTAGGATTAAAAAGGTCATTATAATTAGAATCAGAAGTTGATTTCTCTATTACTCCATTTTTAGATTATTTATGTCATCTTTTTACTTTCACCATATACATAGTATAGAGAAAGTATTATATTCATGAAAAAAATTGAATTCGAGATTTCAATGAAATACATGTTTTGAGGTCCCTAGAAAACGTTTTGACTATTTTCTCAATGTTGTCTGTGTGTTAGGAATTTTTTGAAAAACCGATAGTTTATTAGATATTTTGATCCCTAGAACACGTGTAGACTATTTTCGGAATGTCTGTATGTGATTGTGGGCATTCTAACTCAAAAAGTACTTGCCATATCATTACAAAATTTCCTATATAACACTTAGGTATGAGCACAAAGAGCCGATTAGTTTTTGGACAACACCGTAAGTCGAGGTTTATTCAAAACCCGATTCGGTTTTGCCGAAATATATCCGTTAAAACATCATTATTGTATATGCAATTCGACACAAGGATTATAGAGAATGTAATTTCCTACAACTTTCATTTGAAACAACTTTTCATACGTTATTGTTTAGGAATTATTTATAAATAATTGGTTTTTTGTTTCTGTCAAATGTCTCCTTAAAAACGTTGTTATTGTAATCTTTGTAAGGACCAAAGTTATAGAGAATAATATTTCTTCCAAGTTTTGTTTGAAACAAATTTTCGTAGAACCTTCCATTTAGTAGATAATTAATTTTTTCATAAATTTCCAGTATACAGTGCCACCATCTAGCGGTGAATTCTGTAAACATATTCAAAATATAATTTACAGCAATAAGGACGACTGTATTCTTTCACGATAAGAAATAATAATTTTGCCTTATAATGCTATTCATAATACCGTATTCACCCGAATCCAAGACGACCCTGAATCTAAGACGACCCCCCATTTTGATGATTCCAAAAGAGAAAAAAGCTCAAATTGACCTTCATGACTACAAAAATTATAAATCTTGTGAAATATTTATTTTCTCTTATACTTTTCTTGAATGTCATTGTCTTTTAACATTTTAAAATCATAAGATCACATCACAAATAGAACCATTCAGGTTTTCAAACAAATTAAATGGTAGCATTCATTTTAAGATAACATTAAAAATCAAGTAAATACATTGAAAGAATACACTCATTTCAGGACAACAAAAAAACATTTCAATCCAAGTGCTGCATAAAATCATTTTATTGTGTTAGTCATCGTCACTGTCTATGCAACCTTCACTATTTTCCTCCGCTCACTATCTTTATCACTCTCAACTTCATCATCAGTCTCCCACAAAACATCATCCTCACTCCCATCCATGGCATTAGATAAGCAGCATTTCTTAAATCCTTTCACTATTACTTTTGCATTTATTTGTTGCCACGATGCCTTGATCCATTGGCAGAGCATTGCAACTTCAGGTTTCTTAAGATTTCCTTTTGGTGTTAAAGTGTGAGTTCCACTCTGTAACCACTCAGAATACAAAACCTTTAAATTATTTTTAAAACACTTATTGACAGCAACATCTAAAACTTGAAGTTGCGATGTCATTCCTCCAGGTATTACAATAAGATCAATATTCATCGCACTCATTATGTTTTTAATTTCAGGAGATGTGTCCTTGAATGCATCCAGTGAAAGCATTGCTCTTTGTTTCAGTAAAGCTCCTGGCCGTCTATTCCACACCACATGTAACCAATCTCTCATTAGTTCTTTAGTCATCCACCCCTTTTCTTGACACCTATTATTCCACTTGGCAAATGTTTCTTAGGCATTGTTTTCCACTTTAGAATCACATATGGTGGTAATTTAGTCCCATCTGCTAAAACCGCCAACATTACCGTGACTCGCATTTTTTCGTTGCCTGTAGTTTTAATTAGGACGGACTTCGCACCTTTTTCGTTCACAGTATAATTAGATGGCATGTAGAAGAAAACCGGAGTTTCATCTGCATTTCCTATTTGGCTCAAAAGGTAATTATTGGTTTTTCTAAGTCCAATTACGTATTTCTGGTAAGCGAGAAGTTTTTCAACATAGTCTTTGACAATTTCTGACACAGCGAAGTTCGTCGCCGTAAAGAAAAATTATTTCGTCGCCGTAAAGAAAAATTATTTCGTCGCATCATTCTCACGCACCAACTTCTGCTGGCCTTGAATTCTTGCAATGATATATTAAGTTCTCTAGTAATTTCATTAGCTTTAAGTATAATACTTTCAGTCGAAACAGGCATACCGTTCTTCCTCATGGTGCGCACAAACTTGACTACTTCTTCTTCAATGCCATGAAATCGGCCTAATTTTGGACCACTGAGCGACTTCCTTGTGGCTTTGGCATTTTCTAGTTCCTGTTTTGAGAGTTTCCATCCACGCACATTTGCCTCAGATACAACGAACTTTCTACTCGCATCACAGTTATTAGTTTTTTCGGCGTAATTTATCACGATCAGCTTAAAATTTGTATCTTAGCTCCGTCTAATTCCTTTGTTAACTTTCCCTTTGCACTCGTGCCACGTACTTCAACATGATCTGTCATTTTAACTTAAGGGTTGTGCATTTAAATCAAGAATGCACAACTCAAAGTTACTGTCACAGTTAGTGAATCGCGGTGCGTCGTTTGAAAGGGGAATCCCAATGATTTCCGCTCTCATTTGTTTTAACATTGCGGTTGGCATTACGTGCAAGGTGAAAGTACGTCTGTGTTATGATCGTCGACGATGATTATTAGTCTAAATAATTATTATTCCCGTCATGTTTTTCTTATTGTTATTACAATTTGTTTATTTCACGTCTTTATGTACGTACTTGAATTTGGTGTTGTGAATTGTTTACTCTAATATACCATTTGTTGTAAAAACCACTGATTAAATGCTTAAATATACTTCGTATCCGAATGTAAGACGACTCTTGATATTTACAGCTGAAAATTTGGAAAAAAAGGTCGTCTTAGATTCAGGTGAATACGGTAATTTAAATATCTATACCCTAAATATGGAGAAAGTTATGTGTTGGCCACATCAGATCTTTTTTAACCACTCATCTGGGTATGACGTGTATAGACGCCATGGCCGGACGCGCCAGTACTGGGTATGACGGATTTAGACGTCATGGCAAATTTCAGGCTGATTGCTATGGGTACGCTGCGATTTTCCGTCCCATAACTTCTCGTACTTATAGCTTGGTTCTTCTAGTTCGTCCTGACTGCCATAGATGGCTTGTCTTCCTTTTTCTTTGAGAAGCAGGTCTTCATAAGGGAGGTCTGCATATGCATTGCGGGTTGCATTTCCGTGATCGCCACATCTGGAATGACCATTTATGACACTCGGGGTTTTATCACACTCCCTTGCGAAAACTCACACTTTTCTCTGCATGCACTTTTGCCTCAAGGGTAAACCTGCTATTTATGAATGTTTTTCCTGCTAGTAATTCTAACGGTACATATGAAAAACAGATGTTTATGGAAAGTTCAGTTTGCTTCTGAGATATTGAGAATGTGTTAATGTTTTTCCCATTTCATTATGTAACAATATATATAACAATCCTTTGTGTTTGAACCGAGTATAATATATATATAATATAGTAATATATATATAATATTTGGCAAAAATAGTCTTATAGATATTTTTCAATAATATGCTAATTGTTATTACTTATAGCCATATTATGACAAAATTTATATATTTTTGAGAAATAAAATTATTTCAAACATACATAAGCATTTCAATTTAATGCTAACAGGCAAAAAAAACAATATCTGATTGCTAAAATGAAGATTTTATAAATTATTTAAATAATATTTATACTTAAAAGAAATTATTTATCGAAGTATTATATCATATATTATATTTGTAATGATAATTCTGGAATTTTTAAAGCAAATTTCATTTAATTTGAAAATGAAAAGAAAAAGTCTCACTTCAAATTTAAATACCCACTGTGGAAGCGACTTGGGAAAAAAAACTACCCAGTTGAGTGGTTAAGAGCAACTAAAACAACTCTCAGATAATTGAAAATTAGATAGCCCACCTTTGGATCAGTAGCAGATGCTGTGGAAAGTAAATGGCAAAGACATGCCCACTTGAGAGCAGGAGTGGGGTAGAAAGCATGAAAGCAAGCCACAAAGGTTCGATGACATTCATCAAGAATACTATTAGTCATATGCCAGTAAGGTGCCAGTGAAGATGAGCTGTATGGTGTTTCTTGAGTACATGAACTGGTCCCAACAGCTTCTTGGGCCGTCTCATCAGATGGTAGAGATGAACCTGAAAATTATATTCCATATAAGTTCTATAATCACGAACTAATAAAGCATAATAAAAGTTATAGAAACTACGAAAACATCAGTGGGTAGCCAATCAGTGACAACTCACTTTCTTGAAACTGTCATTGTTGCTTATATGACAAATTGCAATATCTACACATCGAAAAATAATTTCTAAAATAATTCTGAATCGATAAAAGTGTTCTTGAGTGAAAAAATAAATTTTGCTTTTTTAACAATTATGTACAACGAGATTCTTTTCTTTTGGCATATAAAGTAAATAAACTTTTTTCAAAAGAATATATCATAAAACCTAAATTCACTAGGTTTTACAATGTGAAACCTTTTACCTACAGAAGTTTGCAAATTAGATAAATCAGCAAGCAGATTTATGACAGATTTTCATTTAAACAATTTAATATCAATTCATACCTCAAGTTTCATGGAGTAAACAATGACTTCCCAAATGGAATTAGAAAATATCTGAATTAGAAACAAACCTTTCTGCAGTGGAGCCCTTGACTTAGAGTGGGCTCCTCTCCTGGTCCCAGAAGTTGATGAATGGAAGTTGGAAGGAGGTCCCAAGGGAGGTGGGAGAGGGTCCAAAAGGATTTGGCGCAACAGGGCCCTCACATCACCCACACTCTCAGCCAGTTTTGGAGACTCAGGGGAGAGGCATCTCCACAGGACTGCAAAATTACAAATGTACATTTGAGCATTTATGAAACAATTGCCACAAATTATAAGACTATATTTAATATTAAAAACAAAACAATTAATTCAATGTTATAATATTATTGAGGAGTAAGCAAAAAGAGAGCAAGGAACATGTCTCTAAAAACATAACAGTGAATGTAAATGAAGAGTGATTATTTGAGGCTAACAGTTAATATTATCTCCAAAAAGAAAAATTAAACATAAAGAAGAATCTTATTTTCACACGTACTAAAATAATGAGTTCAACTGACAAAATAGTTGTTTCTTGCAATTGGTAAATAAAGTATAGAACCTTTTATCTGGATTCCAGTAATCTGGAAATCCAGTTAACACGTTCAACCCGGCGTGGGCCACCGGTGGGTCACATCTCCCTTTGGTTACGAATGCAATTTGAAAGAAGCCGTTTGATGGGATCAAAAAAATACTTCTGCCCCGCCAGGTAAAACGTCCATAATTTCTTATATTGGTATCAGGATTTTAATTCAATTAACTATAATGAAATTACGGAGAAATGAATACAAATCAAATTTTTTTATTCATTATGAAATGTACCGTAAAGACCCGGGTATAGGACGCACCCGTGTACAGGACGCAGGGAGGTTTTCGACGTCAAATTTTGAGAATTTTCTATGTTCCCGTGTATAGGACGCAGGGTGGTTTTCCGCGTCAAATTCTGAGAATTTTCTGTTCCCGTGTACCTATAGGACACAAGAAGGTTTTATCTTAAAATTCTAGGAATAAACAATTAGTCGCAATAAAAGATTCATATCCATTCTATTAACTGAGTTCCTTCGAATAAGTATGCTTTCTGCTGAGTATGATCTGGAAAGTATTTGTAATACTAGATTTACCTATATCGAAACTACATATTACGGGATATTGTAAAACACTTTGGAAAGCAATGTAGAAGATATAATGTAGCAGATTTTCGTGACTCCTATCCAATTGAAATAAAAAACTCGGTAAAAATTTTTTCGATCGTCTGTGAAACTTGCAGTAAAAATAAAATATCATGCCGTCTGATACAACGATTAATGAGAGAGGTGCAAGAACCGTCACGATGAGAAGCACGGGAAATGAAAAGAATCGTTTCACTGTCATGGTTGCCTGTATGGCTGATGGGACGAAACTGCCTCCGTATGTAGTTTTCAAAAGCAAAACAATGCCGAAATGCGAATTTCCCTATGGCATCATAGTCCGAGTGCAAGAGCAAGGTTGGTTTGATGAAAACATTACCTATGACTGGATCGAGACTGTTTGGAAGAGAAGGTCTGGTGGAATGCGTCAAAGATCTCTCTTGGTCTTAGACGCATTCCAATGTCATACACGTCCCGAAGTAGAAAAGAAACTCCTTGAAATGAAGACAAAATTGGTGATTATCCCAGGGGGAATGACATCGATCCTGCAGCCTATAGACGTTGCTGTTAATAAGCTGTTTAAATCAGCACTGAAGAAGTGGGCCAATTGGATGGTGAATGGTACACACACATTCACCAAAGGTGGACTCATTCGTAAAGTAGATATAAAAACAATCTGTCGGATCGTGGAAGCATGGAATGAATTTCCCTCAGAAACAATAATTAAGGGATTCAAAAAATGTTGCATAAGTAATGCTTTAGATGGAAGTGAAGACGACGTATTATGGGAAGATGATAACAACAACGGCACGACGACCGCAGAATTTGAAGCAGACGAATCTGAGGCTTCAAAAACAAATGAAGTCTACAACGAGTTCCACATTACCGATGACGACTCAGATGATGGGGAGTTTCTAGGATTTTTGGGAAATTGTTTGAAAAGTTTGATATATTTTCTTGATTGAAGGTTTTCTTTCAATGGACACACATTCAATTTTTAAATTTTAGCAATTTCATTTTATATTTGTATTTCATTTTAACCGATGACTTCGTACAGAAAAAACGAAAATAATTTAAAATCCATATCTGAGTATAAGTGGCTAATAAAGCCAAAATATCTTGTACTAACATTACTTATTTGTAAAAGTGCAGTCTTTTTTTTTCATATTAAAAAGTTTTATTTTAATTAAAATACTTTGATGTTTAATAAATATTAGTTTTCACCTGTTTATTTTTCATTTTTCATCAAACATTCGTAGAGAGAAAAACATGAAATATTATATACCCGTGTATAGGACGCATCCTACATTTTAGCTTCGAAAATTTGGAAAAAAAGTGCGTCCTATACGCGGGTCCTTACGGTATTAGAAATTTCAATTTTTACACTAAATACAATGTAAAATTGCAAACTTTTTGATTATTATACAGAAATCAATAAAAATGATGATTCCTAAACATGTATTTTCTCAAAACATACAAGGATCCTTGCAATCCGGACAGTAAGTTACAACTTTCTTGGTTTTTTTATTGCCACTTTACGTCCATCAACTTGGCTTATGGAATTATAACATTCTTTACATCTTTTTCTCATAATTCTAGCTGCACCGTCATATTTCTTCAAAAAGTGCTGTTTCTTTTTTGACGGCTGGGGAGTAGGTGTTACTGTTGAAGTAAATCGGAAATTATAGATTCACGAAATTGTAAAATACTCATTTTCTTAGATCCACCAAATTTCCTGTGGATACACCATGCATTGACCAACATCGTGCCACAAATTATCTCCATGATTACCTTTCTGTACCACTTGATTGTCTTCCTCAAAGAAGTGTAGTACGAAGACATTTGATCTGAGAGATCGACACCTTTCTTGGCAAAATTGTAGCTCAAAACTGTATCTGGTTTTCTAACAGTTGTATTGGTCTCGACTAAAGCACCTTTATGATTTTTACAGGTGGTCAACATCAGTACAGGCCTCTTGTCGGTCCATTTCACAAATTTTATTCCATCTTCATTCTCTAAACTTAATATTTCACCTTTTATTGTTTAGTTTTTGCTTCATCGGGCAAAAATTTCCTGTTGGTGCATGCTGTACCACACAAAAATGTATGTTTCTGCAGCAGCTCCTTAGCTAAGGGCACACTTGGGTAAAAGTTGTCTGTGTATAAAATGCGACCTTCATACAAAAGTCCATTCATAAGTTTCATGACGACGTTGTGTGCATGCCCCTTTTCTGATGAATTCCCTTTTTTTCCCGAATATACACTAATATTATAAGTGTAACCTTCTGGAAGGCAAAGCTTATAAAGTTTAACGCCATACTTATGCCGTTTCCCAGGTATATATTGGCGAAATATCAGACAACCATGCCATGGAACCATACTCTCATCAATGACAACCTCTTTTCCAGGTTTCACAGCTTTTTGAAAATTTTCATTTATTTTTTCAAGAATTGAGTTTATTTTATGCAAACGATCTTCAGATGAAGCTTGACTATTGTCACAAAAGTGCCAATACTTCAGAATATCTAAGAAGCGGTCGCGATGCATTCTTGTTTTTATTAGTAAATTCGTGTACATCATGTTATTTGACCAATATAGACGAATTTCGGGCACATGAACAACACCCATGACGAGCAAAATGGCTATGAATTTATTCATTTCTTCAAGAGTAACCGGTACGCAAATTTGTTTGTGTTTGTTTATTCTGGAAGAACCTTCAGCCAGTGTTTGGAGTGCAACAGTGACTCTGATGAACCTATTGTACGTTATATATTTATACTTCTTGTATTTATTTGTAGGTCAATTATATATTGTAATGCATGTAATAAGCATAATTTTAGAATACCTGTTATATTCAATTCTCTTCCAATCTCCTAACATGCGTCATATCGTATATGTTATCCCTTTATGGAAAGAGTACTCGACACTTGTGACTGCTCGTCGTAATAAATAAAGACTGATCGTCAGCCAACAAGAAGATGCGTGAGGGATATACTAGTTACTCTAAGAAGAAATAGAGAGAGCAGCGCTCAACTGAAGTTGATTTGTACACTTATAAATCAATCAACAGTAGTCCATTGTATTCCAACAAGTCCAATTACCATGGTCCACCCCAGAGAGAGAGAGACATTTTCAACGTGGTATTCAGGATTACCCTTTTTTTCATCATAATACATTTTGCGTGAAATAACATGACATTGTATGCCGTTCCCACAGGTGAGTCACGCCGCCCGATAAGGAAGAAACGGAGTATCTGGCAGCGTGACTCACCGGTGGGAACTTGCGAAATTATGTGTGCAATGATGTGCCAACATTGAAACTCATCAAGAAAGGTGGTGAAATGTGTTAAAAAGACAAATTATTACATTATTATATAGCCGCCCGATACAGTATATCTATCGCGCCTATGCCGCCATTTCATAATTTTTATAAAAATCATATGCCGGGTTGAGCGTGTTAACCAGCTATTTAAAAAAATAATGCATTTTTCCAAAATTTGCTAGGAGAAAGAAATTTAAATTTAAAGCCTCCCTAGCAATTACTCGGCTCACCAGCTGCACTCTGGTGAACAAATAAACACGTAATTTGGAAGACAACAAGGAATTTATATTGGAAAGTACCCGATTACCAGAGCCGGTTAGGAAAACTGTGGGGCCTGGTGCAAACTGTGCACGTGGTGCCTCTTACACGTCAAACATTTTTAATAGTAAATTTTAATAAATACCACAGTCTCTCTCACTATGACACTTCCAGAATTTCTTTAAAAATGCATGTACTTTATAAGTAGAACAAATATTTTTTAGAGACAGCAGGAGCTCTTATGTGCAGGGCCCAGTGCAGTTGCACCGTTCCCACCGCCATCAAACCTTCTCTGCCAATTACTGTAGTATTACTATTACTGTACAGTACAAGCAGTGATGAGCTGGAAGAAAATTAAGAACCGGCTCTCTAAAAAAGAAAAAAGTCATAAGGAAATTTGGATGAGGGTGGCAGGGGAGGCCTACATGCCAGGTACACCAAATTGCTCTAGGTTAGTAATATCATTCCTCTACCTTAGGGTGACCGGGCATCGTGGTTTCCCCGGATTTGTCCCGGTGTCCCGATTTTTTTTCTTGTAATAGTGATGGTATATGCAGTAGTTTTTTTTTATTCCCATTCATATTAAATTATTTTGAAAACCAAACTCGATATTCTAAATACTATTTTACAAAAATCTGATTTGGCCAACACATGACTTTCTCCATATTTGGGGTATAGATATTTAAATTCTTTTTATGAATAGCATTATAAGGCAAAATTATTATTTTGTATCGTAAAAGTATACAGTTGTCCTTATTGACGTAAATTACGTATATTTTGAATGTTTACATAATCCACCGCTACATGGTGGTGGCGCTGTATACTGGAAATTAAGGAAATGCAAAATATCTCCGAAATGGATGGTTCTACGAAAATTTGTTTCAAACAAAACTTGGAAGAAATACTGTTCTCTATAACTTTAGTCCTCATGAAGATTACCAATAACGACGTTTTTAAGGATATATTTGACGGAAACCGAAAAAACTGATTTATAAATAATTCCTAAACAATAACTGCAATGGAAAATTGTTTCAAATGAAAGTTGTATAAAATTACATTCTCTATAACCTTTGTATTGAATTGTATACAAAATAATGATGTTTTAACGGAGATATTTCGCCAAAACCGAATCGGGTTTCGAATAAACCTCGCCTTTCAGTTAACCAGTATTGTCTAAAAACTACGCAGCTCTTCATGCTCATACCAAAGTGTTATACTTGAAATTTGGTAACGATATGGCACGTACTTTTAGAGTTAGAGCCCCCACAATCACATACACACATATCATTCCGAAAATAGTCTAAACGTGTTCTAGGGACCTCAAAACGTGTATTTCCGTTGAAATCGCATAGTCGATTTTTTTCATGAAAATAATACTTTCTCTAAACTACGTATATGGAGAAAGTAAAAATAATGAAAGCCTAGAGTCGATTTAGTACGTGTTATTTTAATGGGAGATGTAAATGTCTTCCATTGGAATTGAACCCAGCACTTTTTTCGAGATTCTTTTCGTCACCACTTTATCATATGTGAATCGAGCATTCTTGCCAAATTTAGAGTTTCTATCTCTATTTTCTCTCGAGTTATTGATAGAGGGGGTGGTTAGCATGCCTATCTCCCAATGTTATGGTCGCGGGTTTGAATCCTGCTGTGGGCATGTCAAAATAAAAATATCATTATTCACATTTTTTCTAGCGAGCGGGTTTAGCGTTACATCTGACAAACAAACCAACCAACAGATCACGGAAAATATCTATAGAATTTCTGAGCTATATAAGCATAGGGGCATTTGGTGTATGTATGGTGCAGTATAGTGTACATCGCTTGGCAGAAGAGCGTGGGGAGTTTGATGCATCTAGGGAGGAATATGTTATAGTGGCAGTCAAGTGCAAATTGGGTGGCATAAATCATGGGGTAATGTCGTGTGTTGGATGGTCTATATTGAAGGGTCAATCAAGTGTCTGATGGTCGTATATATATTAGGCCCTAATAATTAGGGGTTTGTTGTGCAAGTTGGGTGGCATATATTCCAGCTGATTTTTGATGAGTTTTTGGTGGCACACACACACACCCTCTCTCTCACGCACACACACACACCCTCACACACACATGAACCCTCACACACACACACCCTCTCATTCACCCAACCCATCATTTTCTCTCTCGCACTTACATGCAGCCGTTTTTGCTCATTCACTCCCTCACGCATATATCCCTTCACATACTTCATCGTATGTACTGGGATATCAAAATACACTTTCTCGTTCGATTTTGCCGTAACATCCTCAGGCTATCTTAAACCATTGATACGGCTAAAGCGCCATGTAAATAACCTAATACATCTCTGAATATTCCATTTACTCTTCTTCTAGATACTTCTCAATCTATAACGTAGCAGCAAAATTAATTGAACCATGTTTTCATCATTTTATAATTCCTTTATATGAACCTACAAATCATTCATTGTGTTATTCAGCCTCTTCTCTGGTCAATGATTAGCAGGTATAACATGTTCCCATGGTGGCGAGCTCTTATGGGCACCAAATTTGAAGCCCTTGTTTGCTTGCGTTTTCGGATACTGTTGTCATCGCCTGGTAGAAGTTGGATGGGCTTGGTTGGGCAAATCGCAAAATTTGACGAAAGATGCGTGGAGGATCCCTCAAGTAATTACAGAAACCTCAAATGATGGAGGTGTATTAAAAACGTAAAAAAAATGTATCTCAGGAAAATGAATGGCGATTTTAACATAAAACATGAGCCATCAATGTTCTAATTCATATCATTGTTTTTTGAAATACTTATTAATTTTCCTTTGCTTTGAGGCCGTATTGTATTTTGAAATATGATATGAAATTGAATAATTTTGCCATTCTTTGACTATCCTGTCATCTACATCAGTACATGTCATAACGTTATTCGTGTAAATCAAGCGCTCTAGCATTATAAGGCAAAATTATTATTTTGTATCGTAAAAGAATACAGTCGTATATTTTGAATATGTTTACAGAATTCACCGCTACATGGTGGTGGCGCTGTATACTAAAAGTTAAGAAAAAGCAAAATATCTCCGAAATGGATGGTTCTACGAAAATTTGTATCAAACAAAACTCGGGATAAATATTATTCTCTAGAACTTTGGTCCTCACGAAGATTACCAATAACGATGTTTTTAAGGAGAAATTTGACGGAAACCGAAAAACCAATTATTTATAAATAATTCCTAAACAATAACTGCTATGGAAAATTGTTTCAAATAGAAGTTGTAAGAAATTACATTCTCTATAATCTTTGTATAGAATTGTATATACAATAATGATGTTTTAATGGAGAAATATCGCAAAAACTGAATCGAGTTTTGAATAAACCTCGACTTCTGGTTAACCTGTATTGTCCAAAAACTAATCAGTTCTTTGTACTCATGCTAAAGTGTTATATATGAAGTTTGGTAATGATATGGCAAGTACTTTTTGAGTTAGAGTGCCTACAATCACATACATCCACACACACAGACATCACTCTGAAAACAGTCTAAACATGTTCTAAGGATCAAAATATCTAATAAACTATCGGTTTTTCGAAACACTGCTATCACATACACACAATATCGAGAAAATACTCAAAACGTGTTCTAGAGACCTCAAAACGTGTATTTTCGTTGAAATTTTGAATGCGATTCTTTTCGTGATCATAATGCTTTCCCATTACTTCGTATGGAGAAAGTAAAAAGCAAAATATCTCCGAAGTGGGTGGGTCTACGAAAATTTGTTTCAAACAAAACTTGGAAGAAATATTATTCTCTACAACTTTGGTCCTCACGAAGATTACCAATAACAATGTTTTTAAGGAGATATTTGATGGAAGGGGAAACGTTCGTGATTGGCTACTTGCTCTATGAAGGCCAAGAGACTTTAGATAGTGAACAGACTATAATTATTAAGCAATGTCAACCATTTCTATGTATACTCTGCTCAGTATGATAAAATGCCTAAGTACGAGATTTCATTCATTTTCGCTCTACTGTCTAGGCTCCAGAGCCAGTAACAGACAGACAGATGGCATTGCGAAAACCACTTTTTCTGATTCAGCGACACCTAAAACGTATATGTATTTCCGTAAAAATATCGAGGTCGAATTTTTTCGTGATAACAATACTTTCTCGATACTTCGTATGAGAAAGTAAAAATGGGTTGAACCCTTACTGAAATTGAAGTATATGGAATGGATGCTATTAAAAAGTTCCCCAGTTTGGAAAGAAGTGCAAAGTATGTGTAAAAATGTTATTGACATGGGCTTTCAAGTTGATGAAAGTTTATTATTTAATCAATTTTCATTGCTTAAAAATTTGATTTCAAAAGAGATGAAAGAAAGGAATGATGAGTGGCTTAATAGATCTTGCTATGGCCGATGGTCATATTTTTTTCATAATTTGAATTTCTAGAAGAGAGATCAGAAATGGAGAAACTATGTAACTTTCTGTTTGCCGTTTCGGCACACAATGGAAGTGTTGAAAGAATATTTTCGCAAATAGACATTCAATGGTCTGATGAATGAAACCGCTTGGATATAAAAACCATCAATTCCATAATGATGTGTAAATTCAACTTTAATATGACCTGTAAAAGTTTTTATGACATGATTAAAAATGATGAAAATTTGATCAAGGCAGGCAGAAGTACTTTAAAAATACCCATTGTCCCAGTTTTTTTAGAAAATGTCCCGGTTTTTCCCTTTCAAAACTTGTTTCGTCCCGGTTGTTACCAAAAGCATCTGGTCACCCTACTCTAGCTTAACAAGTGTTTGTAATATATTCCATTTCATACACTGTCAGTAATTGAATGTCACATATGGCAAAATGTACTTGAAAGGAAAAAAATCAATAAATTTTCATATTTTCCCTGATGGCCAGTCTTTTCCCTCCCGGGCATTTGCCTCCCTGTCTTTTGCCTCCCAGAATTTTTACTCCCTGTCTTTTTCCTCCCGTGCAATTTCCCTCCCGGTTATTTCACTCCCAGTCTAAAATATGGTATGGGTAAGGGGGGTGGAATAGATCCTCATAGTACATAGTCGATATGGGTCTCAATCGACTGGAACTTTTATATACTTATTGTTAGATTAAACAAATGCATGAAAAGCAAACTAAGGATAATGGGAGGGTAGGGGGGGGGGGGGAGGGGTGGGAATGTGATATAGATTAAACATATATGCAGTTTGGTTCCGAATGATCCACCCTCTCCCTATTTCCTCCGCACTGCCCTCTCATTACCTTAGCTTGCATATGTTTAATCTATATAATATTCCCAGTCCATTGATACTCATATTGACTATATATTTCGAGGATCTATTCCACCCTCCCCATACTTCTACCCCCCTGCTCTCTCATTATCCTTAGCTTATGTATTGTTCCCTTACCTATACCATATTTTAGACTGGGAATGAAATAATCGGGAGGAAAACTGCCCGGGAGTGAAAAGTCGGGGAGTGAAAAGTATGGGAGGAAAAAGACTGGGAGGCAAATGCTCAGGAGGGAAAAGACCCAGAACCATTTTCTCCATATCCCAAGCTAGCCTTATAAAAGGTTTTATAAAGGCCATTGTTTTTGGCGTTATCTTGTAGAATTTATCCATTTCTGGAGAATAAACAAATTGAACACTTGTACTTTTTCCACTTTTTTACTTTGTCATATGAAGTATGGAGAAAGTATTGTTATCGTGAAAAAATTCGACCTCGAGACTTTTACGGAAATATACGTTTTAGGTGTCGCTGAATCTGAAAAAGTGGTTTTTGCAATGCCGTCTGTTTGTCTGTTACTGGTGCTGGAGCCTAGACGGTAGAGCGAAAATGAATGAAATCTCGTACTTAAGCATTTTACCATACTGAGCAGAGTATACATAGAAGTGGTTGACATTGCTCAATAATTAAGAGTAGTTTATTCTACGCATTTTTAACAATAATTCGATTTTCTCAAAAATGGCTCTAACGATTTTGATCAAATTTCGTACAGTTACTTGAGTTTACTTCTTCTATAATACTATATAGTTCATATTTCTCAAAAAGTGAATATAAGGCTAGTTTATTCTAGGCAACTTTAACAACAATTCGATTTTCTCAAAAATGGCTACAACGATTTTGATCAAATTTCGTACAGTTACTTGAGTATATGTCTTCAATAATACTACCTATTTCATTTTTCCCAACGAATGAATATAAGGCTAGTTTATTCTTGGGCAACTTTAACAACAATTCGATTTTCTCAAAAATGGCTACAACGATTTTGATCAAATTTCGTACAGTTACTTGAGTATATGTCTTCAATAATACTACCTATTTCATTTTTCCCAACGAATGAATATAAGGCTAGTTTATTCTTGGGCAACTTTAACAAAAATTGGATTTTCTAAAAACAGGCTCATACGATTTTCATTTTCTAAAGATAACTAAACGACGCATTAGTACGTATATGAGTAAGTTTGTACAATGTATGTTGTACCGATTTTTAATTTTAATGTACAGATACGACCATGGTTTCACTACACAGTAGGATCATCAGGTGACAAGAAAGAGAAGGTATCGGGAATATATACCGACAGAGGAGTGGGGGTGGTAGAACTGGTGGGCGGGATGAGGGGGGGTGTGAAGTGTAAGGCAGGTGCATGTTCATGGTGGCGGGTAAACCCAACTATGTGGAGGGAGGGGTTCTCTCAGGGTGTTGAGAGAAAGGCTGGGAATGATGTTGGCCGGCTTCTTGGGCATTGCGGGGGCGTAGGAAATCCCGGGGTTTGTTGGGGTAGCAGAACAGAAAGGGAAGTCCGAATGGGGGAAGGGAGGAGGGTGGGGGGTAAAATAATGTGGGGGAGGGGATTATTCCATTGGGGAGTAGTTAATAAAATTATATTCATTTGTTAACCTAGTATTTATTTTCCTGTGGCAGATTATTTCAATCGCTTCCAATGCATCCAGTTTGTGTCCTTTATCTGCGAGATGTAGAATGGTTAGGGAGAAGGAACTGTTGTGGTTTTTATCCAAGAGATGTTTGGCAAAATGGGATGCAGGATCACTCTTGAGGTAGCACTCTTCAGCACATATTTTGAAATTTCTACCTGTTTGGCCTATATACTTGGTACTGCAGTCGTCACATTCAAGTAGATAGATCCCGGATTTCTTAGAATTTTCTATTTTGCCTTTTGTGTTGATGAGACACTTTCTGATGGTGTGGGGGATGTAGAAGGCAACTCTGTATTCTTCCTTCGGGAGAAGAATGGCCAGTTTGTGTGACAGAGCACCAATAAAAGGAAGTTTGCACCATTTATGAGATTTTTTGTTGGTTTGTTTGGGGAGAAGGCTGGCGAGCATTCTTTTTGGTACTTAATAAAGAATTTATTTTCTCTTGAGGTGGGTTGGGTTGGTTAATAGAAGCTTATACTTTAAAAATTCCCACTAACTATAATGCAGTGAGAATAAACTGTAAGAATAACCTAATAACGTCTAAGACAAGCTAATATGAATAGCAACTATCATCTGTTCACAAACATGCTGCCTATTTCATGAAATAGGCAGAAGTAACTTTGCCCAATTCATGAAATAAGCAATAAAACTGCCTATTTCATGAATTAAGCAAAGCAATAGCCCATTTCAGGAAATTAGCAAAAAACTGTCTATTTAATGAATTAAGCAACTACATGGATCAGGTGTAACATATACAGAAATCAAGTTGGACATAAAAGAAATCCAACAAATTTTTTACTATAATACCAATTCAGTAAATATAATGATATGATGGCATTTAAGTTGAGCTAAATTCTTAAGCATGGAAATGTACATTTAGGTATCACCACACAAGTTGACCCAACTCTTTCACTTAACAAATAATTGATGAAATCATACTTCAAACAAAACTGTATTACAAAATCTTGAATAAAACAAGGATATAAGCATCCTAATGATGAATACCCAATTTGATGATCAGGAAATGTGCAGGAAATTCTCTTATATTCACATGACATGTATGACATCATGTAGTATTCTTCTTTGATATCTATTGTAATTTGCAATAGCATTTGTTAAGATTGAAAACACTTATTGTGGCCCAACCAAAAAATATATAGAGCTAGTTTCAAATTAATGTCTTCTTTAATGTCATTTATCTGGAATTTAAGGTTTCTGCTTACACTGAGCCTATAGACTGAACTTAGGCTTTTGAAAGACTTTTCAAAACTTTAAGCTTGATGCCATGATGCATAGTACGTAAACTACTGAAGCTATTAAATTGATATCAATGATGTAAATGTAAACATTGATAAGCAGTATTTCGTGATGTATCTAGTATTACAGGCATTTATATTTACCGTATCAATTGATCACTCACCATCATTTGGATAAATCTCATTGGTGTAAGTCCGTAAGAGTCGAAGGCTTGACCTGCTGATGTATACCAAGCGTTGGAGATCAACAACTGAGGTTAGTCGAGGGGGTTGACCAGGAGGGGAGGGTGAAGTAGATGACGAAGATGATGATGAATTTGAGGGTGTAGTAGAAGGAGAGGAAGAGGTAGAGTGTAAAAGGAAGGGGGTGCATGGGGTGGGAGGGTGGCTAGCACTCCTTTGGTGATGCGGAGGATGTGGCTGGTTTGAAGGAGGCTGTGAGTGAGGCCTTAGATGAGGTGGCATTGTAGCCTCAGTGACACCAGCCTTGAATGTATTCCATGACCACTGAAGAAGAGATATTAATGACTGGAAGCATTCCTGTGAAAGAAGTGGTAAAATTAATATAATTAATAATTTTCATTTTTTTCGCCATAAACATATTTTAAATTTTCTTTAGATGAAATCATGATTTTAGGATACATTCCTCATAATGGCTTAAAGCCAAGCTATATTATGAAAATGGGTGTAATGAAAGTTTGTCATCATTAATTTATTTTTTATGAATTCTGCAAACCATTTTCAACAAAATAATAATTCATAGTAAAAAGATAGTTAAGCATACTTATAGGAAGGAAAGTTACAGCAATGACAAATGAAGAAAACGAATCATGTTCTTACCCGAGATACAGTACGAGAGAATTCCCTGCTGAGAATGTGGACTGGTTCGTCTGATGAATGTACCTGCCTTGAAGATGCCTCACTCTCTGGAGCCACAACTCGGTAAAGAATCTGTGGAATCTGACCTGCATTCACATCTGTTCCATTATTTGACTTCTTTGAGGACTTAAAGTAGAAAGTCACCCTGTAATAAGAAAATGGTTTCAGGCAAAAACTATGAAATGGAATAGAAAATGATCATTTACGGGAAAATCTTAGGAATACAAAAACTTGTTTTTCCTAAGTAATATAATGTATTTTTCTGTAGAAAATTTCATATTATAATATTAGACATTTGTCGATACAAACCTTGTTAATATAAAATTTGAAAATTTAATTCCCAGTAAGTTTGTATTAAGGAGTCTTTATTGATTTGATAATGTTATTCATGAATTATATAATACTAGCTGAAACGCCCGTCTTCTTTCTTTTAAGTGGCAAACGATTTTTATTGCTCGGGGCAAACGTTCCCCATTCCTTAATTACACAAGCAATGCTTACATTAACATTTACTATTTTATGTATTGTACTGTAAAGTTTTACCATTAATATAATTACGCATTCACGTCTTACTTAATATTCACATGGACAGATGCACCGAAACCTTTAATTATGTGGATTATGTCAATACTATTAGCCAAAACGTAAACAATAAACAACATCTTGGTTACCAAACAAATGTAAGTAGATGTATAGATTTATGTTGCGATAAATCTTTCAATGTTAATGGTAAAAGATAACAATGTTCAAATATTCCTAAAAAATCATTTGACTCATTTTAAAAGTAATCATAGACTATATTTAGGCATGAATCCATTGTACCCTTTATTTTGGCGTTAGCAATTCTTCCTCTATGGCGCGCCATGGCATGGATTTTCCTTGCATTAATCTTTACGTGGCCATCTCCCTTTGAAGAGGACAACAATTAAGAAATTTAGCTTTGTTGCCGCCAGGAAAATTATCATCTAAACTGATCAATTTTGTGCTTAAAGGAAAATTTCGAGCAATTTAGCTTGTACTACGACAAAACATGAACAGAATTAAAATATTCAGTCTTTCGTGTGTAAAATAAGCCATTTTCCGTGATCGTAAGTTAATATTTAGGTATATTTATATCCATATCAGTGAAGGGCTGCATGGCATTTTGGGATTTCTCCAAACCATTTCCCATGCATTCTTATGGAAATAATATTTTGCTGACCCCATGGGGTATAACAGACCCCACGGTCTGCAAACCTAGACCAAGTTCTTCCTTTGGTCCATAGGATGGCCCATGAAACTTTTGAATTCGATAGCTTCAACAGTGTAAAAATGTATAAAGAACATACACACACACATATATATACACTAAAATATTTATAAGATTATATTAAAAATATTATGTTATAAAATATTCTATGATAAAATATTATAATTTCAATGAGATTTTTCAAAGCAAGCAAAATTCTTAACTCACTGATCTTCGGTGGTAACCATGGCCTGACCGTTGGAGCCGCAGTCACTTGAGGGTCCAGTCACACGAGCCCAAGCTACATACCAACGAGCAGCCTGCATAAATATTGAACATAATCAACTTGTGACAGTTAATAGTTTTATGTCAATCAACAGGGAATAAAAAATAGAAATATCTTGCCTGGAGAGAAATAGGCTCATCAAAGAGCATTGGATATTTTTGTCTTGGCCCACACTCATAAGGCAAGTCATCAGTCTCAGCCAGCAGCTCACCCTTTCCTTCCCTTTCTCCCCCTTCCATGCCTATGTCAAACAACTGCAACAGAGAAATTTCAAGTCATCATTAACAAACAATCTGTCAAGTATTTAATCAAAAAATATATTTTATATTCTGCAGGACCAATTTTGTTTTAGCATATGCATATCACATTCTGTGTAATGTTATGTGATTCAGGTTGATTTTCTGTCCCATCTGTATATTTGCAACAATAACCATTAAAATTACATTTTCTGAAGGAATGTTTTTATAATTAGGGGACATCTTAGAGTCTGGATTCCCTTTTTTGGATAAATACTGTACATAAAAATAAAATCCTCAACCATACATATTATCATCACCTTTATCTTTCCAATGTAATCCCCTCGACCACCAAACAATCCAAATCCTCCCAAAAGTATGTCTGTATCTGCACTGAAGCGAATTGCTTCCACAGACTGTCCAGCGTATCCCCAGCCTCCTCCATTGCCTGTCAAAAATTAAGTACAGTTTCACAATTATATAAATGAAGACTGAAACTACAATAAGGTTAAACATGTGAAACACTTTATCCAAAATGCTTTCTACAGTGCATATCATATGTACATACAGAGAGACAGAAGTAAATTTTGGTTTAGAAAAATGAAAACCTCAGAATACGCATCCAGTTTCAATTTCAGCATCACATATTTGCTGTGACTAATTAGAGTAGGAACAACTATAGAACACTGTGATTAGAATTGAAAATCCCAGAATAGAAACCCAGGAGCAATTCCAGCATTCTTTATTTTCTATGACTGATTGGAGCATGAACAGCTACAGGACATTTTTTATTAGGATTTTTAACCCTCAGAGACTACCAAGGTATTTTGCACCTCAATCCTACCTAGTGAAGTAACTGAATTATCCCATGAATTTTATTTTGTAAAAAAGATATTTTCATAAAAATTGGTCATTAATTTAATTCATTAGTTATTTTAAGTCATTTTGACATGCTATAATGCAAAAACGTTTTTGTTAAAATAACAAAATATCATATATTGCTAATTGAAAGAAAAAATTGTGTAAATATTTTTATTTTCTGCAGTTCACTTTCTAATGCAGATAAGAACTAGCAAGATACATTAACATAATTAAAATCTTTATTAGTGCATTTTTTATGAAGAATATTGTTCTGAATAATGCCAAGAGGGGTAATTAAGTAAGAAAATTTTTGATATTTCTCAGAATATTTTGGAAATGATCTGAATTTCTTTAATGATTATATTTAAAATACATTATACAACAAATACATGGAAGGACAAAAATCAGAAAAATTTTTTAAGGAAGATATCTAAAAAATTAATGTCTGTGGTGATCTCGTTATCCCCCTTGGTAATCTGAGGGTTAAAAAAGCTAAAACTGAGATACAAATGTTGGACCTTAAAATCTGCGAAAGGAAATTATTAACATTTACTTTTACTATTAACAGTACTTAAACTTTATTCAAATTAGTACAAAATTATTTCTCCATCTTTAAAAAAATTAGAAATTTACTAGGGTTTAAATTTTATTATGATTACCACTTGACACATTGCCCGGTATGCCAAGATTCCATTTCATTGGAATTTATGAAGTGAGACAAAATGATAACATTCTAACATATTTATCTAGTTCTGACCATCATAAACTATGAGATGATTAATTTTTTCCTACAAGGGGCCTCTGTTTTGCTTCCATTTTTTATATTGAAATCATTGAAATGTATCCATATAAACACAATTTCTCTTTCAAATCATAACAGAAAAATTACATTATGAATTAATGAAAAATTAAAAAATAAAAACATGAACCCCGCATGGCTAATGTCAAATTTTAAAATGCATCAAAAGAAAAATTTGACAATAATTAATTTGATAGTTGCAGTGCAATAAAAATAATACCATTAAAACTATATTTAATGGTAATACTGTAAATATTTTTTTATTAAAAATATATAATTATGAAAATATCATACTTCATGTGGCCCCTGATAGCACTTTATGCGGCCCGTGAAGCCCTAATAAACAAGCTAGGAAAGTGTACAGCATATCACAAATGGGCATGTTTCATATAATGGAGTATTTGAAAGAAATTATATGTGTAGATACATAAGGGAAATAACATTTTAATGTTCTTTTCTTCGTCATAAATAATCCCTTTTCTTCTTATTTAAAAATATTGCATGCACATGTAAGGAAATTAAACGCTTGTATGTGAGATTGTTTATGTTAGCAACAATGAAGAAGTAACCATGTAAAAATTTTTCGAAGTTCAACTCGAATTAAGACATTCTTGTTTGATTTTCTTGATAACGGCTACCCCAACGATAAAAATGTATAGGAAAATAAATACCCTTCTTTACTAGTTCTACAAGTTTTATTTGAAAAATATTTTGATATGACCAATACTTTATGAGATATGATGGAAAGTTCATTTTTTATAACCAGTAAAGTGGTACCCCTGATTGGCTTACGTGATTCATTTATGTGATTTTCTTATTATCTTTGATTGTAAGTATTTAATATCAAATTTCATGAAAATCCGTTTGGTAGAAGCCGAGAATGAACATGAGGATGGATGGACAGACAGACAGACGGATGGATGGATGAACAGACCAACGACAATCAAGTCAAGTCAAATAAATCTCTGGGTCCAGAAGAGATACCAGCTAGAGAATTCAAAGAGTTAGCACTGGAAATAGCACCTTATCTCGAAATAGTTTTCAGTAAGTCACTTAGTCATGCCGTTGTACCTAAGGAATGGAAATTAGCCTTTATAACGCCGTTACACAAAGGTGGGAAAAAAGATGACAGAGAAAATTACAGGCCAATTTCGCTTACCTCCCTATCTTGCAAGGTTCTCAAGCACATTATCGTTAGCTCCGTGATGGACTTCTTAGATAGTCAGAACTTGCTAAGTAAATATCAGCATGGCTTCAGGAAGACGAGAGCTTGTGAAACACAGCTCGCTCTGTTCGTTCACGATATACTAAGATCAGGAGACCGTAAGACTCAGTTAGATGCGGTTTTCCTCGACTTCAAGAAGGCTTTCGATAAAGTCCCGCACAGTAAGTTAGTGAAGAAATTAAATGACTGTGGAATTAATCGAAAGATAATCGAGTGGATCAGGGACTTTCTTAATGAGCGTGAACAAATAGTAGTTATAGATGGATTTAAATCAGATTCAGTCAGCGTAGCCTCAGGCGTTCCACAGGGAAGTTTAATCGGCCCCCTACTATTCCTTTTATATATAAACGACTTAGATAAGGTTATTAAAAGTAAAATCATGTTATTCGCGGATGATACAGTAGTTTACAGAGAGATTAACAGTCCTAATGATCAATTATTACTTTCTGATGACTTAAATGCAATTCTTGAGTGGTGTAAAGAGTGGCAGTTAGAATTAAACTCAGGAAAGTGTTCCTTTATGAGATTCTGGGGAAACAAAAACATTGACATGACGAATTACACTGTTGAAGGCATCCAGCTAAAACTAGCCGATTCCGTCAAATACTTAGGCATTACTTTAACAAGCAACCTCTCATGGGATATGCACATATGAAATATATGCGGGAAGGCTAAACAGAAACTAGGATTCATCAAACGCATAGTAGGTAAAAGTGAGGAAAAAGTCAAAGAGACATGTTACTTCTCGTTAGTAAGACCGCTATTAGAGTACGCGTCGAGCATATGGGATCCGTACGAGAAAGGATCAATCTCAGAGCTAGAAAGAGTGCAGCGAAAAGCCGCCAGGTTCGTCAAACATTGTTACGATAGAAACAAAAGCGTTACATGCTTGATACAGGACTCGGGATGGGAATCACTAACTGAGCGCCGATCATGCTCTAGGTTAAAACTTCTTGAAAGATTTAGAACGCATATATTCTCCAGTGATGTCGAAGAAATAATAAGAGCGCCAACTTATATCGGTAGAATGGACCATCCTCGTACAATAAGAGAGATAGCCTGTAAGACTGAGAGGTATAAAGGCTCGTTTTTCCCTAGAACGATAGCTGAGCAGAACAGAAGTTACGAAAAGAAATCAGCCGACGTAGAGTGATACTATACATTATTATGTGCTTTACCTTGGTGCTATTGCACCCCCTGCCACACACCATTGCGGTGGCTTGCAGGGTGAACTGTAGATATAGATAGATATAGATATAATAGGCACTCATGCTGAAAGAAAAACATGCCTAAAAAGTGATTGGTACAATTTAACTCAATCAATTCCACATTTTTTCAGTGAAATTATGGTCTCAAGACCTTTTCTGGTAGAGTGTAAAGGCTAGTAAACTACAGGTGAGTCTCGCTTAATGTGGGGAATGCATTCCTGAGGTCCCAACATTAAGTGAAAATCCACATTCGCCGGGTCACCATAACCTTTAGATGCCCAGAGGGAAATACCTTCCCAAATAGTATTTTTGGACCCACATTCAATATAAAACATATTTCTACCAAACTTTTAGAACGTAATTTATTAAACTATAAAATTACCTAGTAAACAGTAAGACAAAAAAGCTTTTTAGTGGTAGACATATATAATTTCAAAATATTTTTCAGAACACCTATGAAGTTTTATTTAAAAACAATCCAGGGTCGACTACTTAGCTTTCTTTTGCTTATTACGTGAAACTTGTCGGTAACATTGAAATAGTCCGTCATAGCCCTGCTTCACGGCACTCACTCGTGTGAAGTCATTGTGCTCCTCTAACAAAGTGCACTGATCGATGATGATCTTGCAGCTCTGCTTATAGATCAAACCCACAGAAGTGCATGTTGGGTTTTCTGCAATTTATATATCATTACTAGGGGCTCCGCCCCTGCTCGCTGCGCTCGCCAACCCTGATGGGGACTCCGCCCCCAGATCCCCAGGCGTGCTTCACGCACTCCCTTCGTCCATTGGATTCCGCTTGATATTTGGTAAATTTTAATCGAATTTGAATACCAAACCGATTATCCATTCTGTCAAATTCCGAATAGTGGGAAAATGACCGAATAGTTTTCGAATATTTGGAACTAATATCTATTGATTTCTTAATACTTCATTGTACACAATATTTTGAATTGTATGAGTTTCCATCTCGTTTTTAGTTCCTGTAATTTTGATTTTCAGACTGGCCATGGATCGACACCGAGAGAGGGCCACGTATAGCTGACCGTGACCAAATATTGGCTTACTCTGATCGATGTGAATGCCCACTCAGTTAAATGTTTGGCCTTGAGATTTGTTAATTGTCATAGCAAAGGCTAACTGTACGGGGAATTGTTTTCTGTTAAGAATAAAAGGTAACTCATGATTATGTCGAGTATTTAAAGAGATTCGGGATATCGTAATGACATTTCCTTCTTTGTCACCTGTCAATGAGAAAAGATTTCAGTCTTTCCCGGCGAATGATATGGAGAAAGTTTTCTCGGGTTTCCAGCCGGGTGGTGTGGAATAATGCTTCCGACGTTTTGGCAACTCTCTCTGCTGCCATCTTCAAGGAGAAGTTCTTCTTCCGATGTTTTGGCAACTCTCTCTGCTGCCATCTTCAAGGAGAAGTTCTTCTTCCGACGTTTTGGCAACTCTCTCTGCTGCCATCTTCAAGGAGAAGTTCTTCTTCCGACGTTTTGGCAACTCTCTCTGCTGCCATCTTCAAGGAGAAGTTCTTCTTCCGACGTTTTGGCAACTCTCTCTGCTGCCATCTTCAAGGAGAAGTTCTTCTTCCGACGTTTTGGCAACTCTCTCTGCTGCCATCTTCAAGGAGAAGTTCTTCTCCTTGAAGATGGCAGCAGAGAGAGTTGCCGAAACGTCGGAAGCATTATTCCATACCACCCGGCTGGAAACCCGAGAAAACTTTCTCCATCACCTGTCAATATTGAACAGGACTGTTCTTGATGGTTTGCACAATAACGTCGCTGATGTTCATGGTGCTTAAATCGCTTTTGTTCATCTTCCACTGTTTTTGGAAATTTTTCTCCTATTATCATCGTTTTCCGTTTATCTACAACCTGTTGTTTACCTTGTGACTTTCTTTTTCTTTCTTCTATTTCAGTTTCATTATTATTTTCAATTTCTTCTGTAATACACGTTTTCTTTTTACTTTCTCCATATATAGTAATGGGAAAGTATTGCGTTCACAAAAAAAATCGACTTCGAGATTTCAACAGAAATACACGTTTTGAGGTCCCTAGAACATGTTTAGACTATTTTCGGAATGATGCCTGTGTGTGCTTGTGTGTGCATGTGATTGTGGGCGCTCTAACTCAAAAAGTACGTTCCATATTGTTACCAAACTTTATATATAAAACTTTAGCATGAGCATAAAGAACTGATTAGTTTTTGGACAATAACGGATAACCGGAAGTCGAGGTTTATTCAAAACCCGATTCAGTTTTTGCAATATTTCTCCATTAAAACATCATTATTGTATATACATTTCTATACAATGGTTATAGAGAATGTATTTTCCTACAGTTTTCATTTGAAACAATTTTCTATGGGAGTGATTGTTTAGGAGTTATTTATAAATAACCGCTTTTTCGGTTTTCGTCAAATATCATAAAAACATCGTTATTGGTAATCTTCGTAAGGACCAAAGTTGTATAGAATAATATTTCTTCCAAGTTTTGATTGAAACAAATTTTCGTAGAACGATCCATTTCGGAGATATCTCACTTTATCTTAATACCAGTATACAGCACCAGCACCATGTAGCGGTGAATTCTGTAAACATATTCAAAATATACCTAATTTACAGCAATAAGGACGACTGTATTCTTTTACGATACGAAATAATAATTTTGCCTTATAATGCTATTCATAATAATTTAAATATCTATACCCCAAGTATGGAGAAAGTCATGTGTTGGCCACATCAGATTTTTTTCCCTGTACCGGATGTTATAAACCTTTTTATTTGTCTGCTTCTCGGATTCACTGTCATTGTTTTTCTTTGATTCCCCCCATAGATCGTTGCCTTTTACTTTCTTCTTTATCAAAGTCATCATCGCCAGCATGATTGGATGTTGATAAGTCATTGTTATATTCATTTGTATTTACACCAATTTCTCCATTATCTACATCATTATCTACATCATTATCGACAACGTGATCACGCTTTGTTAAATTACATTCACTAATAGCCTTCCTTTTGGCCCTGTACCTTCTATTGTTTTCTCCATTTCTTAATCTATTCCATTCCTTTTTATCTACTACAACCACATCGTAGTGACCGAGCTTGAGTTATGCCTGACAAGGGCACTTTTGCATGTGAAGGTGAAGAAAATAATGACATAATCTCCACTATAGTCAGAGCTTGACTGGCGGGTAACTTCGGCTGCTTCTCTCCTGGCAGAGCTGGGATAACTGCGCCTGCACACAACAGTCATTTTCCGATCACTGCTAGGCCATGGCAGCCGGTCGGGGAGGGGGGAATGGGGGAGAGAGTCCTGAAACTACGCGCCTGCGCACAACGGTCATTTTCCGATCACGCGTCCCTTAGTTACGACTTTAGAAGATTACAATATAGAGAGATTTAGAGTGATGAGCTGAAGCCGGCTCACGCTGGCTCGCTCGAGCCTGTTGTTAATTTTTCTCAGAATTTGTGAGCTGGTTGTTAAATTTTTAGAACATATGAAAATTTATTGATTTTGTCCTTTCAAATATATTTTGCCTTAGCTGACAGTCATTTACCAACAGTGTATGAAATGGAATATATTACAAACTGAACACTTGTTAAGCTAGCAGAACGGTATTACTAAACTAGAGCGATATGGTGCCCATGGCATATAGGTCTCCTGCCACCGATATCCAAATTTCCTAACCCCCCTTTTTTTAGAGAGCCGGTTCTTAATTTTTTTCCAGCTCATAACTGATTATATATTATTATACATTATATGCATTCAAACATTAAGATTCCTCCTTGCATACCACGTTTTTCATATGTAGATCAAAATTACCGTATTCACCCGAATCCAAGACGACCCTGAATCTAAGACGACCCCCCATTTTGATGATTCCAAAACAGAAAAAAGCTCAAATTGACCTTCATTACTACAGAAATTATAAATCTTGTGAAATATTTATTTTCTCTTATACTTTTCTTGAATGTCATTGTCTTTTAACATTTTAAAATCATAAGATCACATCACAAATAGAACCATTCAGGTTTTCAAACAAATTAAATGGTAGCATTCATTTTAAGATAACATTAAAAATAAAGTAAATACATTGAAAGAATATACTCATTTCAGGACAACAAAAAAACATTTCAATCCAAGTGCTGCAAAAAATCATTTTATTGTGTTAGTCATCATCACTGTCTATGCAACCTTCACTATTTTCCTCATGCTCACTATCTTTATCACTCTCAACTTCATCATCAGTCTCCCACAAAACATCATCCTCACTCCCATCCATGGCATTAGATAAGCAGCATTTCTTAAATCCTTTCACTATTACTTTTGCATTTATTTGTTGCCACGATGCCTTGATCCATTGGCAGAGCATTGCAACTTCAGGTTTCTTAATATTTCCTTTTGGTGTTGACGTGTGAGTTCCACTCTGTAACCACTCAGAATACAAAACCTTTAAATTATTTTTAAAACACTTATTGACAGCAACATCTAAAACTTCAAGTTGCGATGTCATTCCTCCAGGTATTACAATAAGATCAATATTCATCGCACTCATTATGTTTTTAATTTCAGGAGATAAGTGTCCTTGAATGCATGCATTGCTCTTTGTTTCAGTAAAGCTCCTCCTGGCCGTCTATTCCACACCACATGTAACCAATCTCTCATTAGTTCTTTAGCCATCCACCCCTTTTCTTGACACCTATTATTCCACTTGGCAAATGTTTCTTAGGCATTGTTTTCCGCTTTAGAATCACATATGGTGGTAATTTAGTCCCATCTGCTAAAACCGCCAACATTACCGTGACTCGCATTTTTTCGTTGCCTGTAGTTTTAATTAGGACGGACTTCGCACCTTTTTCGTTCACAGTATAATTAGATGGCATGTAGGAGAAAACCGGAGTTTCATCGGCATTTCCTATTTGGCTCAAACCCCAAGACCATGCATCAAAAGTCCTACTCATTATCCCCTAGGCTACAGTTGCTAGTGAACGAAAGAGTAAAGTTACTAGGATTTATTAAGATTGGCCAATTTTTGTACTTTTTAATTAATTAGATATTTCTCTTAAACTAAAAGGCGTTGGCCCCTAATTCCAAAATGGTATTTTTTTTGACCTAAACTTTCCACTGGTAGAAGATGAATCAAATCTGAGATTTGCTCTCAAAGCGCTCACATCGGTCTGAGTTGCCATTTCTACCACCGTTTCCTTGCTGTTGCTGTGGAGTTCTAAGTTATTGTTACTGTTATTTATTTAAGAAAACAAAAAAAGAAACACTATGAAAACAAAATTTTCCATACTTTTCTCCGAAGCAAAGGCAAGGAGTCAAAAAGTAAGTCTATATCATAAGCCCTATTCAGGACATCGTTTGCTGACCTCATAATTTGAGATAAAGTTTCAAATTTACCAACATCAACTCTCCCACACAAATGGCGGAAGAGTGTGGTATAGATATATATAGAACCATTATTTTTTTAACACAACCATTTAATAAAGCGCATCTGAACTGAACATTACTATATTTGACCTTTTGTGAAAATGAAAATGAAAGAAATTATTGTCACTGAATGTGGAACATTATTCAGCAATGCAAAATTATTAATTGGAGTAATATTTCAAAATGTCAACAACTAAACCATTTCCCACTTATTTCTTCGATCTTGAATAATGTATTCTAAGCCATGCATGAATGCCCGGCACATTTCAGCATAAAATCTACGAAATTTACGTTTTTGACAAAAAATTGTGGAAATTTTTGGGGGGTCGGCTTAAATCCGGGGTCGGCTTCTATTCGGGCAGATATGGTATCTTCTTATTTAAATGCCCATCTGCCTGCCGAAGCTCTCACGATTTCTAATGTGGCCCTCTGAAGCATTCACAACAATGAACGTGGCCCACCACATAGAAAAGGTTGCCAACCCCTGCTTTAGACTGATAAATCAGAATTCTCCAAAAGCCATAAAATGATTGTGAAATTTTATGGCCTTTTGGAGAATTCTGATTTGCAAATTTGATCTTTTGCAATAAGACGAGTTTGGTCTTTCCTTTAATCAAACTGCAAGTTTGACTTACTTTCAAATCGGTTGACAGCTGAAAAATCTTCTTGGCTGTAAACCTTCCCATAGTGTCCACCCACACGTCCACCATCAGCATCATCTTCATCCCCTTCTTCGATTCCTGCATCACCTCCCATTCCTTCAGCAACTGGGCCCCTTCCAAGGCCATCTTCCACAAATACCATCATCTCTCCCCTCCTCCCTCCAGCAAGCATTGGATCGAGCACCCCCTGCCCCCTTTGTACACCACCCAATGCAGCAGGAGATGGAGAATTGGAGCTGGACTGTGGAATACGCCAAGGCAGCAGACCCTTCCTTCTCCACCACCACCACTGTGCCTCGTGTGCTTGTGTGAGGGTGTCAAGGCATCCCAAGAGGTGAAGAGCAGCCTGAATGTGATTAATTTTATTATATTGTATACAGAATCTCTACACTGGTCGATCATTTTTAAGCATATGATCATTATTCTTATTATTTGAACGTTGGTTGCTAAATAATTCATTTCACTAAAATTACAACATACCTGAGATCTTCGAACAGGACAAAATGGAGATGGAGTTACAGGTAATGCAAGTTCAGCACAAAGAATGCTTGGAATGTCAGAGAAATTATCTCTTGGAGAGGAAAGGTATGGCAGTAGAGAGCCCCTTGCCAATGATGCTATTGCATTGTAGCACACCAACTGTCGATTGCGTAGGTTGAAGCTGCAAAAAAGTATCGAAGTTAAATTTATAATGAGAAGATGAAACCATAAATGATATTGAATGTAGGGCGGGATTAGAAATAAGGAGAAAAAATTTGCCATGACTGGGAATTGAACTCTTCTACTTGCTGGGTACATACCGTATATACCTGAATATAAGACGAGGTTTTGTTCCAATTTTTATGACCAAAAAATCACTAGTCGTCTTATAATCGCCCGGTGCATAATAGTTTGACTGACAGAGGAGCAGAAGGCAGAGATAGGTAGAGATGGGAAGAATCAAATAGTTATAATTGAAATACAGGCAGACCTCGTCTTATGTGGCTTTATCTTTCGCGTTTTTCGATCTTTCGCGGTTCTGCATTTGCGACCAGTTTTGTCTTTTGCGGTCTTATGTTTCGCTCTTTCGCAGAAAAAATCACGGAAAAGGCTGCACAAAATTTTCTATACATGGAATGAATCGCGTTTTCCTCACATTTTCTCTCATAGTCAGGCCTGAAAAATGTTGTTACGGTATTCTGATATGTAAAAATATTTACGTAATTTAAAAAAATCGATATGTGTATCTATTTTTTTAAAGTATATATATAAGACACGTGTACGTGTCTTATATATCCTTTTAAATATTTTTAGGATGCAATCCTCCTACACTTTTGTGTCCCTTCACATGTGAAAAGTTGCAGAATATAAGCTGGCATCACCGTTCAGGAGCCTTCTGTATTTATTACGTCAGGGAAGTCCTGAGGGGAAAGACTGAACTCTTGACCCTTCCGATTCAGGATCATTGGGTTATTTGCTCAGATTTGACATAGTTCAAACCAGTGGTGTAACTACCGGGATGCAGGGGGTGCAATGAACCCAGGCCCACTCCACAGAGGGGGCCCACTCAGTGGCGTAGCCAGGACTTGGCCACCGGTTTAGGTTTTTAGCGCTGCATTTTTAGTAAACATAAAAGTCATCCAGAGTAACCAATATCGTACGAAACTAGTCCCACAAAACGAAAATTGCGCAAAAAACAAGATGAAATTAAAAAACGTCACAAAATAACATCTTTTGTAAAACAATAATCAAATCACCAAGGACAGGGATTGGGCAGCGATGAAAGAATATTATCTGAATCAGAAACGCCACAGCCGGTAGAGAATGAATTCGAATGCCCTTTGGGACTGGATACATTAGATGAGTTAAGAAATTGCATTGAATTACCTGATGATATTGATTTACAATCTGCATGCCATAAAGAGAGCCCTATACTCCAAAGATATGAGTGAAACTGAAAAACGAACGATTATTTTACGTGAACCAAATCAACCAAATGGACCGTTTCCTAAAGATCCTAAAGATCACATTAGCTTTGGAGACTAGCCATTCCGTGGTCCTCAAGAGGACAATGATGCTCAACTGATCGATTTGTTATATACCTTGTGTTGTATCAACCAATATAGAAAAAAGCTGTTGATTTGCATTCAGAAATGTTTTTTTCTAAAACGGCATTTGCTATTTCAAATATTTCATTTTGAACTTTTGGCGATAAATACTTTATTTTTCCTTGGAGTGAGTTTAAAAGTTGATCCAACACATTTTCATACTTTGCTAATAGCTTTGTAATTGATAAAAAATTTCGTTTTTTTTGATGAATTATTCGTATTCCCTGTGAAATACTACACCAAAATAGTTTTTTGTTGGCGTTCCTACAGTATTTTGTTAAGAAAATCGAGATCCAGCTATAACATATATATCTCGATCGATCATTCTGAAATAAAATTGAGGCAGACTTCTTTGACCTTCTGCTGAGAGGGTTACCTTCGATCCGAGCGAAGGTTAGGAACCCTCGCAGGGATTGTGCTTCAAAAACTGACCCTACTCCCCTCGTGCCAGGTATAGTTCTATGCTTGCCCCCACACACAAGGGATAAAGCCAAAATTTCTAATAGAGATTTTTGCTAATACATATTAGAAATTTTGTTAAATTTCATAATCACAAAAAATTGCATATTTTGGCGTGATTTTGTATTTATGTAATGTTATAAAACATTGATAAAGTCAAATGTGTTTCGTTTTTATTAAATTGTTTTGTTTTTAAAATTCAATTAGAAACTAACGTGCTATGGACCCACTTTCTCAATTTTGCACCCGGGCCCATGAAACGCTAGTTATGCCACTGGTTCAAATGCTTAAGCTTTGCGTTTTACACATCATTTATTATTGGTGGAGTTTTGCAGAGGTTTTCAGCAATGTAACCCCAAGAAAGACGTGGTCTGCCGTATTTGGGGAATTACTCCCTGCAAGTTAGGCAACCTCCATTTTTTTTCTCGATTCTACTACGGAACTTAAATAATTTATTTTCTGAAACTTTTTTCATCTTCTTTTAACTTGCTTAAGTCTCACTTAATTTTTCCATCTCTTTCTCTATTTTACTGCGGTCACCAATGCAGAGGACAAATGATGATGGGAAGGGAACCAAACCCTGTATTTCCCATTGCCTTAATTACTTCTCTTTCGCGATTTCATCTTTCACGGTGTTTTCAGAAATGTAACCCCCGCGAAAGACGAGGTCTGCCTGTTTTCGATTCTTAAATTCATTTGAAACAATCGATTATTAAAAGTAGTAGTAGAAAATGAATCGATTCAAATGTATTCGAATACAAATACTCTTTTGAATTTTATTATATTTATGCATTTTGCTTCATTTGGTAATTTATTAAAAGTGTTGGCTTGGCTGCCAGACACTGCCACTATGCGATAGCTCGAAATGTTTGTTTGTCAGCTGATGTACAAAAGTCGAATGTACGAAAGTCGAGGACTGCCTGTAGTAATAGTAGGTTGAATGGGCGAAAGATTTTGCACCAACATATGTAATTTTATCCTGTCACGATATCATAGTGTGTTGACCGCAGACAAAGTGAACCATCTATGACTGTAGTAAATTCCATGTGAATTAAAGTCTTTGTGATTGTTAACTATCCAGTTAAAAATATGGGTGACCACGTTGAGAAGAGAGGTTCTACGCATTCACAAATATTGAAATCATTGCGTAATAGTTATGATACAAATTTTAAACTTTTAGTGGCAAAATATGCTGATGAAACTAACAATTATGCTGCAGCAAGAAGGTTTGGTGTCACCGAGCCAAATGTGAGGTGGTTGAAAAAATCGCAGGAAATGCTAAAGTGTACAAGTTCAAATTGGAAAGCATTTTGTGGGCCCAAGGAAGGACGTTATAAAATTTTAAGAGGACCAGTTAATAACATTTGTGCCAAATATTTGTTCCAAAATATTCAATTGAAAATTCCAATCAAAACTGCTTATTTCAATTGGTTCAATGTTCATTACTCAATGGTATAATAAATCTCTGTCATTGTGTGCATAATAAATTTTTTTCCTTTCATTAGGAGTTAAAAATTTGATGTGGCCAACACATGACTTTCTCCATATTTGGAGTATAGATGTTTAAATTATTATGAATAGCATTATGAGACAAAATTATTATTTCGTATCGTAAAAGAATACAGTCGTCCTTATTGCTGTAAATTAGGTATATTTTGAATATGTTTACAGAATTCACCGCTACATGGTGCTGGCGCTGTATACTGGTATTAAGATAAAGTGAGATATCTCCGAAATGGATCGTTCTACGAAAATTTGTTTCAATCAAAACTTGGAAGAAATATTATTCTATACAACTTTGGTCCTTACGAAGATTACCAATAACGATGTTTTTATGATATTTGACGAAAACCGAAAAAGCGGTTATTTATAAATAACTCCCAAACAATCACTCCCATAGAAAATTGTTTCAAATGAAAACTGTAGGAAAATACATTCTCTATAACCATTGTATAGAAATGTATATACAATAATGATGTTTTAATGGAGAAATATTGCAAAAACTGAATCGGGTTTCGAATAAACCTCGACTTCCGGTTATCCGTTATTGTCCAAAAACTAATCAGTTCTTTATGCTCATGCTAAAGTTTTATATATAAAGTTTGGTAACAATATGGAACGTACTTTTTGAGTTAGAGCGCCCACAATCACATACATACACACGCACGCACACACACAGACATCATTTCGAAAATAGTCTAAACGTGTTCTATGGACCTCAAAACGTGTATTTCTGTTGACATCTCGAAGTCAATTTTTTTCGTGAATACAATACTTTCCCATTACTATGTATGGAGAAAGTAAAAATGGAGGGGTCGTCTTATAATCAGAGTCGTCTTATATTCGGGTATATACGGTATTCTAATGGCAAACTATCATGTACCGTATTTGACCGAATATAGCCCCCCTGTTTTTGGCCAAAAATGAAGTGCAAAAGTTGAGGGGGGAGGCTATTTTCGGGCACTAAAAATTTGGTGGGTACAAACAAGTGTGCAAAGCTTCAATAACGATGAATTTCATTCGAGTCAGTAAGTGTTTCTATCCATTGTAAGACTAAACTGCTCGGGTTGCGAATATTTATTTGCGAGGCTGATTGACGTCACCATATAGGAAGAATTTTTCAATTACCTGATCGCCCTCTTTATCGTCAAATTGCATGTTTTACCATATTTGCTCGTGTAAGCCGCACCCCCGTGTATCCTGCGCACCCCGGTTTCTGAGCCAGCTCTAGGGAAAAAATTTATTTGAGCCGAAAAAGGGTTTTTTAAATCACCAATTCCTATTTCTCAAAAATGCTACGCTCGAGTTAAGCATCTTCACACTCCTACGTGACGAATTTATTGGGTGATCTCTTTATATCGGTACTAGCAGAAATCTCCTCGGTAGTCCTCTTTTGTTAAACACTTAACTGTTTTTGTCGTCATATTGGTCATGTTGGGCAGAAATCGCTCCGGGAGCGATCACCGATCATTCTGCTGTACATAATTTTCCAGCCATATGGTCACTGATCCCTGCCGTAGCGGTCGTCATTTTTTTGGCGAACTAAAATTATGATCAGTGATCACGGTGGCTATGACTTTCATAGACGTATCATAGAATAAAGGAACCATCCCCTATCTGAACATGGTAGGCATCGTCTGCCGTGAGAACAAACCCCCCACCAACCCAAACTGGTCGCGCATGCACCGTGGCCTCCGTGACGATTGTAGCAGAAAGCCGTCGAGTTTGGGGAGTACCCGTTAATAAACTTAAAACTCATTTAAAATTTTTATACAATGAATGAAAATGACTAAATACACCGAAATTTAGAAATAGAATAACAGATGCGGCATGGGTGCTAGCTTAACGTATATTTGTTTACCGACACGACATTTTGGGAAAAAAGGTGCGCAGCTTACACGAGGAAATACGGTAATACCAATAAAATTAACCTTATCCGAGAATGGTCTAATTGCCTGGCTAAGCTCGAATTTTAATTACACAAACGAAAGATAGATTAGCATTGCGCATCGAAATATGAGCAAAGTGCGAATTTATATTGCTGCATAAATTGGTATGTTATTTCAACTTGCTAATATTGCTGCATTAATTAGTATGTTATTTCGACTTTTTAAAGTTTATTTTTACTCCCTAAAAATGTATTTTTGTTCATTTCCTTGTCAAATATCTCTTTCGTTAATATACCCTCTGAATTCTGAGGTACAAATCTGAAAACCTTAAAATTCCAATTAGCATGGCGTTTTATCACTCGCTAATTGGTACTTTTTTATTAAATGAGTGCAAGTTTGATATTTCTTCAAATTATACAGCATGTTTCATGGCATTAAAGTCCTAAAAATGATCATGTCCTTTCAGGGTATTAAAACATTTTCTAGATTTGTGTGAGAAAAATGGGTAGGGGGGCTATATTCGGAGCGAGGCTATATTCGGTCAAATACAGTAATTCTCATGTATCAGAATGTGGAATTTCTCTTGATTGGGGCCAGGCTAGCCAAGCAAACATCTACCTTCCAAAACAAATGCCCTCAGGTTCGATTCCTGGTCATTGCAGATTTTTCCTTCTGATTTATAATTAGTGATAGTGAGGTTTGAATGTATTCAATTTTTTATTCCATACTTTAGCCTCATTATTTAAATTTCTGAACAAAAAGTAAAGCCATAGAAAAAATATTTACTAAGTAGAGTAGAACTCCAATTATCCTAACCGAAATCATTCAACACATTGTTGCCTACATTCCTCATTCTTTTGCCCATAACAATTATTTCCAATCAGCTTGTAATTAATTTGATCACAGTTTTTCTATTTTTGTCTTACACTCAGTATATTTTGTTTTCTTTCACAATTCTTTGTGAAAAGGCAATACATTTTAATGAAAAACTTTGTGGTAGTCCAGAATTTAAGGTGGCTGAGGAATTTTAAATTACGACACGGTATATGTCAACTGGATATTTATGGTGAAAAGCTTTCACCTGACTTTCACGGGGCTGATAATTTTGTAAAAATTTCAGAAGACTTAATTCAAAAAGAAAAATACAATGTGGACTTTATCTACAATGCAGATGAAACCGGACTTTACTGGAAAACTCTGACAAAAAAATCACTTGCATCATGGAGCGAATTGACTGCACCCGGTTACAAAGTGTCCAAAGAGAGGGTAACAATTTTGTTATGTGCTAATGCCAGTGGAAATCACAAGCTGCCTGTGCTACTCATTGGGAAATTGGCAAAGCCTCAGGCATTCAAGTGTTTCTGGAATGGTATGACAAAACCTTCATTCCAGAGGTTAAAAAATCAAATGCATGGAGACAGCAATGGAATGGTTGGAGGGACAAGAAGAGTGTGATTCAGTCTAATTGCTTTGTTTAAGAAGATTACGAGATTTATCTGCAAAAAAAATGAAGACTTCTGCAAAACAACTATCAATCATTCACGTTTTGTCTTAAATAAATGAAATTTTATATTAAACTGTTGCATTTTACGTACATTATATATTTTTTGTAGACCACCAATGTAATATAATAATAATTTTTTTCGTATAATGCATTGTAATATGTATTACAACATAAATACATGTTCTAAATACATTAACCTTGTTTACTGTACTCCAATGTTTTATTCTGTCCAATTATCTGAATTTTCGATTATCCGAAGCACCCTTGGTCCCAATTAGATCGGATAATTGGAGTTCTACTGTACGAGGTGCTACCCAAGAGTTCCGGGACTGGCTGCGTGGAGCGCTAACCGGAAGTAGTAGGGACTTCTGTCGCTAGGATGTGCTGAAGACATCCTTTATGAAGCACTGTGTAAAGTTTCAGGTGTGTATGTGCACGTGTTTTCTTTTCATGCGAGTTTTTTCAACCCATCGTTACCGGCGTTCTGCGATTTTCTTGTGTAATGAATTGGCAGACTTGAAGGAGCAGCAGCCAGTCGGGTTAGACTGGTAGGCAGTGCGCCTGCCTTCTAACCCAAAGGTCGCGGGTTTGAATCCCGCTTTGGGCACGGATGTTGTGATGTATGTTGATTTTCTCTAAGAGAATTTGACTGTGCAAAATAACCTTAGCTGTTGACGCAACTAAAAATCCTAATTACTACTACTTGAAGGAGCAGCATGTCTGCATAAAGTTTTGCTTCAAGCTTGACAAAACCGTGTCTGAGACACATGAAATGCTTAAGCAAGCATTCGGTGATGAGGCTATGAGTAGAACCTGGACTTTCGAGTGGTTCTCGCATTTCAAACGTGGACAAATGTCTGTTGAAGGTTCCGAACGTTCTGCCCGGCCTTCAACCAGCACAACGGATGAAAACATGGAAAAAGTGCGACAGGTCATTCGCGAGGATCGTCGGCATACCATCCAAGATGTCAGCAGCATGTCCTACGGGACATGTCAACGAATTCTGTATGATGAACTAAACATGACGCGGATTGCAGCCAGATTTGTGCGTGTTGACCCAGGACCAGAACCGACATTGACTGAGTGTGTGCAGGGAACTCATGCAGCACGTTAGAAATGACCCAAACTTTCTTTCAAAGGTCATTACCGGTGATGAAAGCTGGTTTTATGGCTACGACCCCGAAACCAAGCAGCAGTGGAAGACTCCATCTTTTTCGCGACCAAAAAAAGCAAGGCAGGTCAAGAGCAATGTCAAGAGCATGTTGATCGTCTTCTTTGACATGGAGAGAATTGTCCATAAGGAATTTCTTCCGCAAGGTCAGACGGTGAATCAGCAGTTTTACACCAAAGTCCTGAAGCGTTTGAGAGAGGACGTGAGACAGAAACGGACTGAGAAGTGGCGCACACAAGACTGGCTACTGCATCACGACAATGCGCCCGTGCACACCACTCTGTCTGTGCAGCAGTTCTTGGCCAAGAACAACATGGCAGTGGTCCCCCATCCTTCCTACTCCCCTGACTTAGCCCCCTGCGACTTCTTCCTGCTCCCCAAGATGAAAATTCGTATGAAGGGGCGGAGATTTCACACTGTTGAGGACATCCAGGCGGAATCGCAGGAAGTGCTGAACAGCATTTCAAAATCACAGTTCCAGAGGTGCTTCCATGACTGGCAGAGGCGCTGGGATCATTGTATCAACTCCCAACGGGACTACTTCGAGGGTGATGGTGGCGATTAGAACCTCTGGTAAGCCTACGGTAGTTTATGGCTACAGTCCCAGAACTTTTGGGTAGCACCTCGTATATCAAAAGTACATAGTTTCAATACTTAAGTTTTTTTGTTTTAATTTACTATCATATTTTATTAGATTACAAATACATATTAAGAAATATCCTGTTTTTCTCTAATTGCTCAATTCACATTTTGTATTGTTCGGTAGATGAAGATAAGGAAGATCAGGTAAGAGTCCTGGATACATAAAGTTCTGGAAGTGAGGCCATAGAGAGAATAAATTAATGTAAAAGGATTAAGATGATATAATTCTGTACCTCCATAAGACATTATAAACAGGATCCAAGCAAGCAGCAGTGCCAGTGAACTTGACTTGCTCTTTCCCACTGAAAATCGCACAGCTACCTTCCCGTCTTCCAATGGAAAGACAGTGGAATGGTCCTTGAGTTGTGGCAGAAGTGACACCATCTTCACCACTGTTATCCCAACCCCCAGTTGGTAAGAGCACTGAAAGTTTAACATTGTAAAGTCACTTAAATAAAATCTAAAGATAGGGAACATATTGAGTTTAATCATGAAAATTAAACTTAACTCTCTCCACAGCCTTAATATTTTCTAGTTTAAATTATTATTATTATATATTATAATCTGTTCTCCAAGTTAGGAGCGGCTACGAACAGCGTCTGTTCCCCATGTTAGGGGTGGCTAAATGTATGGGCGGAAGGCAACGGGAAACCACCGCTTTAATCTATCCCATGTATAGACATCATGGCGAAGTCTTCTTTTGTTAAATGTTCTGGAGGTAAAAAAGCCTCCCAATCGGATCTCAGGGGGAGGCAGCATGAGAAGTTTCATGAAGAGCAAGTGGGAAGGGAAGATGGAAAGAGGATAAGGATAGGCACGTGGAATATAAGAACTCTTCTACAACCAGGAAAATTGGAAAATCTTAAAAGAGAAATGAGGATAAACAGGATGGATGTAATTGGAGTGAGTGAAGTGAGATGGGAAGGAAAAGGGGAAATAAAGAGTGATGATACTGTGATATACTACTCAGGAATTAGAAGAGGGAGGAATGGAGTAGGAATAATTTTAAATAAGGGAATAGCAAAATGTGTAAAGAGGGTGATTTACGTAAATGACAGAGTAATTGGTCTTAGAGTAGGAATGTACCCAAAAGATTTATTGTTGATACAAGTGTACATGCCGACCAGTCAGCATGAAGATAAGGAAGTTGAAGACGTATATGGAATGATTGAAAATATTATGGAGGAGGAAGGTAAGGACTGCTGCAAGATAGTGATGGGAGACTGGAATGCTGTGGTAGGAGAAGGAAGAGAGGGGCAAGTAGTTGGAAAATATGGACTGGGGATAGATAGATAGATAGATAGATAAGTGGCTTTATTTTCAGGGCGAAATTGAGACCATAAGGTCCCCTCTTCCATTTAACCCTAAGGAATGAAAGAGGCGAAAGACTTGTAGAATTCTGCAAGAAGATGTTTATATCAAATACATGGTTTGAAAACCATAAGAGAAGGATATACACATGGAAATCGCCAGGAGACGTAGCCAGATATCAAATTGACTTTATACTAATGGAAGAAAGATATAGGAATGGAGTGAAAAAGGTATATGGACTACCAGGAGCAGACATTGATAGTGATCACGTACTCCTCCTGGCAGAAGTAAAACTAGTTTTAAAAAAGATTAAGAAAGCAAATATAGTAAGGAAATTGGACTTAGGGAAAATAACAACTGTGGGGAAAGGAATAATAGGTGAAAAATTAGCTCGAGCAATGAAAGGATGAAAGGGAGAAGAGGAGGATGTAGAGGAATCTTGGAATAGGATTAAGAATGCTATTAAGAAAACAGCAGAGCAGGCTCTTGGGTTTTTCAGTGGAAAGAGGATAAAGAAACCATGGGTAACAATGGAGATGCTTGAAAAAATGGATGAAAGAAGAAAATATAAGAATAAAAATGATGAAAACAGTAAAAGGACACACAGGAAGCTAAATAATGAATTAAGAAGAGAAACCCAGAGAGCAAGGGAGAGATGGCTGGAGAAAGAATGCTCAGATATAGAGGATCTAGAGAGGAAAGGGCTGTATGACCTCATGTATAAGAAAGTTAAAAAGGTAACATGGGATAGGTGGAGAACAAGTGCATGCGTAAAGGAAATTGCAAATAAAGAAGATAGAGTGCTATACAAGGAAGAGGAGGTGCTTGATAGATGGAAAGAATATATGGAGGAGCTGTACACAACAAATGAGAAACCAAAGGATCTCTATATTGAAGAGCAGGATGAAATAAAGGAGGACGAATTAGAAGCACCAATACTAAAGACAGAGGTTCTACAAGCGATTAAAGATATGAAGGATGGGAAAGCCATGGGGATAGATGAGATACCAATAGAATTATTTAAGTGCCTTAATGAAGAAGGATTAGAGGAAGTGGTGAAGTTGTGCAATACAATCTATGACAGGGGGAAGTGGCCGGGGAATTTGTTAAAACAGTCATGATTCCAATTCCAAAGAAACAGGAAACTAGGAAGTGCAGTGAGCACAGAACAATTAGTTTAATTTCACATGCAGCAAAAATTGTTTTAAGGGTCATGAATAGGAGATTAATTAGTAAAATGGAAGAAAGTGTTGCAGAAGAGCAGTTTGGATTTAGAAAGAAAAGGGGCACAAGAGACGTAATAGGGCTAATGAGAATGATTGGGGAGAGATATACAGAAAGACGTAAAGGAATTAGTCTATGTTTCATAGATATGGAGAAGGCATTTGACCGAGTGGATTGGGTAAAACTCATGGAAATATTAAAAGGAAAAAGAATAGACTGGAAAGATAGAAGATTAATTAAAGAGATATACATGAAACAGGAAGCAGTCTTGAGGATAAAGGATGCACAGACCAAATGGTTTGGCCTAGGAAGAGGAGTGAGGCAAGGGTGCTGCGTATCGCCTACCTTGTTTAATATTTATATAGAAGATATGCTTAACAACGGAATAGATGATGATAAAGGGATTAGTATTGGAGGTAGAAAAATAAATTGTATAAGGTTTGCTGATGATATGCTCATCCTGGCAGAAGAAATGAAGGTTATTCAAGAAATGATTACCAAGCTAGAAAATAAGATGATGGAATATGGTATGAAAATGAACATTAAGAAAACCAAAGTAATGAGAATAGGGGATGAGGAAACTATGAAGGTGTTAATGAAGGATGGAAGGATTGAGCAAGTAAAACAGTATAGATATTTAGGATGATTGCTGGCAGACGATTGGAAGAGCGGAAAAGAAATAAGATCAAGAATAGCAATGGCAAAAGAATCATTTTATAGGAAAAAACAGTTATTGTGTGGTAAAATGGAATTAAATTTGAGGAAACGTCTTGTAAAGTGTTATGTTTGGAGTGTGCTACTTTATGGATGTGAAACATGGGCATTAACAAAGAGAGATAAGAAAATGTTAGAGGCATTCGAAATGTGGGTGTGGAGACGATTGGAGAAAATTAAGTGGACTGAAAAGATAAGAAATGAAGAAGTATTAAGAAGGGTGGAAGAGAGGAGAAGGATACTTGAAACAATTCAGAAGAGGAAAGGTAATTGGTTGGGGCACATCTTGAGAGGAGGAAGTTTGTTGACGACGATGCTGGAAGGATCAGTAGAAGGTGGAAAGAAGAGAGGACGTAGGAGGATAAAAATGATTGATGACCTAAAAGGAAGGGGTAGATATCAGGAAATGAAAGAACTGGCAAGGAACAGGGAGGAATGGAGACAACGCTGGTGCCAGGGACCTGCCCAAGGGCAGAGAACCTGATGATGATGATGATATTATAATATTTTTGTGAAGGATAAAAACACTGGGTCTCATAAAAATATGCAGCCAAAATCAATTTTTTTATAAATGCTAACATTAGTATTAACTAGACCAGCATTTCTTAGTCACTGGTCTGCAATATTCTATTTTTCTCATAAAAGTTCTATAATGGGCAGAATTGATTAATGAGAGGTTTGCGTTTTCAGTTGTCAAAGTGTAAAACTGTGCAATAGTTAATAGTTAAAAATTGATTTTACCAGTCCTTGGTGAAATACGGAGATAATACAATGATCCACATTATCCTGCTGACTGAGAACTGCTGATCTAGACCACTGGTAACATTAATATTATCTATGGCAACACTTACATATGCAATTCCTGTTAGCAAGGAGAGTCGAACGTGAGAGAGATGCAGCATTTATCAATGATTCTTCAATGCGTATAAAAGTATGCTCAGCAGAAGCTCCGATCCACGAGGATCTTCTGCCATGCCGAGGTCCAATGCCTGGTATTGACCCAGGTATACTATTCCATGGATGTGGAGGCAATGGAGCAGTTGAAGCTTCTGACGATGACACACCAGATACTACTGAAGGACTGGATGCCTCTGTTACCAGCAAGTGAATACTAACAGACTCTGAGGTTGACGTCTCAGTGGGTCTTCTTGCTGGAACACGACCTAACTGCCCTTTCTGTAAGAGCAAAAACAATTTCATGATTTGCTTGGCACAATCAATATTCTCTTAATCCCATTAATGGAAAATTAGTGCATAAATTTTTTGGATACACAATATAGTAATTTGGGTCAAAAATTTAACATCACATTATACAGGATATTTCAGAAATGTGCTTCATATATACAAGGTATTTTGATAATGTATTTCATAATCCAAGGAAGTTCAGTTGGTCAACATGCATCGACAAACACTTCCTACCCAAGTTAATGTCACTTTGCGTTCATTTTACTTTGGCAGAATGTGCAAGACTCTTATGAAAGAGTCCATATTCATCCAAGCATTTTTCTAACATGTAAGCCAAACTTTAATATGTCATACAGAAGCCTACATAAAGATACAGGAGTACTGCAGAATCTCTGCTGCTACATATGGATATGAATAAATTATTTACACAACTGATATCTAACTATATATTAATTTTATGTTGATGTCTGTCGACATTTGTGTACAATTTATATTGGCGTATTTCTCAAGAACAGTTCGTTGTAAAGATATGCGGTAAACGGCATTTTGTTTATACTAGCTATGAGATCCTTGGAAAAATACTTTCGTTTGCTAAAGTGTCCCAGGTTCGAATCCAGGAGACAATTATTTTCCCATAAGTTTACATGGGATTTTCGATTTTTCAGAGTGCAAGGTTTTTTTCCTTCACTCATTAACCCTCGATTTAATAGACCTCGGTTTAGCGGACTTCGGATTTAATGGACAAAACCTGCTGGGTCCGAGTTTTGTGCAAATTTTAGGCAATAACGGACTTCGCCCCAAACAATGGGGCGTTGTTTGGCGAATCACTCCGGACAATGAGGTACACTGTAATGTACAGTGTATACAATACAGCTGACTCAAACAAAGTGGTTATCTCAGCCTCTTTGTTTGAGCTCTTTCTATCTCCTTAGCAACTCGGAACGAGCATGAAAAATCTGAAAAATTTCAAAAAATAATGCGTATTTCTGAAAACTTCCACCGTGTAACACGTAAACATTGCAAGAATACGATAGTATAGAGTTTTAGTCGTCGAATAAAGCAAAAACACAGAAAATTGGTCCATATTTACGTATTTTGATGAATGAAGGCATAAAACCTTGCACTCTAAAAATCGAAAATCCCGTGTGAGAAAATATAATTGGCTCCTTGATTCAAACCCGGGACACCTTAGCAAACAAAAATATTTTTCCAGGGACCTCCTCATAGCTAGTATAAACAAAACGCCATTAGCCGCATATCTTTACGATGAACGATTCTCGAGAAATACGCCGCTGTAATGCTTCACGCACATACGATTAGAATTTTAATATTATAAGATTGTTGTTGTTGTCATTGTTATTACAGTAAAGTATTATTATAGACAGTAATTATCATTATGTAGTATCAGTAAAGTAGGTTTTCTCATGTACAAATGTGTTTTTGGGCTCGAAAAATCCCATACTCCATTTAATGGACATTCGGCTTTAACGGACAACCCTCCCCCCTATTAGTCCATTCAATCGACGGTTTACTGTACGTAAATATGGACCAATTTTTTTCTTTTTTGCTTTATTCGATGGCTAAAGCTCTATACTATCTTATTCTTGCGATGTTTACATGTTACACGGTCAAATTTTTCAGAAATACGCATTATTTTTTGAAATTTTGCGGATTTTTCGTACTCATTCCAGGCATTGCCAAGGAGACTCTCATTGTTGCCTCTGATTCATTTAACGCCAATTAAACCTTCAAATAGACAAAAGAAAAGAGTTATTCGCATCGAACTGTTGTTTGAGCATCAAAACTAATGAAACATAGCAATGTAAATATTTATGGATAATTAGTCTGTTGACTGCGTATGGGAAGCACTTCTAGCTGTGTCTTCAGAAACTACATAAACATTAGTCAATCTGTTAAACATTTAAGAATTAATTACGTCTGAACGAATAAAAATTTTCAAATTTCTATAATCCCGTTTTCATTATTTGGCAAATTCTACATGTAGAAAAAATTTCAGCTTGATAGCGCATTTAGAAGTACCTAAACCATGAAATGTTAGTAAAATAGTTTATAATTTTTACCGGCCAAGAAAATAAATATTGTTACAATTTTCCAATTATTCCTCCGATTATTTTTTTTGGTTCACCTATGTATTAAATTTCAGCTCTTCAGCTAATATAGTTTGGGCCAGACATTAGTATCCTCCTATATATATCCTATATATCATTCTATAAGCACTCTTCTTACAGAGGAGGATATAGGATACGAGTAAAGTTGCTTGCATACTGCAAGCACATTTATTAATCAAAGTAAGATAATGCATAGCAGAATAGACAGACTGCCGCAAAACTTCCAAGTAGCACTGAAAGGCGCAAAGGGAGTCACAAAACGTCAACAATGTCGGCGCTCTTCAAATATCGAAGTTACTATCTCGAAAAAGAAGCAAGATATCGGAATGACTCTTTTAAATAATTAAAGCTGAATCCTTCTTCTACATTTCACAGGAGTCATTTTTCTTCTATCTATAACACAATGTAAGTTAGTCAGAGATTATCTTCGGGATGTTTTTACGATTCAGCCTTGCAGAAAACTATTTTTAACAACAACTGTATCAGTTATATCTACTATTTAATGGGTTTGTCAGCATGTAGAATGTTTGTATAAGCTGCAGAAAAAATTTCACGTGATTCCGGCGAATACACTGCGAGTTATCGTCGTTTAAGTTTTAAAGCAGCAGAGCGGTTCTCAGCGTGTCTACGGCTAGGTATTTAAAATATATGAATTTTTAGCAGCCACAATATATTACTTCTATGAAATTTTCAATGTTATTTACCACCGGAACATTATTTTCTAACTTTGTTAAAATTTTCAGCTTCCTGGATCTTAAGAAAGTACATAAACATTAGTCAATTTGTTAAACATTTGAGAATTTATTACGGCCGAACAAATAAAAATTTTCAAATTTCTATATTCTCGTTTTCATTAATTGGCAAATTCTACCTCTAGAAAAAATTTCAGCTGTATAGAGCATTTAGAAGTACCTAAACCATGAAATGTTAGTAAAATAGTTTATAATTTTTACCGGCCAAGAAAATAAACATTGTTCCAATTTTCCAATTATTCCTCCAATTATTTTTTTCGGTTCACCTACGTATTAAATTTCAGCACTCCAGCTATTGTAGTTTGGGCCAAACATTAGTATCCTCCTATATATAAATATCCTATTTTTTATCCTATACCCTCTGTAAGAAGAGTCGATATAGAATGATATATAAGATACAGGAGGATACTAATGTCAGGCCCAAACTATAATACTTGGAAAGCTGAAATTTAAAGCATACGTGAACCGAAAGAAATAATCTGAGGAATAATTGCAAAATTTCAAGAAGGCTTATTTTCTTTGCCGGTAAAAATTATAAAGATGTTTACTAACATTTCAAGGTTTAGGTACTTCTAAATGCGCTATGAAGCTGAAATTTTTTCTACATGTAGAATTTGTTAAATAATGAAAACGGGATTATAGAAATTTGAAAATTTATATTCGTTCGGACATAATAAATTCCAAAATGTTTAACAAATTGACTAATGTTTATGCACTTTCTGAAGATCCACGAAGCTGAAAATTTTAACAGAGTTAGAAAATAATGTTCAGTGGTAAATAACATTTAAAATTTTAGAAATATTTATTGTTGTGGCTGATAAAATTCAAAAAATTTAAACAATGAAATTCATATAAATGTACTTCTAGAGGTGATACATTCATGAAATTTTGCATAAATGTGAGGTATCCGTAAAAAATGCTAAAAACCTATAAATGTTTTATAATTATAAATTTTAGGGGTTGTTTTTACCCCAATATTGATTATATGGAAAAACACGTAAATCGACAAGAAGGTATAAACTGTTGCTTTTAAAAATTATTTGTCGGCTCATACTCTTTGTTTAGGGTGAGAGAAAATGCTTGCAGAATGCAAGCACGCCTTCACTAGTATCGTATACCTTCTGTAAGAGGAGTCGGTATAGAATGATAGCATATTCTCCTCTGTAAGACGAGTGCTTATAATAGAATGATATATAGGATATATATAGGAGGATACTAATGTCTGGCCCAAACTACAATAGCTGGAGAGCTGAAATTTAACACATAGGTGAACAGAGAAAAATAATCGGAGGAATAATAGGAAAATTGCAACAATGTTTATTTTCTTGCCCGGTAAAAATTATAAACTATTTTTCTAACATTTCATGGTTTAGGTATTTCTAAATGCGCTATCAAGCTGAAATTTTTTCTACCTGTAGATTTGGCCAAATAATGAAAACGGAAATATAGAGATTTGAAATTTTTTATTCGTTCGACCGTAATAAATTCTCAAATGTTTAACGAATTGAATGATGTTTATGTACTTTCTGAAGATCCAGGAAGCTGAAAATTTTAACAGAGTTAGAAAATAATGTTCCGGTGGTAAATAACATTGAAAATTTTAGAAATATTTATTGTTGTGACTGTTAAAAATTCATAAAATTTAAACAATGAAATTCATATAAATGCACTCTTAGAGGTGCTACATTGATGAAATTTCGCATAAATGTGAGGTTTTCGTAACAAATGATAAAAGCCTATAAATATTTTATAATTATTCATTTTAGGGTTTGTTTTTATCCCAATATTTTCAAAACAGAAAAACATGTAATTCGGAGCCAAGATGCAAACTTATGCGTTGAAAATTATTTTTCGGCTTTTATTTTTACTTCAAGGTGAGAGAAAATGCTTGCAGAATGCAAGCACAATTAACTAGTATCCTATATATATCCTCTGTAAGAAGAGTCGATACAGAATGATATATATAGGATATAGAAGGATACTAATCTCTGGCCCAAACTACAATAGTTGGAGAGCTGAAATTTAATACATAGGTGAATCGAAAAATATACTGTAGGAGAAATTGTAAAATTGCAACAATGTTTATTTTCTTGGCCGGTAAAAATTATAAACAATTTTACTAACATTTCATGGTTTTGCTACTTCTAAATGTGCTATGAAGCTGAAATTTTTTCTATTGGTAGAATTTGCCTAATAATGAAAACAGGATTATAGAAATTTGAAAATTTATATTCGTTCGGCCTTAATTAATTCTTAAATGTTAAACAAATTGACCAATGTTTATGTACATTCTGAAGATCTAGGATGCTGAAAATTTTAACAATGTTAGGAAATAATGTTCCAGTGGTAAATAACATTGAAAATTTCGTAAAAGTTTCATATTGTGGCTGTTAAAAATTCATAAAGTATAAACAAAGAAATTCATTATATGCACTTCTAGAGGTGCTACATTGATGAAATTTTGCATAAATGTGAGGTATTCGTAACAAATGCTGAAAACTATAAAAGTTTTATAATTATAAATTTTTGGGGTTATTTTCACCCCAATACTGACTATAAGGAAAAACACGCAAATCAGCAAGAAGGTGCAAACTGTTGCGTTTAAAAATTATTTGTCAGCTTATACTCTTTAGGGTGAGAGAAAATGCTTGCAGAATGCAAGCACACCTTCACTAGTAATATATAGTCGCCATCTTGTCCCCCTTGTCTACGTAACCCATGTGGCAATTGTAGTCTTCGATAATTTCCGGCCGCAGAGCATTTCCCCGCTCATCACTGAAATTTCCTTCTCCCGGTGGATCGTGAATAATGGTGTAAGTATAAAGACAATATATAAGGGCAAAGGGAGAATGAGTATAAAAAAATCAACTTACCAAGGAAAGAATAGAGATTTTCACTTTTCTATCAAGAAAAAAATTCTCGTCCCAACTAACACCCTGTTCGAAAGTCTGCTAATGAATTAATATACGCAGGCTAAACATGTAGAAGAAAAAAGGGAGGAAGAAAATAACGGTAAGGGTTTCAAGAAACTTCTCCTATACAAGGACATTTTTATTGCCCACACGTGGGGTGTGAAGTGGGTTATGGTTAGAGAGCAGCTGGGTTAATTGTAAGTCTCTCTCCTTTACTCTTGGTGTAAGGTCTCCTCACCCTCAGTATTGGAACCTATGGCGTGCTTCCTCAACAAATCTTAAGAAGAGGCTTCTAGGATGATCCCTCCAAAATTTTACACATCCAGGATGAATGCACCGAGGTTATACTAATAACATTTTGCCGAAATTTGCTCAGCGGGTTGCATACCTTTTTGGCCAACGCAAGTTACTGACAACTGCATATGCAGTACTCCTCAAAAAATAAATATTATTAGAAATTTCGACATTTTCCCTGTTTAACATCATATTTAGAACATAAATGTGAAGTCATATTGAATTTCTTCAATAAAAATTTTTCCCATAATCCGGTGATATGCAATAATTTTTTTCTGCAATGAACGTGTAATGTGAGGTAAAATGCCTTTTTATTTTAATACTTTGCATTTCATTTATATTTCATTAATTATTCAACAAAAATTATTTCACTAAACCTTCAGTTTATTTAAATCGCATAGAGGATCACAGATCCGGGGCTGCCCTACTATAGTCGATCCAACATCGGAAGACTGCTGGCCTCGAAAACGGGGCGTACACCAGTTAGCAGCAGCCAATAGGAGGTTTGTTAGGGAAGGTAGTGGGGAGGAAACCAGTCTCACTCCTGCTCTCGAAGAGATTGCATTGGACTGCGTTGCCATATCTACCGCCGTTTTCTTGCTGTGGAATTCTAAGTTATTGTTACTGTTATTATTTGTTATTATTTTTGTTATCAGTTTCGTTGTTTTTGTTACCCTGCTGAGTTCGTGATCTGCAATGGCTAACAGGAGGGAAGTTGTGCACTGCCAAGCACGAAAAATTATTCATAATGTATATGAATATTTTAAGCGCGAGGCAGAGAATAAGGGGCCGATCACCGATGTGGCCAAAGTGCAGGTGAGAGTAGCAGAGGCCTGCTTAATTTCTAAGAAGACAATGTAATAGAGCCCCTTATAATCAATTTAGGTGAGAGTGATAGTGCTTCCTCTAGGGAAAGTGACACAGACATAAGCGATTGATATCGCACGATTTACCTATTATAGTTAGGCTTTTCATTTATTTCATTTAGGTTTTTGTTATTTAGTCTAGTTTTTCAGTTATTGAATGTAGTTCTTTAGTTATTGAGCCTATTTTTTAGTTATTTAGTCTTATTTTTTAATTATGTAGTGTAGGCTTTCATAGTAATAGGGACCATTAAAATCAAAAAAGGAAAAAAAACAGTTTTAACTTCGCCAGTGCCGGTCCAAAGCCCGGATCAAAAAGAAGGATGGGAAGTATTTTATTTAGAAACTGCGTAGTATATCAGCTGAGCAAGAGCTGGCAGCGCGCACCGATATCTGCTCTCCCGCACGAAAGTTGAGAGGGGCGATGGAAGGGGAAACGTTCGTGATTGGCTACTTGCTCTAAGTAGGCCAAGAGACTTCAGCTAGCGAACAGACTATAGTTGGTCTTAATTTGTGATAGTGATTGACAACAGTGTCAATAGCTTGTCTAGGAAGTGTATGTTGAACCATACTGATAGAAACTTTTTGCTTCAGTTTGACCTCTTGAATTCACACACTGAATTATGAAACATCCAAAAACATCTTGATCATAATACAGTCAAACCTCGAGATAGCGCTCTCGTATATAGCGCCACCCCCGTAAAGTGCCAATGAATACTTGTGAACGGATCTTCTCCATAAATATTAAATAGGGGAATCCCTTGGTAAAGCGCCACCCACCCCCGCATGCCACCATATCTGTGAATTACTAAATGCACGATTTTTCATTGCAAACGAACCCATTTAACGCCAAACCTACATACCAGTCTGCCTCTTTTTTTATTAAAGGTAGGGGCTCCGTCTTACCATCCATTTTGACGGTGCAGGAACGATTAGTCTGTGGTTTTGATACCACACATGCTCCATTTTACTCTCCGTTTTAAAACTGCACAGTCAAAACGGACGGTGAGACGGAGTTTTAGATATTATCGTCTTCCTCTACGAACAGAAATGTGGGCTCTTATGCGCCCTATGGTGTATAGTCTGGGAAAAAATTCTTTGCTTTTTTTCTCATCCAAAATCTGCCATTCCTTCCCTGCTAGTTCCTGTAGACAGAACGTTTTACTTTCGTGCTTCAAATGCCTTTCTGATTCGTTACAGCTTTAAACAGGTATTTTTTAAATATTTTATTGAATATTATTAGTATTATTAATGAATAATATTTAGTATTATTACTATTAAATATCAATTTCAGAGCGTAACTTTTTTCTTCATTTTCATTAAACTTAATTCAGGAGTACTGACCTTTTAAAATGAGTAAGGGGACAGTGTTGAATGTGACTGAAAAGAAAGAGGTATGCAGTTACAAAGAAGAATACCCTGGTAACAGCCAACAGATCATTGCAGACCACTTTTCTGCTGTATGGGGTAAACCAATAAGTCGGCGCTGTGTTGGAGACATTCTTAGTGAAAAAAATAAGTGGCTGAATCAAAAAAGTGAATCTGTGAAGCGGCTTAAGGGACCAAAACATGAAAAGCTAGAGGATGCGTTAGTTATTTGGATAGGACAGGTTAATGCAAGAAATGGAACGGTAACTGATGAAGTAATTAAGGAGCAGGCGAAATTAATGGGAGAACAGATGGGTATCAGAGATTTTATATACAGCAATGGTTGGTTGCATCGTTTTAAGCAGTGCCATCAATTGATTCAATGAAACAGATATGGAGAAACAGCTGAGGTTGACAAGGAAGTAGTGGAACGATAGCGTCAAAAAATGTTTGATATTTAAAAAAAATATGATCACAGTGACATTTATAACATGGATGAAACCGCTCTCTTTTATAGAATGCAACCAGACAAAACAATATCAAGAAGTACTGTGAAAGGGTGTAAAAAAATAAAAGCAAGGGTCACTCTTACATTTTGTACAAATGCTGACGGGAGTGACAAAGGGACTGTTACTGTAATTGGAAGGGCAGCAAAACCTCGGTGCTTTAAGAATTTCAACCCATCAATTTACGTGAATTATAGACATAATAGGAAAGCATGGATGACTGCAGTAGAATTTTGTGTGTGGCTGCAGAATTTCTACAAAGAAATGAAAATTAAAAACCGCAATGTGCTTTTGCTTTTAGATAATGCTCCTTGCCACAGAGAAGTGAATCTTAGTAATGTGACACTCGAGTTCCTATCTCCTAATTGCACAGGTTTCCTACAGCCTCTTGATGCTGGAATTATTAAGAGTTTTAAGGCACATTATAGGCGACATCAGGTGAAGAAGATAGTAGAGAGCATCAACAATAATTGTTCACTTGAATTGTCCTTGAAAGACACATTGTATATGATCAAACTTTCATGGGATGAAGTTTCACCGCAAACAATAAGTAACTGTTGGGCTCACACTGGGCTTATCGAAAAAGTTCACTTAGAAGAAATAGAAGATAATCCTATTCAGGAGTTGCGAATAGCCATGGACGATCTTCCAGCTGTGAGTGAATCTATGACTCCTGAAAATTTTCTTGCAGTTGACCAAGAAGAACCTGCTTTTGAAGAAATGACAACCGAGGAAATTGTGGAATTAACACAAAGAAATGAGCTTTCATTTGACAGTGATAGTGAAGAAGATGAGATGGAAGTTTGTGAAAAAGTGACAGCTAAGGAGGCTAAAGTATGCCTTCACAAAATTCGTTGATACCTTGAAGAGAACTCAGACGACAAAGACGTAATGAAACATGTTGTAGCTCTGGACATTTCTATAAGTAAAATTGATGACAAAAAGAAAATTCAAACAAAACTGGATAAGTATTTTGTCAAAAAGTGAGTTTTACTATACCTATTTTCATTTGTATTGTAAAATCCTGTAATGCATAACTCACGTTTATTCGATAAACTGGACAATTATTGTAAATGAAGCAAATTTTATTCCTCATAGTCATTAATAACCTTTACTTTGCGCATCCGGGTAATCCCTAAATATTTTTCTATCTGCATTATATTTCTTTATATCGTTCATATGCACAAATATATTTGATATTCCCTTTTTTCTCTAGAGAAAATAATGTCATAATTCTTCAATTTCGATTTAGCTTTAATGCCAATGTCAGAGGCGAACAAATGGTGGCGCTAAGTCGAGGTTCGACTGTATTTTATTTTCAGAGTTATCAATTTTGAGACAGCACATTATCATCAAACCTCTGGGCTCCTTATTTATGATTTTAATACTTTTAGTAGAATAATCATTATACAACATCTGGCATTTTTCAAATACCAGATATTTTGTTGAAAGAAAACAACATGCTGCTAAAAATGCACGTCTTAAATTATTGAATTTTTTCTCAAAACTCATTAGATTCCATTTTTTAGATTGAATAAAATGACATGAAATACAATTATTACTCCAGAAAATATTGTATTTCTTATCATGATCTCATTATTAAACAATGATTTGAGAGCAACTGAAGCTGAAAACTTTTCGGTAAATGATACAAGTTTCCCAAAATATCAGAGACCAGAGCATGTTCCATCAAACTATACATCTTTTTTGTTTCTCCTGACATTGCTGCTATAAAGGGTTTCATCTGTATTGTTCTCATTTAGAAATTAGATTTAAAATAACAACATGATTTGCATTACTTCTCAAATTAAAAAATACATTATTGTCATACAATCACAAGTTCATTGGAACACATTAATTGTAATCTAGAAATGAGAATAAAATATAATAAATGGAAAAAACCAACCATGGAGAGAAGTAATATTTGTTAAAAAAAACTTACCTGAAAACTTCCGAAAGTAAACACTTCTCCATCTGCAGTAAGCAGCACTGTATGATTGGACCCAGCTGCAATTTGCACCACTATTCTAGGATGTCCTAGATGAGGAGCAGATGAAGAAGAAGCTCCAGAGACAGGAGGGGCATGTGGGGGCAACCTTATGAGGATAGGACCACCTCTTGGTGCCAAGTCTCCAACACCTAGCTGACCATGTGAGTTGCTACCAAATGTGTAAACAGCACCAGAAGCTAGCAAGAGAACTGAATAAAAATACAATTAAATAAATAAATGCCAACTCAAGGAGGCAAAATGAGATATTACAATATGAAACATGGATTGTATAATAGTAGCACATTCACATATTAATGACTGATGTAATGTGATTGACAAAGCATTAAAATGATCCATTTCTGCTTTGATTTTTATAATTAAATTAGGAAAATATAACAAATACTAGTGATGTAACTGTTACTATATGTTAAACTATAAATTAACAACGTGAAAGTAATTAATGCATAATTTAGGAAAATATATATACAGTAGACTCCCGATTATCCAGGATGGTATGGAATAAACTAATCCTGGTTCAAAAAATCCCGGTTAATCTAACATCCATTTGATATACAGTAAGTCCACGACCAACAAGGTTAATTCGTTCACAAAATTCCCATGCAAGTAGAAAAATCATGTAAATTGAACAATAATTAAACCAATACCATTGTGAAAGCAATGCAGTCAGCTATGCAGTACTTGCGGAAATGTATAGAGCTTCAGCGGAAACGTATGGCAAACGCGATCTTTTGAGCGTCAGTTCAAATAACCTGATTCATGCGGCGATTCAACAAATTTGTTTGAATACAGTTACGAGATAAACTTCACGCACTTGATTAAAAAAGAAACGAAGTTAACAATATCACTTGTCTGCTGCTTTCCTGCGTATAGCGCTATGTATTGAGCAACTGTCTAACGCGTTAAACTACTGCTGTTAAACGTGCTCATGAGTTACGCCGTGTTTCTGTGTCTGGTTTTACTGTATTAAAACAATAAGATCATAGAAAAAAATTTTAATGAAAAATACGTACTTACTTATTCCAATTTTATTTAAAATACGATAGCAAAGAAGTTTGCTTTTTCGATTCGTTAATCTTTCGGCATATGGTGCTGCACAGATTTCTCAGCATTAGTTTCTCAGCCAGGGTGCTGTCTTGCTGTCCCTCTAAATAATCCAGCAGAGCTTCGGTGTGAGTTAAACCAGTGCTGTGACTGATACTTTGCTCTGGTATTAGGTTGTCCTCTTCCTGCTCCAAATCATCGACCGCCATTACATCGTCGACATCGACGGTATTGATACGTTCCACAATTTCTTTGTTATTCAAAACTTCATGGCCGGCCAAATTTTGGTCTGCATTTAACCACCCGCGCACTGTTTCCTCATCAACATTCGCACATCCACTAATGCTGTGTAAATTATGCAGTAGTTCAGGCACCGTTTCATTGAAACTGTCCTCAAAACCATGAAATTCCTTGTCGTTTCCCGGTAAAATTTTTTTTAATGTCGAACTTTTCCCGGTAAAATTTTTCGCCATAATTATTTTAATGTCGAACTTTTCACTGTTTTCCAAGCTGCAGAAATTTCATAAATAGCATCCAATACAGTTAGCTTTTTCCAAAACAACAGCAAATCATCACCGTCTTCCTTTACGAACTTCAACAGCAAGTTTCTTCGATAAATTGTTTTCATGTTTTGTATCACTCCTTGATCCATAGGCTGAATCAAAGCTGTCACATTCAGAAGTAAGTGCTTCACAAATATATTTCTGTCTTCGAACTTTAAAGTGTCTTCATCTGGGTGACTGGGGGCATTGTCTAAGAGTAAAATCGTCTTTTGTGGCAGATCTAAAGACTCTAAGTGTTGACGCACTGCTGGAATGAATTTTGTCCGTAAAAATTTCTCTGTCCATCCATGTTGACTTATTACTGTAGTAATCAACAGGTAAATTCGATAAAACTTTTACTTTTGAGAAAGCTCGAAGTTTCTTGCATTCCCAATAACACACGGTTTCAAAAAATGAGACCCGGCGGCATTACCACAGCCCAAAACTGTTAGGCGTTGTTTCTGAAGTTTATGCCCTGCAGCACTTTTTCGTTTTCATGAGCTAAAGTTTTTTGTGGTAGACACTTCCAATATAAACCAGTTTCATCAGCATTATAAATTTGTTCTGACGTGAATCATTCATTATTGACAAAATGTTTAAACTGAGACTTAAATTCCTCAGCTGCCAGCTCGTCACAGCTAAGTTTTCCTCCTTCGATAGCAATCTGACGAATCCTGTGCCTTTGCTTAAATCTTGTCAACCACCCACATGATGCGTTAAAGTCCCCTTTCAATTTCAATTCATCGAAAAAATACTTTTCTTTCACTGCACAAACAACTATTGAAACCGGGATTCTCTCAGCTCTCTGTTAGTTAAACCACAACACAATTGCTTTGTCCAAATCATCGTAGGTTGACGTCTTCATGGTTTTCCCCGTAGACATGCCACTTGCACTATCAGAAATTCCAGCAAACTCAATCAGCTTATGTTTTTCACAATATCACGCACTGTTTGGTCACCCAAACTGTACTCGTTCATTAACAACTTCACCGTCACGCCTTTTTCAGATTTTTTAATTATGTCAAGTTTTTGTTCTATAGTAAGAACAACTCTTTTACTTTTCGACATGATCACGTAAGGGCTATTTGAATTTCAAATTAATAAGAAAATAATGACATGCACCCGTTATGACACACGAAAATAAAGTGAACACTCGAAATATTCTGATCCAATTCCGCATGAGCGATCAGGATCTACTTCACGGCGATCACGCGCCGTCTATGCAATGTTTTTGTAAGTGAAATGCATACAATGTGATAATATGTATGTATCTCTAGCTCACACATAGTACGGGAACTATGTAGGTATCTCGTTACTTGCCTTTCCCCCTCCTCCCCTCTTCATTCCTTCACTCTGCACGTCGCCCGTGGTTTCAGTTACGCTGTCGCATCATTTTTCAGCAGCTGATTTCTCGTACTATGTATTCTAAATTATTTTCATATTACATTTTTTTTACATCCCGGTTAATCCGCATCCCGGTTAAGCCGATCCCGGATAATCAAGAGTCTACTGTAAGTAACTTTACCAGTATGATGAAGACCGCAAGCTATGTGCACCACAGGAGAATCATCAGGTATATTAATTCTAGCAGGAGGGAGAGAGGCTACCCGGCTGCCTGGACCACTCCCTCCTGATGGAGCCACCCCTGCACCAACACCAAGGCCTGAAATTCCACCAGCACTGTGGCCTCCACCTCCGACTCCTCTCCCTAAGCCATCCTGGTCATTCTCACCCAATCCCATTCCTATAAGAGCATTATCTGAAAAATTGAGAGAAGGCTTCAGAAAGGTAACACAAAATGTGTGTATTTTTGTCTTTTGTGAAATCATTTAGCACAAGAGATGAGACATTTTTGGAAAAATTAATTTGCTCCTAAAAATTCTCTACTACAAATAATTTCCTTTAAAAGTGGACAAATAGCTCCCTTGTGATTTGTGTTATAGATTAAAGCTCATGATCTTATCAATTAAAACCATATACCATAATTACTCATGTAACCTATGCACTTGTGTACCCCGCACACTCGTATTTTTGGGCCGGTTCGGAGGAAAAAAATTAATTTGAGCCAGAATAAGTTTTTTTAAGTCACTGATTCCCACTCCCTGAAACAAGTTCTGCTCAAGTTAAGCATCTTCTCCGTTCTACGTGACACAATTTATTGGATGATCTCTTTATGACGATACTAGCAGAAATTTCCTCATTGATAGTCCTCTTTTGTTAACCCCTTAACTGTTTTTGTTATAATATTATGCAACTTCGTCCCCACTTCACTGTTTTTGACGTAATATTACGCACCAATGTGGAGCTTCATGAAACGTGTATCCATCTATGAACGGGAACTTCCCTACGTGGATGGGGAGTTTTTTTGCGTATCATCTAGTAAATATTGGAAAGTTAGGAACAAACAAGTCTAAACACTTGAGATGTGGATTTTTGTCTTCCTTTCGAACGATGAAATCTTTCATTCGCAACAAAATTTCACCACTCCGAATTCCTTGAAGTGGATGAGGGAAAAGAACCAAACTTGAACCTACTATTCTCAAGCCGGCAAACCCTCGGTAATCATTGAACTAGAGTTATCAAGTTAGTCGGCGTATTCTTACTGGCTACTTTTGCAAGTTTTTGCCTGCAGTGCAGGCATAACTTAGACGTTTGCTTGGTCGCATAAATATGCGTATACTTCGTAGAATTCGACGTCTTTTACGAATATAAAAATAGACACAAGTATTTTGCAGAGACTTTACTATCGATACTCAAAATTTATATAACCTGTTTAGAAGTCCAATGCGCACCCCCTTTTTTCCACAGCGTCTCGGGAAAAAATGTGCGCAGGGTACACCAGTATATACGGTATATAAATATGACTTACCTCTAGCTGCAATTGCTAGGACACCTCCACTGGTAGACAGTCCACTGCCCATTGATTTCATGCCACTACCAAGCACTCCACCCCCAACACCGATCTTTCCTTTCTGCCTTTGCTTTCTCTCTTCCAGACGACGCTGGAGGTTCTCTTGCAAGCGAACGCCATGTTGTCCTGGCAGAAAATTTCCAAGCGGTTTAAAGATCCATTTATGTTCTACAATGAACAGTAGACTTAAAACATTTCATATTTTGGATGATTTGTGACAGCATTATGGAGCAAAAAATATAAAAGAAATAAATTAAGGTCAGTGAATTTACTGATCAAAATAAAATTTCCCAAGAGGAGTGCTGTGCAAGCACAAGTGCAAACACTATTGGAGGCATAAGTAAAGAAAATGTGCAATAACCACCAAGATAAAAAAAGTTAAAACAGATACCAGCCTGAAAGGAGATATTACACTTCTTAGATAGATGCTTTAATATTACAACAATCACTCATTCATTTCTGTATTTATTCAATAATATGACTAAGTGCATAAGACAGTTAGTCATGTTCGTATTGAACTCACCTAAGATGTTCCATACAAGTTTTTAGTTTAATTAAACTAATAATTCAAATGAATTCAAACATTAAACAGTTAATAAATTTCTTGAACCTTTTTAGATTATAGCTGTTCCCAACTTGCGACTCTAAGGGAGGTGCCACACAGAAGAAACTAGCAACTAGCGACGCAACTCAGGCAGCGTTGCTTCGTGGTCGGACACTTTCTAAGTATACAGAAAGCCACATTCAAGCGACATTATCTTGCAACTTAAGCGACCTTAAAGCAATGGGCAATCAGCAACAGGGTCTGTCGGTTGCTCGTCGCTTAAGTTGCTTTGAAACTGTTTGGTATTCGGTATTAAAATGGACGAAAAAGCAGAGTAGAACTACAATATTGAGTTCCTCACTCTTGTTGGATTATACCCTCTCATTTACAATGTGTCCAGCAAGGATTATTCAAGAAGGGATAAAACCGAAGCTGCTTGGGAGCAGAGCCGTACTTAGGCATTTTGAGGCCCGAGGCGCAAAATTATTTTGAGGCCCCCTCATCCTTTTATTTCTAAGGTACGATAATAAAAGTCTTTTGTATTACCAAAGTAATTTTGTGATAATTTATTTAAAAATACATGCATACTAAATATAAATAATTATAAAAATTAACAAAGAGAAATCTGCCAAATTAAAGAAAACTCTGTTATTCTTATCATTATGAAAATGTTATATAAAATCCACACTATGTATGAGTTTAATACAAGAATAGTTTTACGACTTCTGAAAATATAAAAAATACCTACATTAGGTGATACCTTTGAGTTCCTACCAAAAACAATCACATCATTAAAAAGGAGCATTTTGAACAAAAATCTGATGTGGCCAACACATGACTTTCTCCATATTTGGGGTAAGGCAAAATTATTATTTCGTATCGTAAAAGAATACAGTTGTCCTTATTGCCGTAAATTATATTTTGAATATGTTTACAGAATTAACCACTACATGGTGGCGGCACTGTATACTGGAAATTTACGAATAAGCAAAATATCTCCGAAATGGATGGTTCTACAAAAATTTGTTTCAAACAAAACTCGGGATAAATATTATTCTCTACAACTTTGGTCCTCACGAAGATGACCAATTACGACGTTTTTAAGGAGATATTTGACGGAAACCGAAAAAATCGATTATTTTTTATAAATAATTCCTAAACAATAACTGCTATGGAAAATTGTTTCAAATGAAAGTTGTAGAAAATTACACTATTTATAACCTTTGTATCAAATTGTACATACAATAATGCTGTTTTAACAGAGAAATATCGCAAAAACTGAATCGGGTTTTGAATAAACCTCAATTTCCGGTTAACCGGTATTGTCCAAAAACTAATCAGTTCTTTGTGCTCACGCTAAAGTGTTATATATGAAGTTTGGTAAGGATATGGCAAGTACTTTTTGAGTTAGAGCGCCCACAGTCACACACACACACACACACACACACATCATTCCGAAAAGTCTAAACGTGTTCTAAGGACCTCAAAACATGTATTTCCATTGAAATCTCGAAGTCGATTTTTTTCGTGATCACAATACTTTCCCAGACTACGTATGGAGAAAGTAAAAGTACAGATAAATAAAAATTATACGATTAAATTATTAGAATACAATCATTTTTTATAACACCAGACACTATACCAAGTTAACACAATTTTTTTCCTGGCTTTTGATTTAGCAAAGGTATCAATGATGTCGTCATAATTTATCGAGTTGGTTGCCTCACACTCGATAAATAATAATGGCAAATCGGACTATTTATTTTGCATTAAATTATTTCGTAAATAGTTTTTTACTCTTTTTAATACTGGAAATGTTTCAATGCATGAATTAAAATCGTTTTCCGTCATGGCAGTATTAAAAAAAACACTAAACATATTTAATCTTTCGTTATATATTTCAGCTCGTCGATTTAATTCTGCAATAAGCGTATAGCAAATAGCATTAGCGGTGTTTATTATAAATAATTCTTTGCCAGTTAAAGTTACATCATTGTCTTTTACTTCATCATACATAATTTTTCGTTTCTTTATTCGGCTTCATTCAACTTTATATTGAGTCTCGTCAGTTAATAGCTTAGCTTCCTTTTCAATAGTTTCAAAATTGGTTCTAGTTTCTAAAATAAATTCTTTCAACGATTTCAAAAGATTTGTGCTTTTTAGCAAGTTTAATTTTGGGTCCTGAAGGGATTTTCTACTAGCATTTAGTCTTTCCAACATTTTCTCCCATTGTTATTAATAAAGCTGTTTCATATTCATCAAAATGTTTAGCTAATTTTGAAGACTCTAATCGGCTAATTGGTTTCTCGTGTTCAGATGTTGATATCTTGATCAGAGCTTCTTTAATTTGTTTATATCCTATTTTCAATGCTGATACAGCATCCGCTCTAGCTGACCATCGCGTATCACTTATCCGTTTTAATGTAACCGAATTGGTTGGTAGACAGTTTTTAATATGTTCCATCGTCGTGTTGACCTCGTCTGACATTCTCGCTACACTGAAAACTTTGCGACTAGTCCCTTCTGTGTGAATATAAAGTCGCGAAGCAACGTTGCCAGAATTGCGTTGCTAGTATCTAGTTTCTTCTGTGTAGCGCCTCCCTAATGCGTTCCTGAATATCACATCATAAGTCGAATATCAATTTCCCATAGACTTATATGCTATAAATTGAGATACGTTACAGGACCTTGGTAAAAATATTTACCAAGCCTTATTTAGGCCGTAAATTAATAGTTTAAGAACTACTGAGTGTTATATGTTGTATAATAAACATTTTTAAGTCTTAAAACAATCAATAAATTAATACCTGAAATGTGGATGATTCATATCATCCAAATGAATATTGGCTGAAAATACACACAAGAAAGTAGACTTAGAGTGCACTGGATGTCGAATATTTCATGTTCAGGGTACAATGGAATCAGAGCCGTCTCTAGGATCCGCGGGGCCCCGAGCGAGAGGGTTTCCATGGGGCCCCTACTTTTCACAGAAAAATCAAATTTCTCATTTACTTACAATTTTATTTTTGTTTTCAAGATTACATTAGTATTATTCAGTATTATTATTAGTATTTTTCAGTATAATTATTAATATTATTCAGAAATACATAAACAAATTTTAAAAACTAGTACTTAATTGTTAAGGGTTACACAAATAAACAAAATAATAACCAGCCCACTACAATTTTAAAAGTTTACTTTTCTAGTTTTGATATGTGCAAATCTGTCGATTATTGTTGATTTCTCAATCTTATCAACTTCCTCGTGTTCAACTGACAAAAGAGATAATCCAGTCACTCTCTCTTGTGACATCGTCGATCGTAAATAATTTTTTATTAATTTTAATTTTGAAAACGACCTTTCAGCTGATGCAACCTGTCACTGGCATTGTAAGAATTATCCTACAATGTTTCGATATATTTCCTGCAATCTATTTTTGTGTAGGAATTTCAAAATATCAATTACGCTATGATCTTCTGGCACAACCATTGATAACATTCTTAACTCTTCACTAAGTTCAATTCCATCTATGTCGCTCTCTTAACTTCCTTCATCCTTCAAAACTTACTCTATATCGCAGCAGACTCTCTGTAAATTAGATAAATCCCAATTTTTAATTTGGCTTATGCTGTTCATGAAACCAAATCTAGAAATGTACTCACTGTACTGATCAAAATGCCACGACAGAGAGGTTAGTGCCATGTCTATCACTCGCAGAAAGAAATCCGTTCTAAACCTCTTCTTCGAGTTTTCCTGTGCATCGTCCTCTCTTGCGCAATCAGAATTTCTCCTTTTTACATTTTTAGAAAACTCTATATCAATTGACATATCATTGGCGACTCTATCGGCTACCGATACGGCTTGATTAAACCCTTCATTTCTGTATATACTTAATGATGACTTCAAAGCATCCAGATGTTTAACTGCAATATCCAACGGAATTTGAGCAGATTGTAGAACCTTACCTACTTTATTTACAGTTAGTAATATGTCACACAAAACAATAACAGATAAAATAAATTCAAATGTTTAATTCATGGGAAAGGAGTGAATTTTCCTCGTTTTTTGTCTTCGGATCTTTACAAACTTCAGCTATCTTAAGTAAAGCATTTTTTATTTTGGTAAATGAAAGCATACAGCTTTTATGCTTTCGAGTCGGGACTCCCACCTAGTGCTAAACAAAGGTTTTCGAGATATATCTGCATAATTCTTTAAGATACTCCATCTTGCTGGTGAAGCTGCGAATAAAGTATACAATCTTAGAATTGTACCTAAAAATGACACCGCTCGTGGACAGGAACGAGCCATATCACCAAGAACCAAATTTAAGTTGTGTGCTCCGCATCGCATGGAAAAAGCATTATAATTTAAACTTAAAATTCATGCTTGAACTCCTTGTTCATGACCTTTCATATTCGCACCGTTATCATACCCTTGCCCTCTGCGATATTTCAATGAAATTCCCGTATCATCTAATTCTTTCAGTAGAGCTTGGCTAAGTCCTTTTCCTGTAGTATCTGTGACTTCAAGAAAGTTTATGAAGTGTTCAACTACTTCTACATTTCTGTTTTCAATATGAACTATTCTTAGAATTACTGACATTTGCTCTTTGTGGCTCACATCTGGAGTACAATCCAGAATAATAGAATAGAACTTGGCATTGACTAAACCCCTCAGACGCCAATGCCGACTTTGACTCTGATGATGGAAACAGACGACATCTTTTTCTTCAGAATAAATCAACCACGTCCTTCTTACCTTCTCCCCAATTTTTAAAATCCTATAAAAATGGTAGTCAGAGAAGCATCTGTGCTCTGAGTTGCGTGGATAATTCCTCATTTTTTCTTCAGTGTACTTCGGACCCATTTGTACTAAAAGGAGTAATAAATGTAGGCCATGTACCGGGGTCTGACGTAAAATTAAACTTTTTCAGAGCTTACAGCAAGGTGACTGTGACTAATATTTATGGAAACGTTATTCACACCACGGGAAGAAAAGGATGGCATACTCGGTGATGAAGTCACAACGAAATGAACGTGTTTGGCAAATTGCTGTTCATTGTCACTATTTGTTGCGTGGATTCCCAAGAGGACATGTTTCTTGAGATTATCCAAAGAATTCATTGAGAAGCAATATTACCTAATTATTTTTAAAAAATGGTTTTATTGGTAATCGAGAATATGAAATAACAAATTTGAACGAGAATTTTCGAGGCAGAATTTATCGAGCATAATCTCTACTAGAGTTCCTCGTAGGCGCGGGGCCCCCCATAGGCACGGGGCCCGAGGCGACTGCCTACCCAGCTACCCCCTTCAGACGGGCCTGAATGGAATCAATGTATTGATGTCGTAAGTCCGGGTTTATGGTAAGTCAAAACATTGTAAGTAAGGAACAGCCTGTACTTTTAAAATTACACTTCACACATTTCATACCATTCCTTTGCACTAGGAACCTTATGTTTCAGCTTGAAATAAGTTTTTAAAATGGATTACATGAAAGTACCTAAAAAGGGGGTTAAAAAAATGAAATTCAAGTGCTGACCTACTTTAATACCACTAATAGTTATATGAGGGGTGTTTGAAAAGTAATGAGACTACTCTCATTATTCGATATCTGAGGTATCCTCAGGCTTGGACATGGTTTCCTTTTCGAAGTAACGTCCTTCACATGCTATACATTTTTTTATCTCTCCATCCACTTCTCAAACATGTGCAATAGGCCGTTTTGAGATATCTTGTATAGCGTAGCGGTGGTGGTTTGCTTCACTTCTGTGTTGGACCCAAATTTGTGTCCTTGTAGGTCACGTTTAAGCATTGAAAATGCCCAGAAATCACATAGGGTGAGGTCGGGACTCTTCATAGTTAAAATTCAAAAACATATATCATAACTATATTTACCAATTATTTCTAGATGAGATTAGGTTAAATTATCGTCTTTGCAGTATAATATTAGTGAACAAGATTCTCCTTTTCCCAAAACTTCGTGCTTTTCACTAACTTTTGAACGGGAACTACCAACTGATGGTGGGGAGTGTCATTCCGATGTACGAGGCGGGAGTAGGAGACTCAACACAGTAGGTACATATCGTATAACAATGAAATGTTGAACGTAAAATGTTATGTTGTTTCTTTCCCCTCTTAACAATCTTAAATATTGAGCTTTCCTATGGCATATAATTAGCTACTTTGTAGTGAATTACCACAGACTCAGCTGAAAAACGAAATCCGTATAAAATTTTATCCGATCGTATCTTACTGCTCCTCCAAAGTAAATGACTTGCCATAGCCTTAGTAGCGGGCGCCAAGGAATTCTATGAAGGGCGCCATGGCACCCGTGGGCGCCGGTTTGAGGGGCCCTGGCCTAGGGGATAACGAGTAGGACTTTCAATGCATGGTCTCAGGGTTTGAGACCAGCGTTGTTCAACTTTTTTTCTCGTGTAAAATTTCATTTTTTGTGCTAATTTTTCTCCAATTTTTTGGAAAATACTTATTCACCACAATTTTTATTTTTTCCATGCAGGATAATTGTTTTTAATCACTAGACCACTATTTTCCCCCATTTTTCAGAAAATATTTATACACCGCTATTTGCGTATTTTATTCCCAACCTGTTCCCTCAAGAAAATTAGCCACGTCTGTCCATCACTACATTGACATTCTCCGTAGACATTGGCGTATTCTTTAAGCTGTGATATTCCGCCGTAATTGCACTTCCACTCTTTACATCTAGTTTGCGTTTCCCGCACATTCCTTTGGATGGTAATCGTCGAAAAAAAAACGATAATATAAATATTCATGTCAATAGGGGCAGCATATAAATAGCTGCGAGCGGCGCGAATTATTTCTTAATGTAAATGAAGTTTCGTTCACAGACGAAATTAAAATAAATCGCTGCAACTGTGGCAAGCGTTCATTTACCTATATGTTGCTACTGGTGCCATGAATATTTATGTTTTCCGTGTTTCTTCGATGAACATCATCCAAAGGAATGCGCTGGAAATTCATATTAATTTTGAAAGGTGGAGGGTGTCAACCCAACGACGGGCAGATGCAGAGCGAGGAGCTTGCAGAAATTATCATCGACTGTCAAGTTGCAAATTGATGCATGCACCTTATTGATTGAGGCCGTTACTGCCGAGCAGTGTTTCCAGTCTAATTACTTTTCAAACACCTCTCGTAAGTAAGTTATTCATCATAATTATGACACCATCCAAAAATCTATTCTTCCAGAATATCAGAAATTCCAGAAACTTACCACCAAAAATGAGATCAAGTCGCACCATCCCAGTCATATCTCCAGCACCACATGGTCCTAATATGGCCAGCTCTGAGTTATCCACATTTTCTCGAGCACATATACGACAACAGCCACATTCACTACATCCTGAATCACCTTCTCCACAGCCACACTCCCTGTGAAAAGATTACCATCATTATTTAATAAAAAATAATATGATCTTCTAATGCAATGGTGCCCAACCTGTGGCCTGCAGGCCAGGTATGGCCCCTGAAGGGGTTTTGTGTGGCCTACAATGCTATGATGAAAAAGCAATCCGGAAAATTAAACACACTAATGTACACATATTTATGAAAATTTCAATATTAAAACTTTTAATATTGAAAGGTTAACTATCCTATATATTATGCACGTAGTGAAGCTGCATCCATCTGTCCGTGCGTATGAAGCCTCGCATAATTATATCGGCGTATTTCTCAAGAACCGTTCGTCGTAAAGATATGCGGTAAACAGCGTTTTGTTTCTACTGGCAATGAGGTCCCTGGAGAAATATTTTCGTTTGCTAAACTGTCCCAGGTTCAAATCCAGGAGACAATTATTTTCTCATAAGTTTACATGGGATTTTCGATTTTTCAGAGTGCAAGGTTTTTTCCCTTTGTTCATTAAAATACGTAAATATGGACCAATTTTTTTTCCTTTTTTGCTTTATTCGACGGCTAAAGCTCTATCTTATTCTTACAATGTTTACACGTTACGCGGTCGAATTTTTCAGAAATACGCATTCTTTTTCGAAATTTGCGGATTTTTCATACTCATTCCGGGCGTTGCCAAGGAGACTCTCATTGTTGCCTCCGACTCATTTAAGGCCAATTAAACCTTCAAATAGACGAAAGAAAAGCGTTATTGTTATCTTCTCTTCATTGATAATCTAAATAAATGCTTGCATTGACGTCGCCTTTATAGTAGGTCCTGTAAGAAGTTAAAAGCAGTCGTTGATAGACATTTGAAGGAAAGCGACTGTTTGTGAGTTCGTCTATAAGGGTGCAACGATAATCACTGGAACTAAGGTAAGGTAGAATTAAAAATTTTCCCCTTTGTATATGCCACGATATTAAACTAGCATTGAGTAACTCTGTGACATTGTGATCACGTAATTGCTCTAATATATTGCTGTAAAATCACAGAAAATTTTAAAATGCCAAGGGGTAGACCAGTGAAAAGGAGAGCTATTAGTCCAGCTATAGCTGCCAGAGAAAGGAAGAGGAGCCATAGATCAAAGGAAGAGTCTTGTAGGAAAGAGATGCGGAAGCTCATAGGATTGCCCGTGTAGATGAGGAGTGGAAAGTACAAAAAAGACAAAGAAATAGGGAAACATCAAATGAATAGGGAAAATCTAACCTAGGGTCAAACTATTTAGATTATTTGCAAGCGTAGCTGCAGAAGGCTGCTAGTAAAACCTTATTTATACATGATTTTCATTTGTATGGTACCTCAGAATATATAGGTAACTTTTGATTTAGACTCTAATCCAGCCTGCCGAAGAATTGGCAACTTCCAATGTGACCTGCCAGAGGACTCACAACCACAATGTGGCCTGCCATGCAGAAGAGGTTGGACAGCACTGTCCTAATGTGTGTTTCTAAATAGAGCTTATAAACCCTATGAAACAGAATGAAACTCAGCAGTTTAAACATACCACTAGAAATTTTTAAGAAAAAAGTTCTCTTAAGAATAATGCTTGAAAATGAAGAGGAAAACTTTCATTCATATAAATTGACAATACAGTAAAACCTGGTTAATTCGAACCTCTATATTTCGAAATTCGACGTAATTCGAAATTTTTTAACACTTGAAAGACCGAAAAAGCTAATTTCATACAAATGTGTTTCAATAATTCGAAAATCTCTATAATTCGCAATTCAAAATAATTTTTAGCCCGATTCTCGGAATATCAACGCATTTTTGTCGACATAATTCGAAATAAAATTTACCAAAAAGAAACTAAATGAAAGTTACTAAAATATTCCTGGCACTATGCCGACTTATTTACAAATGTGCGATCGTGATCATACTGACTGGGTGTTGGGTATTGTCACTGGATTCGGTACACCCCCTCGTTGGTGTTTCCCCTCCCTCGGTTCATCCCCCACACACGTTTGTTTCTTTCCACTCTTGACCATCTCAGGCTGAAAACATACCTACCGAAGAAGCAAAACAAATATGCACGTGTAAACAAGTTAGCGTTTGCTTAGTGGGCGGAAACTACTGTGCCGTCTCTATGCTAAAAAAGATCAAAGCGATGATGTCAAATTTCTTTGCTCTGCTTGACGTTTTTTTCGCGTTCTGATCACGGTGCTCTTTACCAGTATCCTTTGGGCGTCGGCCTTGTGTGGTTATCTCAATTTATCTACTGTTTTGAGAGGTTTGTGCGGAAAACGCGTTCCAGTATTCCTTTGGTTCGTTGCTTGTTTCGTATTAGATTGTGTTATTCATCATTCTTAGTTACTAGTTTAAATAACATTCTTAGTTTAATAACTGCAAGAGACACTATATTTAAATTTATTGTTATAAAATATTTTTTTAAAGGTACCCTCCAATGGCTCCGGTTCGTGGTGCATATAAGACTCTTACTCTTGCTGAAAAAATGTCTTTGCTGCAAGACATTGACAAGAAGTTAGAATCGAAAGGAAAACTGGCCTGAAAATATGGGATTCCGAACTCATCTTTATCCACAGTTTTAAAGAATCGGACGAAGATTGAAGAAAGTTTTTATAAATTTAAAGAGAGCGCTACATGTCAGCGTTCACGGCCTGCGAAAAACGAAGACCTCGAAGAAAAACTGTTCGATTTTTACGAGCGGCGAATTTATCTGTGAGAAGTCCGATGCTCATTGAAAAAGCAAGAAATCTTGCGAACCCTTTGAACATTGAAGATTTTAAAGCGTCTAATGGGTGGTTGGATGGTTTTAAAAGACGCCACAATATTGTTTGTCTCGCAGTATGTGGCGATGCCCAAAAAATTAACGAAGAGGAAGTGACCGCCTGGCTGCAAAGCAATAAACATGTTTTGGAGAAGTACGCGCCCAAGGACATCTTTAATATGGATGAAACGGGCATTTTTTTCAACATGTTGCCCGATCGTACTTTGGCTCTCCGAGGCGAAAAATGTCACGGCGGCAAACGTAATAAGGAGCTTCTCACCGCCGCGCCGTGCTCTGTACAAATATGGATGGTCGAATAAAGAAAAACTTGTAATTATCGGAAAATATGGCAAGCCACGCTGTTTCAAAGGTATTAATCGTGATTATTTGCCGATAATTTACGAACATAACAAAAAGGTGTGGATGACAAGAAACATATTCAAAAGTTTTATAATAAGAATGCAAAAACGTATGGCGGTGCAAAATCGTAAAATTTTGTTGACACTAGACAACTGTTCTGCTCACCATGTGGCTCAGATAAATACGCCCAATGTTGAGTTGCTGTATTTTCCGCCGAACACAACCAGTGTTCTGCAGCCACTCGACCAGGGCATCATTCAAAATTTAAAGAGCCATTACAGAAAAAAACTATTGTGATCATACTTGGTGCAAATTACGAATGGATGCTCGCAGGATGATTTACATAAATGGACGATTTTAGACGCATGCCGGGCTTTGTCATCGGCGTGGCAATTCGTGACTCCTCAAACCATCGCCAACAGTTTTAAGAAAAGCGGGCTATCTTCGCAGCCGGCTGAAGTGTTCGAAGGTACAGAAGTGGAGGAAGTAATCGACAGTAATGTATTGGGGTCTGTCAGTTTCGGAGACTTCGTTTCCTTTGATAATGACTTGGCTACGTCTGTTGTGTATGACCCGACGATCGAGGAATCGAAAACCGTTGCGAGTGATAGCGACGAAGAAGACGATGAGGATAACGTCGATGCTAGGTTAGATGCGGCATTTCCATCCAAGGAGGATGTTTTCAAAGCTTTAGATACCCTTCAAAGGTATGTGTCCGGGATGCCAGACATGCCGATGAATATCTGTGAAAAAGTTGACGCTGTTACGCAACACATTGCGCTAGGGAGTGCCCCGAAATTGAAACGGGAATATAACCGACTTTTTAAAAATAAATTTAAATTAATATTTTATTACAAACTTTTTTTTGTTTACTTTTAAGTTGAAATAAGTGAAAGACAAATTATTAACATTTTAGTGGTTTAACTGTATGTTCATATGTTTCAATATTTAAATGAGTAATCCTAAATTTGAATTTTATTCATCAACATCATATTATGAGGTATGTATGTGTACTACATCCTTTTTCTGTATTTTAATATGGTGTGGTATTCTTTTGTTTTTGTGTAATTTATATTTGCAGTTTATTAATTTGATAAATCACGATTTTTTTGTAAATTTCGAATTATAGAGGTTCTACGTAATTCGAAATGCATTTTCTTTGGTCCCTTGAATTTCGAATTAACCAGGTTTTACTGTACAATGAATATATTATCACTTAGTGTCCTAATCAGAATAATGAAATTAGACAAATTTCTAAAACAGAATAATTAGGTATTTTATCTGATGTTACATTTGAAATGAATTACCATATTAACCTGCATCACAGTCATCAAATACAGGCGACTCCCGAGATTCGACCATTTGAGATTTGACCAATTTGAGAATTCGACGGGTCAAAGTCCACTTATTCAACCCAGCTGATCGGTCAGTCAAATTAGGAACTACTGTATCTGCCCGAATACAAGTCCATGTTTTTTGTGAAAATATATCATGAAAAAATCACCCCTCGGCATAAATGCGAGTCCGAGGAAAATTTGGGTTACGGTTAAATCTCGTAGTCGCCCATAGATGGCATCATGTCTCATTGCCGTTTTTCACGGCTTTATCTTTCAGGTGTTTCGATCTTTCGCAGTTCCGCATTTGCGACAAGTTTTGTCTTTCGCGGTCTTACGTTTCGCTCTTTTGTGGAAAAAATCACGGAAAAGACAGCGTGAAATTTTCTATACATGGAATGAATTGTGTTTTCCTCACATTTTCTCTCATAGTCAGGCCTGTAAATATTGTTACGTTATTCTGATATGTAAAAGTATTTACGTAATTTTAAAAAATAGTTACGTGTATCTATTTTTTAAAGTATACCTATATATAAGACATGTGCACGTGTCTTATATATACTTTTAAATATTTTTAGGATGCAATCCTCCCACACTTTTGTGTCCCTTCGCACGTGAAAAGTTTCAGAATATAAGCTGGCATCACCATTCAGGAGCCTTCTGTCTTAATTATGAGAGGGAAGTCCCGAGGGGAAAGACTGAACTCTTGACCCATCCGATTCAGGATCATTGGGTTATTTGCTCAGGTTTGACATAGTTCAAATGCTTAAGCTTTGTGTTTTGCGCATCATTTATTAATGGTGGAGTTTCGCGGAGTTTTTCAGGAATGTAACCCCCAAGAAAACCGCGGTCTGCCATATTTGGGGAAATTAGCCCCTGCAAGTTAGGCAACCTCCGTTCATTTTTTTCTTGATTATACTACGGAACTTAAATTAGACTATTTTCTGATACTTTTCCGTCTTCTTTTAACTTGTTCAAGTCTCACTTTCATTGAAGTTAATTTTTCCATCTCTTTCTCTATTTTTCTGCGGTCACCAATACAGAGAACAAATGATCCGTTTTTGCTGGGATGGGAACCAAACCCTGTATTTCCCATTGCCTTAATTATTCTCTTTCACGATTTTGTCTTTCGCAGTGTTTTCAGGAATGTAACCCCTGCGAATGAAGAGGTCTGCCTGTACTATATTTTTCGTAAAGTAAATATTTGACCTACAATATTAATGAATAAATTATAAAGGCTAGAATAATGAATTTAGCACTGCTTGTGCTTTGTTACCATTTAAGGCTGGGTTTTTCACATTATTTGGGTAGATTGGCTATGCAGACGATTACGCAAAATGCGTTGATGGCTCTGTATGCTCAACTGTCTGAATTTTGGTAAAACTTTACATGGAACGTGTATAATTATAAAAATGTAATTTCTTAAGGCAATGTAAATGCTAATTTCATTGGAAATAGACTTGGATGAAAAATTATCTTGGTGAGATCGCTATTACTATATTTGACCTTTTGTGAAAATGAAGATGAATGAAATTATTGTCAATGAATGTGGAACATTATTCAACAACGCAAAATTATTAATTGGAGTAATATTTCAAAATGTCAACAACTAAACCATTTCCCACTCATTTCTTCGATCTCGAATAACGTATTCTAAGCCGTGCATGAATGCCTGGCTGTATACCATCAACTTGTCGCAGTCAATTCATCATGCGACAAGTCGTCGCACGACAATTCGTCGCATGACAGCAATGAGCGACGAGTTTGTCCTGCGATAAATTGATGTGTGCGACGACTTGACGTGCGATGAACTGACTGCGACGAGTTGTCGTAGAACCAATGCCCGGCACACTTCAGCATAAAATCTACGAAATTTACGTTTTTGCCAAAAATTTTTGAAGGGTCGGCTTAAATCTGGGGTCGGCTTCTATTCGGACAGATACGGTAGTTTACGAGAAGTAATTTTCAGCCTGCCCAACCATGCGAGGTTTAGTTTCAGTTTAGACATCATTATTTCTGCTCTAATTGTTTGAATTTGTGCTGATTTCACTCGTTTTTAGGCACATTCGACATTCAACTGTTCGAGATTCGACCGCGTTTTCAGGAGCACATCCTGGTCGAATCTTGGGAGTCGCCTGTATTGCATATCAATTAAAAGATCTCCATGTATTTTAAGTAACAGCAGCCTTAGGAAAAACATAGAAAGATAATAAGTTTTAAACCAACAAGGATACATATAACTGATGAGTCAGAATAAGTATGCTTGTTTTGGTTAGGAGCAAATTGAGTTAGCTAATTTGGCACTGACAGAAAGCAAAATTTATGAAAGAATTAGATACCAACAAAAGATAATAAGAATATGATACAATATTTTTAATATAAATCAATAGAATCTCAGTAACAGAAAGACAGTCATTAAAGATCTCCAGTAAAACTATAGCAAATATACTCAAGGGATCCAGTGAAAATTATCTGCATATTCTCTCTCCTCATACAAGTTAAATTATGGCTGAAAAGTGATGAAATTATGCTAGTAATTATGGTAAATATCTCTATTACACTTACTGGCCAGGGTTTCTATCTGGTTGCATGCTGCTAAGGCAACTAATGCTGTAACCAGTGCATTCCCTGCACACCGTGCAGACCATGCACTGATCAAGCCTCCACTTATGTCTTCCTGGTGGACACATGATGCCTGCACCAGGACCACCCATATCTGCTTGACGAGCAGCTTGGCGACGAGGTTGCTCCCCAGCCCATTCACCACCTGCTACACCTTCATCCTCTTCCTCTTCACCATGAGGCCCAGAGAGGCCTGCTGGCCCACCAGCACCAGCTTCTCCCTCTCCAGTTGTCTCCATAGCAACCACTAAAATAACAAAAAATTCAATGAAAAATTGGAAGAGGCTGGTTTGTAAATGAAGTAACTCAGGAAAACATTTCCTTAATATTCATTAGGCCTAACGACATCAGATTTAAGTTAACAAACACACCTTCCTTCGGCTGTTGAGCTATGTTGGCATGAGTAGAAGAGACAGGAGGCAAAGGTGCAGCAGAAGGACAGTAATCACGTCCGCACTGACCCTTGTTGTTGATGCCAAATGTGTAAACATGACCTTGCGAAGTCAAAGCAACAGCGTGTGCTTTTCCCAAGGCCACTTGTGCTACTCTAACACCACGCAGATCAGACACAACTCCTGAAATTACAGATATCAGAAAAATCATTTAAACAAGTTAACCTTGATGCTTAAGTGAACTTTATTATATAAAATCAATTCATAAATTAAGCAGTCATCTAGGTATTTAATTTTGCCTGGATGCACAGCTGGTGGGGACTTTTTCTTCGATTGAGGTTTTCAAAATCATGACAATAATTAAGGATTTTACTAGACATTTATTAATATATTGAAATAAATAATAATTAACGATGAATTGCATGTCAAAATAATAACATTTGCAGAAAAATAATTTTTCTTTATAAATTAACAAAAATATCAGGATGAAATATTCTAGTCATGAAATATGTTTTACTGCCATAAATCATATTTAAATTGATGAAATAAACAATTTCAAAATGCTAAAAATCAAACAAATTTATAAAAACAGCAAATAAACATTTGTTGTTCAATAAAATTGTATAAAAGTAATTAGAAATGAGAAAAATGTTATACCATAAATTGCTTCTACTATGCAGCAGAGTATAATTGACTAAATAAACATTTTCAAAAGGCTAAAAAATAAACCAAATCATAAAACGGCAAAGAAACATTTGTTGTTTATAACAATGCCTAAAAGGCATGAGCATGAGAAAAAATGTAGTCATAGAATTTTCAGTATTATACATTACAGTAAAATTGACGAGATAATTTCAAAAAGGCTAAAAATTAAACACATTCATATAAACAGCAAATAAACATTTTTGTAAAATAAAATTGCATAAAAGAAAGAATTAAAGAAAATTTTATACCATAATTTTTCCATTACTATACATCTCAATAACCTTGATGAATTAAAATATTTTGATAAATTCGTATATAAAAATACTCACAAAATTATCATAAAAAATTAGGACAAGAAAAATATTATGGCATGAATTTTGTTTCACTATTATAAAAAACAATATCTTTTACGAATTCGTTTTGGTATGGTATAATTAGAAACAAGGAGCCAGACATAACCCAACTTCACAGTCAGGGCACCAGTACTTAAGACTCATTTCGAGTTTTTGCCTTGTAACCCACTATGCACCTTTTTGTTGGGCACTTTTTTGTTGTTGGTGAGACAATGTCAGGGAAATGTCTTTCAGTGAGGCAGGATGGGCAGGGAGATTTTGAGGATCTTCCATGTACTGGATTTGGAGGCTTTCCGTATTTTTCTATTCATTTTTTGGCCAGCATTATTAGAAACTCTTTCCGGCTTAATTTTCCTCCATTTTTTCTATACAAGACAAAGGCATTGAGCAAATGTCGGAAAGTCTTCTGATAATATTTTTTTGGGTCTATTATGAGCAATTTTATACATATTCATTAGTCCATCGCTTCTATCCACACCAGTCATGTTCAAATTATAATCTTGTACAACTTGAGGTTTCATCTCAATTCTCCCCCTTTTTTCGACGATACACATTTCTGTGCCATGGTATGTACTAACCGTAATGACGTCCCTTTTATCTTTCCACTTCATCACCATTTGCTTATCTCAGAACTCTGCAAATATCTCTCCCTTCTTCAGCTTTGCAGCTTTTACTTCTTGTGGAAACTCTCCTATTTGTCTGCATTGTCCCAACAACATTGGTGCACCTTTCAATTAATTTATCTACAAGATTTAGGCTCGTATACCAATTATCTAAATATAATGTGTAGCTTTGGTCTAGCAGACTGACAAATCTAATACAATTCTGCTGCTAACATTTTCTTCCTTATATTTATCACTGAACATAGTGTCTGTTCCTGTGTATACCAGAAAGTTCCAAATATACCCTGAATTGCTTTCACACAAAACAAATATTTTAATGCCAACTTTACTCCTCTTGGAGGGAATGTACTTCCTCTAAGAGAGCCGACCCATCCACATAAGAAGAGACTCATTGACAACAATTGCCTGATCGGGGGTATAAAGAGATGAAAATTTGTTTCACAAATACTGTAGAACTGGGAGGATTTTGAACAGTTTTTTTGCTAGGGAAGTCTGCGTTAAAAGTTGTATTATCTACAAAATGGAGGAATTTTAGGTGAAATACTCTTTCCATAAAAATTTTGGAAAAGAAATGGGTTGCAACACTCTCGCGTTTAGTCAACTACATGCCATAATCTGGTTTCAAAAAAATTCGCTGTAGGATGAAGATTCCCAAAAGAATTCTTATTTCATTGGCACTTGTCTCTACCCATTCACGTGCTCGTGATCATGGCTTTAGATTTGGATTTGCATCTAGAAACTGTCTAGTATAAAGATTTGTCTGATCAGGTATCAATGTGCATAAATCTTCATCAACAATCTGCTCAAAATAATCTAATACACTCTCTCTATCTATCCTCAATTTCAACTTTTATTCCATGATCGCCTGTGAATCAAAATTTCTCACTCACTTGCTCTTCACTAGTCCACACGTACAGGTATCCAGGTACATTCATCACCTCCTCTTCAGCATTATCAATTTCATCTTCAATTTCACTGTTGCTAACATCCATGTTTATATACACATCATCTAAATATTCACTCGAAACATCATCATCACTTTCTTCACGAATATCACGAATGTCTTCTTGCATCGGCAAAACTTTTGCACGTTTGCTTGATGATGCCATTGTAAAATTTCCAAGTCAAGTGATGATAAAATCTAACTAAATGATAAAATCCTAACTAAATGATAAAATCCTAACTAAATGATAAAATCCTAAATAAATGATAAAATCCTAAATACAGTAAACTCCCAGTTATCCGGAATGCTTGGGGAATTGAATTTTCCAGTTAAGTGAATATTCCGGTTGCTTGAGTTTTATTGGATATGCCTCAATAAAGCATTTGGATACCAAAATAAGAAACAGATCCAGAATTGTACATTCACCTTGGAATTGCTAACCTGTAGACTAGGTATTCTACTCAACAATTGTGATTAAATAATTCCTTGACATTCAAAGAAGTAATGAAACTGAAATATACAAGTATTCAACAAGTTTAATTAGAATATTTTAATATTTACTAACTACATTACATCCAATGGAGTTTCTCGTATGACTATCGCTAATAGCTTCTCTTTTGTACTAATAACAATGCGAGGTAAGGTTAACTTCGTCTAATCTTTAGGATTTTATGACAAAAAAATATTCTTTCCTTGTCTGAGAAAAGGAGAGAAATTATCCACACCCAACACAATGTATTATCAGATATTCTTGAGGCAAACTGATACACAGGTAAACACAATTAAGAGGTCTTTATTTTCTTTAAAACCTTCAGCGTCTCACTTAAACTAGCCAGAGTTGAATGTGGTAAACATCGCCAAAATAAACCGGTCTCATCCGCATTATAAATTTGATCAGGGATTAGGCCATGTTCCTTAACTAATGTTTCAAGAAAGTCACAAAATTTGTCAGCAGCTCCTTGGTTGGCCGATTTTTTATCATCCGAAACATCTAGACGTCTGATCCTATGCCTAACCTTAAAACGTGTTAGCCATCCATCTGAAAATGCTCACAGTTCGCTAATCTCCATTTGTTTATAAAAAATCTTGGGCCTTTTCTATCAACATTGGCTCAGAAATACGTGTTTCTCAGAATGCTTTATAGAAAACCACATAAATAGCAATATCCAATTGCTCAAGTTTTGGCTTACAAAGAGTGCGCCGATATTCATTTCCTCTAATCGTCTCAGAAGACGTAAAGAATTTCATTAACTGTAATTCGGTGTCTTAATGTCATAAATATTGGAAGAACCGACATTGACCTCTTCATTAAAACATTGCAGTTCTCAACTTTCTCTAAACATTTTATTATATCAAGTTCTGGGTTAAGGTTAGCACAACCCGTTTCCTTTTATCACCTATAGTGCATTATGGAGTTTTAGAGTTTTAGGAGGCATTTAAAAAGGGCAAGCAAAATATTTTATTTTACATAAACACCAAGTTCAAGAAACATCCACAATTGCATATTGCGACTGCCGAAAATGCAAATTTTAGTGGTAACATTCTAAATTAGATGTGAACAAAAAATTGCCGAAAGTGCCAATTTTAGAGGGTACATTCCCAACTTGAAGTAATAAAAGAAATCAAGATGCAATATAAGAGGTGCTACCCAAAAGTTCCGGGACTGGCTGCATGGAGCGCTAACCAGAAGTAGTAGGGACTTCTGCCGCTAGGATGTGCTGAAGAGATCCTTTATGAAGCACTGTGTAAAGTTTCAGGTGTGTGTGTGTGTGCACGTGTTTTCTTTTCACGCGAGTTTTTTCAACCCATTGTTACCGGCGTTCTGAGATTTTCTTGTGTAGTGAAATGGCAGACTTGAAGGAGCAGCGTGTCTGCATCAAGTTTTGCTTCAAGCTTGACAAAACCACGTCCGAGACACATGAAATGCTTAAGCAAGCATTCGGTGATAAGGCTATGAGTAGAACCCGGACTTTTGAGTGGTTCTCGCATTTCAAACGTGGACAAATGTCTGTTGAAGATTCTGAACGTTCTGCTCGGCCTTCAACCAGCACAACGGACGAAAACACGGAAAAAGTGCGACAGGTCATTCGCGAGGATCGTCGGCGTACCATCCAAGATGTCAGCAGCATTGTTGGCCTTTCCTACGGGACATGTCAACGAATTCTGTCTGATGAACTAAACATGACGCGGATGAAAGCTGGTTTTATGGCTACGACCCCAAAACCAAGCAGCAGTCTTCCCAGTGGAAGACTCCATCTTCTTCGCGACCGAAAAAAGCAAGGCAGGTCAAGAGCAATGTCAAGAGCATGTTGATCGTCTTCTTTGGCATGGAGGGAATTGTCCATAAGGAATTTCTTCCGCACGGTCAGACGGTGAATCAGCAGTTTTACACCAAAGTCCTGAGGCGTTTAAGAAAGGACGTGAGACAGAAACGGCCTGAGAAGTGGCGCACACAAGACTGGCTACTGCATCACGACAATGCGCCCGTGCACACCACTCTGTCTGTGCAGCAGTTCTTGGCCAAGAACAACATGGCAGTGGTCCCCCATCCCTCCTACTCCCCTGACTTAGCCCCCTGCAACTTCTTCCTGTTCCCCAAGATGAAAATTCTTGTGAAGGGGCGGAGATTGGACACCGTTGAGGACATCCAGGCAGAATCGCAGGAAGTGCTAAACAGCATTTCAAAATCACAGTTCCAGAGGTGTTTCCATGACTGGCAGAGGTGTTGGGATTGTTGTATCAACTCCCAAGGGGACTACTTCGAGGGTGATGGTGGCAATTAGAACCTCAGGTAAGCCTACAGTAGTTTATGGCTATAGTCCCGGAACTTTTGGGTAGCACCTTGTATGCTACTTGAGAATTCCGGTTGCATGAGAGCCGGATAACAGGGAGTTTACTGTAAATGGAAAACATATTCACTGGAACAATGTTGTGCACCCTCCAAAAAAATCATTCTCAACCACTATATTACTACATATAATGAAATTCACCCTATGTAATAACAGTGACACACATGCTTCAAGTAAAACTGAGTCTTTCAACATTCAAGAGAACACTGATTAGATTTCCATACTAAGATTGATTCTACTTTTCTTTTAACATCTGTTTTTCAAATTGTACTGTTAAGTGATATTTGGAAGGGGTTTTATTACTTTCGGGACCCCACAGGAGGTAAAGGAACGTGATCCTGACCGTAAACATGTGTGCGTGAAAAACTAAAAATTCCTGCTTTCACCTACGTAGGGGCAATAATAGGCAACCCCACATGACAGATGCAGGCCTACTGTAAGACCCTTATATTTTTTCGACATGAGGAGGTATACCCCATATATCGGCAGGGATGTAAACTACAGGGATACTGCTATGGACATACAAGCCACATGACGAACTATTTTGGCATACCCATAGCAACTGGGTGAGAAAATCATATGATGAATATAAACAGCATACCTACCACAGGTGAGAAGAGCCATGACGAATATATACGGCATACCCAGTTGACTGGTTAAGTGGTTTCAATAAAGATGTAAGGTTTGAGAAAACCAGAACTGCATTTCCATTACAAAGCATTGACAGCAAAGGCAGATACAGGGGAGGGTAAAGGGGGTAATCATCCCCCCCACCAATATTTCTGAACACTACAAAAAATTAAGCCCTAAACCTCGTCCTATGTGCTGAGCACATCTGGTGAGAACTATATCGTTTTACTACATTCATTTTGCTGTACAAAAAGTTACATATTTCCTTTTTCTGTATTAAAATATATGTGAATTATGATATTTTCAAATAATTTATTTTTTCATTCCTGATTGCATCCCACATGGGTGAAGCCTGGATCCACCCTTGATTGGCAGAATGCTTTTTCTTTATCAGTGAAGGCACCACTTTTAAATATTGGACTTAATATTATATAATTTTCAGTTTAAATAAACATCTAAAGAAAACCATTCTCAAAAAGCATTAAATTTTTAAGAAACACTCAATTTTCCCAATAAAAATGCCTCTCTTTAGGACTGTATACACAAGCAAAAATGATCTTGAATACCAGAGGTATGATCACAGTGTGCCGTATCCTTTCCAAATAACATTAGCAATCCATCAGATGACACCAGAGCTGTGGTTCCATTATTGCAGGCAGCCCATACAATTTCATGTCCTTCAGCTTTGGCCATCCTCTTTGGTTTTGTGGCCTTTGGTTGTCGCCGAGCTTTTACTGAAAGTTAAAGTTTCAATCAAAGTAATGAATGTGTATATAGGAGAAGTAAATGGGGCATCAAGTTAAGAGGTACAAGACCAGGTGAAAATACTGATTAAGCATGCACCTCAAGAGTAAAATGCAGGCAGACTTTTGTGCAATATAAAGAAACATCATCTTGAGCCCTTTGTAGGACAGGGGAAGAAAACTAATTCTTCCAAACAGTGTCCAGCAAATAAAATATGAAAGGTAAAGAGGCATGTTTGTTCTACAGTTTCCCAACCATGAAGGAAAATGATTCTTGCAGTATCACCCCAAGATGAAGTATTAACATATCTGTTGAGGATTTACTCAAAATTTCACCCAAAAATATTTAATAATAAAAAATTTTAACTTGTTATGTAATACAATTACTTTTTAAATAGCAAACATTTAACAAATGTTGGAAATGAGATATATGAGAGATTTTAATGCCCCATACGTAATATGTTAAGTAATTAACAACATTTAATTTTACCTCATACAGCTTATTTATGGTTAGGAGGTGTAAGAAAATGCAATTGCAAGTAGGCCACAGAAAAATATTTACGAATCCTATGCACCTCTCTCTCTCCATAATCAGGTATTGTGACACTCAAATACCTAACTGCTGTCGAGTCAGACCTGACTTGCTAGTGTAAAAGGTTAATGGTCTTTTATAATGAGTGCAACAAAAATGACAAAGATGGATACATACAATCGTGATCACCACAGGATTTGTACCATGATATTATCATCGGGAGCCAGATCCTCTAATCATTCCTCTACTGAGGATGATTAAATCCCAAACCATTTACAGTGTCAGTAACAATTCCTTAAATAAATATATCACACTTACTCTGATCCCCATCTTCTCCTCTACGTGCTGTCCCTGCAAATAAAGGCACTCCTTCCTCTGTAAGAAGCACAACATGCTGGCCTTCATGTCCAACGGCCACCTGAGCAATGCGCACTCCTCCTCCCCTGCCCATCCCTCCTGGGCCCATAGATGGTCCAGAAGATACACCCACCATAGGCAGTTCACTCCATTTATGTGCCAGAATGTTGGATGGAGGTAATGAACCAGAAGAGATGGCTCCTGCTGCAGTAGAACCAGGAAGAATGATTCTGGGTCCACTCAACGGTCCTGCACCACCAGAGTTGGCTCCTCCAATCGCACCCAAGCTGAGGCCAGACTGCTGTTGGGGTTGCTTAATACCTAAACTAGATGCCTTACCACAATACAGCACCTATAAAAATAAATAATATGTATGTGCATAATATATCACTCCCATTGTAAACAAAAATCAACTACAACTAGAGAGCCTGTTACATGCTTTGCATGGATAACAGTTTTCATCTGGTAACTTATAACAAAAAATATTATTATTTGCTATTTGCTTTTAAATTTTACAATAGTAAAGTTAATCTAACCCTTTAAAAACATTTATTTTACAATATATCATCAGTTGACTGTACTTCAAATGAAATTTAAAGAAGAGGTTACAATTAAGTCATAAAGATCAAGGAATATAAGCATACGTTATTTTATGAGATAACAAAATTAACATATCATTTATCAGAAAATGACTTAATGGTAGAATTATTGAAATGAAATATAATGCATTTTATAACCACTGAAATCCTAAATTATGCAAAACAAATCCTGCTAAACCACATTATCTGTCACTATCTTATCAAAAGCTGTATATGAATAAAAATGACGCATCGCCATTATTAAATATATTTGCTACAATGTTCTACGAAATTTAAGCCATAGAGGAATTTTAAATAATAAATGCTGAGAATTCACTAAAATAAAAAAATCAAAACACGACAACTGGTAATGAAAAGAAGAGTGCTAGGAAAGCTATAAATAAAGGAGCTCTCACCTTCCCTGAGACAGTACGAATCAATGCAAAATCCTTCCCTGCAGCAATAGAAGCAATTTCCTCTTCCCAGCCAGTTTGTATGGTCCTCGCCACCACAGACCCCATTCCTGCACTTGCAGATGACCCTTGACCCGAGGGTCCTGCACTACTTAAAGGTTGCATTCCTCCAATGACACCTGCACCAGCATCATCCTCCATATCTCCCCCACCAGGTGCTGCACCAACTGAAGCAGACCCACTGCCACCAAAGAGTGGGGCAGTCCCCACTACTTCGAGGCATTTCCGAGCCAGTTTCAGAGGAAGTTCACTCACGACAGTCATTGGACTGTTGGTTGGGTTGAGAATTCGAACGACAAAACCATCCTGAAGAGACAAATATGCAAAGATTTTGAGGATCTAAATTTTTAGTGCTCTCATAGGACTTAGAAAAGTAATAATTTTATAAAGAAAAAAAATTTTTAATAACATGATTTTAATTAAGAACTTCATCGATGGTTCCACGACTCAATAATTTCCTTGAATATATTAAAGGAGAATTTAAGAGAAGAATAAACAACATTATTACACACAATGCAAAACACAGTATCAAATAAAACAGAATTTTGAAAGAATTATGGAATTTGTCTTCACAGAAAAATAAAATGCATTGCAGTGTCATTTAAACATTCAACAATATAATTAATGAAGGTTTCTAAAAACAGATTATAACATACAAAAGACAAAAAACACTCACATCCTTAGCAGCAGTAACAGCTCCAAGATTTTCTCCATCCGAGAATATTACACAAGGGACCGAGGAATGAGTAGATGATGACATTGAATTTGGTGCTGGGGGAGGGGCGGCAGAAGTCGAGGGGCCAGAAGTGGGTGCTGCCCCACTTGCCCCTCCCCCAGCAAATGATTCCCCAAGTTGAACCACACCAGTGACTCTTAGTGTCTCCCTGTCAAGAACCAACACCTCTCCACTAACATTTCCTATGTTTGATCCCTTCTTTCCTATGGACCCTAATGGCTTAAAGTATAAGTTACTCTGAAAAATACAATAAATACATGGTTAATCACTCCTCTATGAAATATTCATAAATAACAATTATTAAAATAAGTTTTCTATTGATAAAAATTTCTTCTGGTTTTAAAGCCATCATTGCTGTCAAAATGCACATGTAAGTGCAGTTGGTTATTTTTAAAGAAGCAAGTGATGAGTGATGAATAACATCACCTTAACCTGCATGTGTATAAAGTCTTGCGAGTGATGCAGCTAATTGTAAGCCTTAGTGTTCTGTGCATACAAGTGATTCAAGTGTTTGATGAGTTTTATATTATTTCTAGTCCTTGAATGGTGTCTGGTTGGACTCACAAATGTTATTTAATAGAAACTTTCCACATATCCAGTCCAATGTTTCTCATTCATTGGCATATTCTTCCTAATATAATGAGATCCTCGTAACACTTTTTCTAACCTTACTTACACTAACATTAAATTTTAAAAATTCATTCTTGATTTTTCTTTCATCCTTATTCTCTACAGCAGGGGTCATCAACATATGGCCCGCAGGCCTCATGCGGCCCCTGAGTGCATTTTATGTGGCCCGCAAAGCCATGATGAAAAAGTTATTGGTATAATGTAACAGTCAGTTTCATATTTTTTCAGTGAAATTATGGTCACAAAACCTTCTGTTGGAGTTTTAACACTAGTAAAGAAATTATAACTGATTTTTACTAATGTGAGACCACAAAATCCCTAGGTAACATCTGATTTAAACTCCTGGACTCCTGAAACTCTTATGAATTCCAATGCAGCCCTCTGAAGCATTCACAACAACGAATGGGTCCACCATACAGAAAAGGTTGCCAATCTCTGCTCTAGAGTTATCCTAAGGATTACCTATATGCCCAAAAGGCACATGCTATCTTTGAAATGGATTACTTTAGTTCTTGATCACATATCAAAGCAAGGAAACAACATTTTTAAATTAATTAATTCAATGAAAAACAATTTTGATCAATTGACCAGTCTATTCTTTATCAAATCTATCCAATCCAGCCTTAAGACCTCACTATAAAGACAATTTTTGGGTTAAATTTAGGTTTATGTTCTTAAATTAATTTTTTCAAGTGACACAACACTTTCAAAATTCTTTCTTCTAATCTAATATTTTTTTAAATTGTGTATCGTGCTGAATTTACATGAATTTTAATGAAGAAACTGAAAAATTTTCAAAATGCTATCACCAGCTATAATCTACGAAGTGAAGCCCATGACAAATAATAATCAAATTTTCCTCTTCTAATCTATAATCTTTGGGAATAATGAGGTACTTTCCTATTAACCCCCTCACTGATTTTTCTCTAATAGCACCTTCTATCATAAAATACATTTTCCTCTAGCGGAAAGATGAAGTTTTCTATGTCCCTCTAGGATTTAAAAATTACATGAAATTCAATGAAAGTATTGAATGCCTACAAATGTCTCAGTCTACAAATGCCAAAAAAACTCACAAATCTTATAATCGTGATATTACTGCAACAGCACCAATTATTTATAAGAACAACTTTATACTATACTTCTAGTATTTCATTCATTCAACTCACTGATGCAAAGCCAAGCCAAGCACCACCAGCAGCATCTGGATGTGGCCCAGGCCTCTCAAGGTATGTGTGTCCTCTTACTGTTGCACCGTAACCAGAACCGACTTTGAGAAGAACACCGCCACCTGTACCTCGAGTGGCACATGGTAAAAAGATGTAAATGTATTGGCCATCACTGGCAATGGCAGGAGGTGGGTCCACAAGTAAACGGCCTGGAGGACAAGGAAGGCCACGGCGAGTTCGAATCATAGCATCTGTTAAAAGTGAATCAAACACATATTTTGGGTCTTTAGAATTTATTGGCAACGATAGACACTATCTATAGATATCTATAAAGAAAAGTGTTTGTATGTATGTTTTTTAAAGCTCAGCAACTACAGCACGTAGAAACAAGAGGAAGGCATCATTTTAACTAAAATAGAGAGTAAAGTGGTGTAGTCAGGTTTTTATATTGATTTGATTGACCTTTCTAATTTAAAAAAATATTTTATTTTTCATTTTCTTCATTTGAATAACATAGGAATAAGTGCAGCTTATTTTTCATTTGAATTCTAAAATTACTTAGAAACATGATACCAGCTTGAGACTTGGATGGTTCTATGCAGGAAAGAACAAAGTTCATTTTTATTGAAGACAGAATCTGAATCCTGATCGAATTAGCATAAAAATGCATTTAGAATCAGAAAAATAAATGATTTTATCAGTTTTATGACAATACCAATTATAAGCTACCATGACAACTCTCCGGAGTTGTCTCTCCAAAGCATTTATATGGGAAAAATTTTAACGTAAAATCGTTTTTACTTTCTCCATATACATAGTATAGAGAAAGTATTGTTTTCATGAAAAAAATCGATTTAAAGATTTCAACGAAAATACATTTTGAGGTCACTAGAACACGTTTAGACTATTTTCGGAATGAAGTCTGTGTGTATGTGTGTATGTGTCACTTTGAGGTTTCAACGGAAGTAGATGTTTTGAGGTCCCAAGAACACCTTTAGATTACCGTATTTGACCGAATATAGCCCCCCTGTTTTTGGCCAAAAGTGAAGTGCAAAAGTTGAGGGGGGAGGCTATTTTCGGGCACTAAAAATTAGGTGGGTACAAACAAGTGTGCAAAGCTTCAATAACGATGAATTTCATTCGAGTCAGTAAGTGTTTCTATCCATTGTAAGACTAAACTACTCGGGTTGCGAATATTTATTTGCAAGGCTGATTGACGTCACCATATAGGAAGGATTTTTCAATTACCTGATCGCTCTCATTATCGTCAAATTGCATGTTTTACCATATTTGCTCGTGTAAGCCGCGCCCCCGCGTATCCTGCGCACCCCGGTTTTTGAGCCAGCTCTAGGGAAAAAAATTTATTTGAGCAGAAAAAGGGTTTTTTAAATCACCAATTCCTATTTCTCAAAAATGCTACGCTCAAGTTAAGCATCTTCACAATCCTACGTGACGAATTTATTGGGTGATCTCTTTATATCGGTACTAGCAGAAATCTCCTCGGTAGTCCTCTTTTGTTAAACACTTAACTGTTTTTGTCGTCATATTGGTCATGTTCGGCAGAAATCGCTCCGGGAGCGATCACCGATCATTCTGCTGTACGTAATTTTCCAGCCATATGGTCACTGATCCCTACCGTAGCGGTCGTCATTTTATTGGCGAACTAAAATTATGATCAGTGATCACGGTGGCTACGACTTTCATAGACGTATCATAGAATAAAGGAAGCACGCCGTATCTGAACATGGTAGGCGTCGTCTGCCGTGAGAACAAAACCCCCACCAACCCAAACTGGTCGCGCATGCGCCGTGGCCTCCGTGACGATTGTAGCAGAAAGCCGTCGAGTTTGGGGAGCACCCGTTAATAAACTTAAAACTCATTTAAAATTTTTATACAATGAATGAAAATGACTAAATACACCAAAATTTAGAAATAGAATAATAGATGCGGCATGGGTGCTAGCTTAACGTATATTTGTTTACCGACACGACATTTTGAGAAGAAAGGTCGCAGCTTACACGAGCAAATACGGTAATACCAATAAAATTAACCTTACCCGAGAATGGACTAATTGCCTGGCTAAGCTCGAATTGTTAATTACACAAACGAAAGATAGATTAGCATTGCGCATCGAAATATGAGCAAAGTGCGAATTTATATTGCTGCATAAATTGGTATGTTATTTCGGCTTGCTAATATTGCTGCATTAATTAGTATGTTATTTCGACTTTTTAAAGTTTATTTTTACTCCCTAAAAATGTGTTTTTGTTCATTTCCTTGTCAAATATCTCTTTCGTTAGTATACCCTCTGAATTCTGAGGTACAAATCTGAAAACCTTAAAATTCTAATTAGCATGGCGTTTTATCACTCGCTAATTGGTATTTTTTTATTAAATGAGTGCAAGTTTGATATTCAAATTATACAGCATGTTTCATGACATTAAAGTCCTAAAAATGATCATGTCCTTTCAGGGTATTAAAATATTTTCTAGATTTGTGTGAGAAAAATGGGTAGGGGGGCTATATTCGGAGGGGGGTTATATTCGGTCAAATACGGTATTTTTGGAATGATGTCCGTGTGTATGTGATTGTGGATGCTTCAACTCAAAAACTACTTGCCATACCATTACCAAATTTCATATATAACACTTTAGTATGAGCATGAAAAACTGATTAGTGTTTGGACAATACCAGTTCATCGGAAGTCGAGGTTTATTCGAAACCTGATTTGGTTTTGGCAAAATATCTCCATTAAAACATCATTATTGTATATACAATTCGATACAAAGGTTATAAATAGTGTAATTTTCTACAACTTTCATTTGAAACAATTTTCCATAGCAGTTATTGTTTAGGAATTATTTATAAATAATCAGTTTTTTCGGTTTCCATCAAATATCTCCTTAAAAACGTCATAATTGGTAATCTTCATGAGGACCAAAGTTGTAGAGAATAATATTTCTTTCAAGTTTTGTTTTAAACAAATTGTCGTAGTACCTTCCATTTAGTAGATAATTAATTAATTCGTAATTTTTCAGTACACAGCGCCACCATCTAGCAGTGAATTCTGTAAACATATTCAAAATATAATTTACGGCAATAAGGATGGCTGTATTCTTTAACGATGCAAAATAATAATTTTGCCCTATAATGCTATTCATAATAATTTAAATATCTGTACCCCAAATATGAAGAAATTCATGTGTTGTCCACATCAGATATTTTTTATTTTTGTGTCAGATTTTGCATTGTTTACATAGCAACCAAATATTTATTGATTTTAATTGAAATATTACTAATAAACGGTTTTAGTGATATTTTTGTATGGCGTAAAGTTCTCCAAAGGAAACTGTTTTTAAAAATAAGTAGCTTAAATAATTAGACGTAGATTTTCCACAAATTGTGATTGAATAAATCGTTTCATTGTTTCCAAAGTATTGTTGATATAAAGAATTTTCTCGTAACAGAACTCATGGACGAGAATCGAGCTAATGGTCGGACGATAATATTCGCTTCGTGATTCTTAAACGTTCTCTATTTATTTTTTCGTCTTTCGTTAAATTAATTAATTTCGTTTGTTCCTTTGTTCATCCATTATCTGTTGGTTATTGTGTTCTTGCTGGTTTTACTTACAGTTTTCATTTTGAAGATATCGTCACGAAACTTCGTATAGGTATATAATTTTATCCTGTGGGTAACGTAGGCTATATGGTGATCAAAACTGGTGGAGGGAGAGCTTAGATCAATAATTATTTTCCAGCAAGTTTATGCGTAATTTTCGATTTTTCACAGTGCAAGATTTTCTTCGTTAATTCGTCTAAATAGGTAAATACGGACCGGTTTTCTTCGATGGTTAAAACTGTGTACTATCTTATTCTTGGGACGTTTACATGTTACACGGTCGAAGTTTTAGATTCACTAAATCCACTGAAATTCAACGGGCACTTCTGCTAGTAAGATATATAATAGACTCAATAAGTTTTTAATTTCTAAATAATAAGTAAATATGGAATTCCATTAGCTCCTAAATTGCATGTGTTTTTTTAATTGCCAAAATATAATGGATACATACCTGATATAGTACCTGGAATAGCAACACGAAATGCATCAATACGAGCAGCTTTTGGAACACCATGAGTCATCCAGTCAGGACGAGGACCTGTAGTGATTCCCATGCCAGAGCCAAGCCCTGACTTACCAAACATGCCACCCACAAGGCTAGTGTGGGATTGTGTTGCATTTGGTAAGGCAAGATTAGAAGAAAATGACGGAGGCAAATGCAAAAGAACTTCCTGAACACTCCTCTGAAGAGAAGCAAGTACTAGTGGCATCTGAAAGCGGAGACAGGAAAGAACCTCATTATTATAATTATACGTACGATATTTATAACGATAAACTCTTGGAGGTTACAGAATATGCATACATGGTAATGACTACCTGCATTTCAGGAAACAATAAGTATACGTGATAAGTGTCCTTACTAATTTTGTTGATTTATTTGTAAGTACTATTGTGCTTCAAAAGCTGACCTTAGTTCCCTCTTGCCAGGTATAGTCCTGTTTTTCAGTGTGTGACAGAGGGAGTGACAGAAGGACAAATGGACAGAATAAGGCTTTTATATATTACCGACACATTAAAATGTTTTTTTATTATATCATACTGCTATCCTGAAAATTTCATCAAAAACGGTTGTCGTTTGCGAGATATTAAGCTTCAAAAAGCATGACAAAGGGACAAAGTGACACTGTCTTTTATTTATACATATATATATATATATATATATATATATATATTAGGGTGCGCCAAAAATGAAAAATTTCCAAAAATTCACCATGACAACCTGTAAAAAGTTTCCTTTTGATGCAAAAACACTCCTTGCAAAATTTGGTGGAAATCAGATTACTTTTAGAGGTCGCTATTTTGTTTCAAAGTTTAAGTTTTTATGTGAGAATACCATTGTCACATATTCCTTCATATCTCGTCACCAATAAGACCTACAGAAAATTTTTGAGAAGGTAAATTGTTAGTTTTGAGGTGTTCTATCGATTTTAGGCCATACTGGTTTTGAGGGACGTGTTTTAGATTTTTAGATTGCCTACCTCAAAGGAGCAAACACATTTTTTTCCAGCTGGAAAGCTTAAACAGTCCCAATTTTCAATACGAATTTTGGATTGGTAAGAAATGATACTTAATACATGCTTTATGCTATTTAATGTCAAGAAGTTCAAAAATATAACACAAAATGTAAGGAAAACTTGTGAAACATGTCACATAACACAAAATATTTTGCTTATTTTCACGACTGTTTAGCTTTAGTACACTTTGGAAAGGCCTTCCTGTGCTACGCTACAGTGTGAAGGAGAGCCTGTTTATCCTCTTCTCCCTTTGTATGAATGGTATTGTACATTTTCATCAGACCCACACCTCTTTCTGCGCTGTCGTTCATGACGCGCAAATGCTGCACTTTGCGAATAGAATCCTTAAAGCTATCATGTAACTTCCATTCTGTCTGCTCAGTGTCCATAAAAGCAGGAGAAATACCAAGGCGTTCAAAGAAAACAAGTGATAGCTCGCTGGCAAAATTGTGGAGTTCCAGACAATCCACATCCACATCACCTTCCCTTATGAAAGCTCTCTTTGGTGGATTTTCCAGGCCATCCCTCTTCCGAAAAGCCTCCACTATCTTCTTTTTCACTTCGTTTGTCACCGTGAGGTCAAACAATGCAAGGGGAACCATTTCAGCACTCAGGTACCATAGATGGTTCGAAAATTTGTCATAGGCTGCCTTCCACATGCGTGACCGCCCAGCTTCCTTCTTCAATTGTTTCAGCATGAGTAGATCATTGTCCGGGGCCCGCACAGCTGCAGCAGATGCGAACCACAACTCGATATATGTGGAAACAATAAAAACAGTTAACGCTCGGAATACATCTTCTCCTCTTGCAAGGTGAAATTCTGCCCTAAAGAGCCAAATTTTCAGAACATATATTGCCTTGGCCATCCAATGCGCTCTGTGAAATGCCCTGGGCTGCTTGAAATTGACACCATTGGGAGGCACTCCACCAAGACAGATGATTGTGAGCTCTAAAAGCTCTTTATAATCGTCATGTGGCTGGAAACCCTATAAAAATCAAATGAAAAGATCATAATTTCTATTAGGAACCTTTAATTTTTGTAAAATGTAATGACCAAGCCCAAAATTGAAAATTTATCTCACCTCAAGCAGTTCTTTGCAAAACAGTATCACATCATCTGCATTGGGTATGGAGTCCAGCATTTCCTGATCTGCAGCCTGGAATTTACCTTTGCGCAAGGAGAAATTCCTAGTCTTCTTTAACAGTCATCAGTGTCAAGGCATTTTCATGAGCAATAACAAATAAGCAGTCCACATCTTTAGTGAAATCCTCTCTATAAGTTCTCTGAGTTTCAGACTGATTGTTTCGCTTTTTCTATAGGTGAGTCCATCGTTTGTGGACTATGAGCAACTTGTCGGATGCACGACTCACTGTCTGCGTTGGTATCCTGGCCTTATTCCAGAAGTTGACAGCTTCTTCGACGGCATGCCTAGTACTGTTCCTTAGTGTCTCTTTCAGTGTGTTGTGGCGATGGAAGAACAACTGTAACACTTGACAGGTTGATGGAAGTTAACATCCTAATATTTTATCATTCAGCTAGCCTATGAGCCAAACTTCGGTGTCACTCCTCCGCTGCATGTTGAGCACGACTGCAGTAATGCACACGAGATACTACTAGCATGAAGGATATTTCTAGAAAGCACCGAGAGCGAGCGTCGGACAGGCACAGACTTGCAGCTCGGACGGATGGAAAGCGGCGGGTGAGGGAGGAGCGGATGGAGAGGGGTGGGGAAGGGGAGAGGTAGGGGGGTGGGAGAGCAGGCAGCAATATCCCTGCTGCACTGAACACGTTAAACAAAATTTTCTCTAGGTCTGTAGGTCTTACAGGTGACAAGATATGAAGGAATATGTGACAATGATATTCTCGCATAAAAATGGAAACTTTGAAACAAAATAGCGACCTCTAAAAGTAATCTGATTTCCACCAAATTTTGCAAGGAGTGTTTTTGCATCAAAAGGAAACTTTTTACGGGTTGTCGCGATAAATTATCGAATTTTTTTCATTTTTGGCACACCCTAATATATATATATACCCTTCCAACTGCCTCAAAGTCGGCAGAAGGGTGTAAACAGAGGCTAAAGGGCGAAGAACAGTGGTGTCCTTGGACACTGGTAGGTTCAACCACGCTGTGAAGTCTTTCTGCAATATCTCCGGCCAAAGTGAAAGAGGTACTCACCAACCCGCTCTGGGCCAGCATGGTGTTTTAAGGCCCACAATCCCCCCATGACATGTACACCCATAAAAAACGGCCCTCATTCTCTGGAGGCTGGATTGCCTCTGACTGTGGCAGTGGTCAGGAACAAGGCACGAAGGCAGAGGGTGCTAAGTATCCCCGGAGGTTAAACGCCCACGGCCACCCTTTCTCATCCTTACCCAATTCCTTTAACCTCTACCTAACTACCTTTAACTGCCGGACTTTGTCCAGTGAAGATAAACTTCAAGAGCTCCAAGAACAACTGGAGAAGATCAAGTGGGACATTTCAGGGCTTAGTGAGGTGAGAAGAAAAGGTGAAGGCCTATTGGAGTTGAAGAGTGTACATATTTTTTATTACAGGGGAACTGACACAGGAAGAACAGGAGGAGTTGGATTCATCATCAACAAAATATTGAAGAATAATATTGTGGAAATGAAAAGTTCATCCAAGCGGGCAGCTAGACTAGTGCTTCAAATAAATAAAAGATATCAACTTCAAATAGTCCAAGTTTATGTGCCAACGTCATCATACTCGGATGAGGAAGTGGAAGATTTCTATCAAGAAGTTGGAGAACTGCACGACAAAGGAAGCTGCCATCTAAAAGTGGTCATGGGTGATTTCAATGCCAAGGTAAGAGAACAAAAGGAAGACGACAGCGAGGTTGGAAAATGGGGCTGTGGAGACAGAAATGAACGAGGGGGCCGACTTGTAGACTTTTCTGAATGTACTAGTCTATATATAATGAACACTTTCTTCAAAAAGAGTCCCAATAGAAAATGGACCTGGAAAGGACCCAATGGTACCAAAAACGAAATTGACTACATACTAGTCAATAAGAAGCAATTGGCTGAAGACTGTTCTGTCCTCAATCAGTTTAAAACTGGAAGCGACCATCGCTTGGTAAGATGCAGAATAAAATTCAACTCAAAGTTAGAAAGACAGAAACTTATAAAGAAGCCTAAGTCTATTATCAACACGCAGGTGCTAAAAGAACGAAAAGAAGAATTTCAGCTCCAACTGAAAAATCGATTCAGTGCATTGGAAGACCAAGAAGTTGAATCCCAATTTATAGAGATACTCAAGGAAACTGCTGAAGAAATAGGTGGAACAGTTAAAACAAAGCCAGAGAAAAAGTTGACCGAAAGACTGCTGATGGAAAAAAGAAGGAAAATGATAATTACTAATGATCCTAAAGAAATGATCCATTTTGCAGAACTAAACAAAACTATAAGGAACATCTTTAAATGAAATATTCCAGTCTTCCTATAAAGGAGACTGTATGACCAATGTGTTCTGCCCGTTCTGACATATGGTTGTGAAAAATGGACCATGAATACCAGAATGAGACAGCGCCTGCAAACAACACAGAGGGGCATAGAGAGATGCATGTTAGGGATCACCCGAAGAGACCGCAAGAGGAACGACTGGGTAAGAAAGAAGACGGGAGTCTGTGACGTGATTAGAAGAGTGAAGGTGCTAAAATGGCAGTGGGCGGGCCACATAGCTAGAAGAAATGACCAGCGTTGGACGTCCAGTGTCATCGAATGGATCCCAAGAAACATCAAGAGAGTGAAAAGAAGACCGAAAGACAGGTGGGACAGAGAGCTTGTTAAGTTCTTGGGGCAAACTTGGAGAAGGGAGGCAGTTGACAGGAAAAACTGGAAGAGTCTGGGGGAGGCCTTCATCCGTCAGTGGACTGAAAAAGGCTGATGATATATATATATATACACACACACACATATACACATATACATATATACATACATACATATATACATACATATATACATACATACATATATACATACATACATATATACATACATACATATATACAGAGATGGGCAAAATACATCTTAAATGTATTTTAGATACAAAATACAAACTACACTCAATAAATGTATTTTGGATACACATTTTCAAAATACTTTTGTATGAAGTATTTTAGATAAAAAATACAAGTATTTTGAAAATACATTTCAAAATACAAAATACATCTGTTGATTCAATTAAAAAAAACTCGTTATTACCTTAAATAAAGTTCATTTTCTTATCATTTATATCTGAGGTGTGCACACATTCTTACCACATATTTACATGTACAGGTAATCTCTGATTTACATCGGGGATGTGTTCCTAGAGCCGGCGACGTATACTGAAACTAGAGATGCAACGAATACTCATTTTGGCCGAATGCCGAATATTGAAATCAGTATTCAGCCGAGGCCAAAGCTGAATAACTCCATTAGCATAAATTAGTGATGCACCGAATATCGGCTTCGGCCTTGGTAATCAGCCAAAAATGATTAAAATAATTTTTAACTTTAAAATCTATGAGATGGAACTCTTTTGGATCTCGGAAATTAAATTTTCGTTCATTTCCATAACAGTGTAAGAACACAACTTAAAACTGCGATAAAACTACAAAGAAAATGCTGAAATACAAAGTATTTGCCACAATGGCGGTTCTGGTCGCTCGCTTCGAAAACAAAGTGTGTTGATCGCTTCAAAGACGCTCGCTCACCACTCGCATAAGTACACACATTGATGCCAGAACTTGGGTCACTGCCATAACATTACATTGTATTGTTTTTCCGCTTAGTTGCTCGCACTGCCCGTATCGCTTGTACGTGGGACAGAACCTTAGCCTCGCCTATTAAATTTAAAAATGATACTACTAACAAGTTCTGGGTTTACAAAAAATCTGCACACATCCCCAATGTTGACTGTGAAAGTTGGTTACAATCGCACAAATATTTCTCCCGGGGAATTTCCTAAATCGTTTTTAAAACACTACCAACCTGAAGTACCAAATAATGAACACTAATGTTTGAATTTGTTACTATGTATTGTATAATGAGAGCCCAACTTTTAGATCAATTTTGCCTGAAAAAATGCGTATTATATACAAAAAATTACGGTAGTCCCTTTGGTTGGTTCTGTTGCGTTTTATCTGCTGCCCTGCATTGCACGCTCTTCACGAGATCGAGATTTAAAACAACATTATATCAGACATAGAAATGATGAACGATGTAAAATGGTGAAACTTTCCCTTATTTGTAAACGACGTTATATCGAAACAACGTAAATTGGAACGACGTAAATAGGAGTTTACCTGTATTTACTTGTCTGTTGGATTAGGTTATTTTTCAGGATGGTATCTTTAAATTAAAATTTTAGATGTTTATTCATAGCAAAAAGTGATGCATTTTACAATAAGAAATAAAAAGATATTTTGAGATAACACTTAGACAAAATTTTTATTACCCTTCAGAAGTAATAGTGTCTCAAACATTGAGTCTGTCAAATTATGCCGCTTAGTGTTGTAAATAAATCCAGCAAAAGAAAAGTCTCTCAACTGGAGCACTAGACGGGAGGCTAGTATTGTACCTAACAAATAATATTTTTACAATAGGGTACTCATTAAGCATTGTTACACATTTAGATTTATCACTAAGAAATTTAAAATTTTCTATTTCATTCCTGTTTCCTTCTTCAAGAGATAAATCCTTGTTGTCATCTGAAAAAGCAAAAAACTCATCTTCTTCAGAACACTGTCCATCATTTCCTGAAAAGAGGACTTGTGGACTCATGTCTTTGGCAGCATTCATTAATGTCTGTTGCAGGTGCCTTCTCATGTCATCTTGCAGATTAGGTAGCCATCTCATCTTAAAAAATGGGTGGCTACAATATGCCAAAATGGCATCATTTACTTCGGGTGAAAGACTGAAATGTTTTTCAAATCTCTTCTCTAGACTGGCCTTTAGGCCTGTCACAAGAGGGGCACAATAACGGAGAACTTTAGTTTCAATTTCTTCCAGCTTGACTCTCAACACAAATAACGTAGGCAGTAACACACCATAAAAACATTCATCTCCTTGAAGCCTATCCAGGGACCAGAGCTGCATACCACTTCAAAATTTGGAAGTGGTTCGGTTCGCGGTTCGGTTCTAAATTCCTGGAAGTGGTTCGATTCATGGCTCGGTTCAGATGGGAAATTTGACAAGTGGTTCGGTTCGGTTTGCAGTTCGGTTCAACTAAATTATTCATTTAAAATACTATCCAGAAATAATTTATTCAATATATACATCACACATTCAGTATCAATCTGTAAGTAAATCAATCAGCAGTCATTATTATTTTAGATAAAAGAAGAATTTATTTAAAGAAAGGAAAAATTTATATTTTAAATACATTACAATTCCATCATCATCTTCATTTATTTATTTTTCTAAAATGGTATTTTTGATCCTAACATGATTTTTATGTGGATAACAATAGTATCACAGAGGAAAGAGTTAGACACTATTTCCTTTGAAGCAAACCCGCTGGTTTTTCCAATGGAAATTCCTGGTCTTTTCGTTGGTCTGTACTATGTGGATTGAGATCGAACCAAAACCGAACCACTTTTGCAAAAAATTACGGTTCGGCTTTTGGTTCATTGAAAAATTAATCAGTGGTTTCGGTTCAGCTCGTGGTTCAGCAAAATGGCTATGGTTCAGTTCAGTTCAGTGGTTTGGTTCGGTTTGCAGCTCTGCCAAGGACAATGCAATTGGCCTCATAATGTCACAGTACTCCCTTAAATACTCAAGTTCAATTTCTTTAAATTGGACTTTGGCTCCAAAGACATTGAAAACATTCTGTATTTTGTCTTTATACTTCAACACCTGACAAAGGGCATCATAGAACGAGTTCCATCTGGTGATGCAAGGGTAACTCAATTTATGCCTTAGAACAGAGAATATTTTTTCAGCAGAATGTGGATGCCCTGAAGCATTCCACAAAATAGTACATTTACCCAAAGCAGGATGATGCACCCTCGACATTCCCGGAGATTTTGCTATGATTTTGTTAACATCAGTGGTAGCCAACAAATTCAATGTGTATGAAGCACAGCGAACATGATGAGGTAAAGCTATTGTTGATTCTTCCATCTGTACCTCCACATCTTCAGACATAAATGAAACAGCGAAACTATCATCGCTCTCCTCATTGAAATCACTTTCATCATCGCTGCATGGTGCCTGTAGATCCACTCCAAACATTTTAAATGCTTTGGCAAAGTTGGCACCATTGTCAGTAATGGTAGACAAATTTTCCCAGCAGACAGACCAAATGAAACATTTATGTCCTCAAGCATCTCTGCAATTCTGTCATGAGTGTGCGGTCCACGAAATCTCCTGCATGCCAATGCAGCCGAATGTTGTTTTAGTGTGTGCTCATCAATCTGAAAAACATAAAACATCAAATGATTAAAAATTCATAATTATATCTTGTATAACATAAAAATGAACCAATCAACTTTTGACAGCCACCACCAACTGGAAGTGGGATTTTATGCCATATTTTCATTTTCCTGAAATATCTTCAATAAATTCAAGTTAATCAACCTATTTAATTTTACACTGATTGATTCATTTCTTATCCCATAAATAAAGTATTTTTATCATACTTCTTTTAAGACTTTAAGAGTCAAATCTGTAATTATTTTGAGTACACAGTTTAAGAGTTGGTCTAAAATAAAAATAGTAATTTCAAGATTTATTTTACATATGACCTCGCCTTGTTGACCCACCAGACACCTTGTTGATTTCACATGGAATGACCCTATATCCCATCTTAAAATACTCAAAAGATTTACCAATCCCAAAATTTGACCACTTACCCAATGAGCAGTAACCCCTAGAAAACTTCTTGTCTTCGTCGACCATATATATGCTGTAGTAGAAACACATGGAACTGCCTTAAGTCTTTCACTTATTTCCACAATCAGCCTTGCCTTTTGATCCTTGATTCTTCAACCCAGAGTTCTTCTGCACATCACCTTCACCCCAAAGTCCACAGCTACAAAAAGCAAAAGGTGACATTAAGATTCAACTGTAAATACTAAAATAATGAAGTGTAAAGGTCAGTGCCAACAAATAGCCTTAAAAAACTCTACAGTACAAAACTCAAGTTTGTTACCTTCAAATATACTTATAAAATCAGGATCCTCCACAGTGGATAGAGGCCTCATCCCATTGACCACAAATTTAGTGACAAGGTCATCAAATATGGATTGTGAAAAACCTTTCTTTGAGTTTGTGGTAAATGGTAGCTGCAACTGTCTCATGTTAGTACTATAAGCAACAACCTCTTCTGGAGTCTTCCTCTTCAAACATCTTTTCCTGTTCGACTTCTTTAACCACTCCACTTTATATAATTCAAAAGCTTTAACATCACCAGGGTGTTTTCTCTGAAAAAATTAGCATAGCCAGTATTAATTTTCATTAAGTTATTGCTTCTGTCACAACCAATAAAATTTATGGACAATAATAGTTATTGCAGTTATTTAACAAATAATTCTAACGAAAACATTAGTGGATAGCTACAGTCTTCTTAACACTAAGTTTCGCTTACCTTTAAATGCGTCTTGAAATTTGTGGTAGCTGTGTAAGATCCAGAGATGACTGTGATACTCCCAGGTTTACACAACTCGCATTGGGCTTTAACTTTGCCTTCCGAATCTTCAATAACTGAAAAGTATTTTCCATCCAATATTGCGCACTTAGGTGAATCAATTCTCTTGCCTTCATTAGCCATTATCTCAAAAATCGGCTACCACTGTTGAAATCACGGACTGTTTGTGTCCATGCTTTATCCCATAGGTGGTAGGGCAACTTGTGTCCCACATCGTTTAAAATGACGCATTCAAGTTTTTCGTAAAAAAATAAACCCAAAACATTATATGTATTTTGATTTTCATATGTATTTTCAAAATACAAATTACATGTATAATGTATTTCCGATATAAAATACTTCTTTAAACTGTATTTTCGATACAAAATACAAAAGTACTGAAAATACGTATTTCAAATACATGTATTTTCGATACTGCCCATCTCTGTATATATATATACATACATACATACATACATACATATATATATATATATATATATATATATATACACAGAGAGAGAGAGAGAGAATGCTTTTTTGTGATGGTACGTGCTGGTACAGTGTACCAGCACCTTTTTTCTGAGTGATGTTGGCATGTCTAATTTCAGTACATTTTCATTTTTAATTCTTTAAAACTTAATGTAATAAACGGCTTTTATAAATGTAAAAAATTCTTATTTTTATTATCAAATTTTTTAAAAAAGTTCATCACAAATTCAATAGAGAAGGGGAAGAGGATGCAGGAAGAGATGGAGTAGTGAGAGAGGCATTTTACAATTAATCAAGACATGAGTACCAGCACCTTTTTTTATGAAAAAAAATACTGTATGTATGTGTATATATATGTGTGTATATGTGTGTGTATCTTTAAGGCATAATTTGTTATACGTAGGTGTAAATGGTCAAGACATAGATTACTTAACTTACATGGATATGTTGAGCAGCAAGGGCCCTAGGACTAGTTAACAGAGCTGCAGTAGCTGAGAGCAGACGTGGAGTAGCCCCAGTAGCCACAACCAGAGCCAATAAGCATGCACATGCTACTGCAGTAGGGTGACTGCCGTCATCAATTGCTGCTGATTCTGGGCCATGTGAAGTTGCCAAATCCAATAGCAATTCAAAAAGTGGATCTATGTGTATTTTATTACACAAACAGTCCAGAAGAAATGATAAATAAAAGTTAAATGTAAGTTATGAGAATACAATATAACTATCATTGCAATACAAGATAATAATAGACCTACCCATTACTTCAGAGGGTTCACCCTTCAAACCTTCTGGTGCCTGTCCCTGAATAACATCTAATAAAGCACCCAATGCTTTTGTACAGAGCCTAGGATGTACAGCTCGGCTTTCTCGAATCAACTCAAAGACACTCCGAAGACCTATTCCCACAATCTGTTAACAAATTACAATTTTAATAACAAAAATTATCATTAACAAATTGTCAAGCATTAAAGAAGTAATATTTACAGTTCAATAAAATCTTTGCAATAAGTATAATAGCTGATAAAAAATTTAAGAGGATACCGAATAATAAATTCCTTTCCAAGGAGGAAGGAAAATTTATTCAGAACTTAGTAGATTGACTCTGACAGAAAGGTCTGCCGATATTCTTTTATGAATAAAATATATTGAGGAAATATGTTTATATAGATTATTTAATTGTATAGGATGGTGAATGTGGGAGCTATTCCAATGTATAGGATTACCAGATTCTGGGCTGTAAAACGAGGACACCTTTTTCCCTAGGTTTAATGATTCTTTTTGTAAAAATGTTGGAATGAATTGAATAAATTAAAAAAAGGCAATATGAGAACAATATGTGAACCTGATACATGCTTTAAATTTCTGGAAAATTTCAATTTTTCAGAATTACTTCAAGACAGCTGAATGCAAAAAATTAGTACATGTCACAAAAAAATAGCCTGTATGGTCACCTAAATACACATAAAGGATCAAATTACTAAATGGAACCTGAAACAGACTTTATTAAGAAGAAGAGGATAAATTTCAATAATGCCTAAATAGGAATTTTCTTTGAGCTAAATTGAAATTGTCTGAAAACAATTCTTTCTATCTATCGGCCAAAAAATGTTTTTTCCACTATCCCTCAGGGGATGGAGAGGAGTTAAAAGCACACACATTCAGTTAGGAAGACAGGAGAGGATATGGCAGGATCATGATAATTGCATCATTAGGTGGGGTGGCAAACGCAACCATCTGGTGATAACTATGTAATGGCAGTAGTTGTATTTGACATCTCAGAGAGGTGAGTCTGGGGCCAAAGTCATAAGGTGTAACCACCTGGCAAATATGCCGTGCAAAGTGTGGCATGCGATTGGACTCTGAAGGTACAAGGGGTGGAGCTCCTAATTCCAGTTATTGTACTTATTTTAGTGTAAAAAATAACTGTTAATAATAGTAAGATCTTTTGCATAACAGAACAAACCTTAGGAACCCGAAATGCAGCTTCCCGGTTGATTTTCTCTGCTTCCATTTCATCCTCTCCATCACTTTCAACTCCCGGGATTCTTCCTCCCCTAGATGGCATTATTGGCACTCCGTGAATTGCCGTTGGTGAAATGGCTGGTTGAGAAGTGCTAGCTGCAGCAGAAATCGTAAGGGCTGAAGAAGATGATGATGAAGCCAAATAAGCCTGAATGGCCATCTTGTTACGGCGGTCGAGAAGTGCCATACGAACTGCTGCAAATACTGCAAAGGCTGAGGCATTGCCTGGTAGGGTTACATCGGGTGGTGGCAATGGTTGGGTTGAACTGAAGTAATACTGATGAGGCTGGGAAAGCAAAAGACCAACTCCTCCAGGACCCACCCCAGCACCAAATGCTAACTGTTGAGGGAACAGAGATGGAGGTGGTATTGGTGGCAGGTCGACCTGAAAATTTTAATCAAGATTATTTAATGAAGACATACATCCTAAATTATTGTAAAAAATTTAATATATGAATGACATGGTTTTAAAAAAAACTTTTCCATAGCTTGGTAAAAGAATTTTTAAGTAATGCAGAAATCATTAAATAAGTTGATTTATTAAAATTATAATCAATTCTAGATAACGCAAATAAATTGAAACTATAAAATAATAAAATTTAAGTAATTGAAACATATTAATAGCTAAAAATGTAACTTTGAAGTGAATTACCAATTATGTAAAATATAATAATTCTTTGGGCTATAAAGCAAACTTGAATGAATAACCAAAATGCATTACATCGTTAATATCAACTTATAAAAATGCGATTGGAGAACATTTTCATATTTAGTATAGAAAGAGACATTTGGATGTAACTAAAATCATTCACCTTCTCTCTTAAATTAATTGATTTAGCAGAATTTAAGCCATAAAGAAACAAAGTACCATCTTCTTACTGTAATATTTTAATATACATATATAAAGTACTATATTCCATATACATTTTATACACTACCCATATGGATTTTTGGAAATTAAATAAAAAATGATAATTTAATGAATGTTATCAAGCAACTAACATTCCAGATAAATTAACAAGTAAACTACAAAATTTTAATATAAAAATTTAGATCCTCCATGCCTTCATTCTTCGCTTCTCCTTTGCTTTGGGGAACTTCCTCTTGTTTCCTCCCTCCTTCCATTCTGACCTCTTTCTGAAATGTTAAAGAGCATTACAATAAATTACAATGACGGCATAGCGATGAACGCGACCATTTATAAACAGAACTACTACGTTACTATTAACAAACTTTACTAATAATTACAAGGATAGGTAGTTACAAAGCAGCATTCATATGGGTTTGGATTGGAAACTAATCTTAAATAGCTTCGTATTGGTTTAGGCGTAAAGTGACATTCGATAACGAAGGTGGCCCACAGATTCAAAATTTTCTATATTAATTCAACTAAACGTCGACATAAACAATAGATAATTACAATATTTAACGGTTTTATGGCTGTGCTTTCCGTAAAATACGTACTCTAAATCAAAACTGATAATATTTAACCAATAGAGTATCACTATTACGAAGTAATTCAACAGACTGACTCCTGTAAAGGTTTAATAATGACTAAATGCACTTACCTCTGTTGATCAGGGGTAACCTTAAACAATTCGTGAAAACATTTTCCTAATATATCTGGCTCAGGAAGCATTTGATCCCAATCGAACGAGCCCATCTCAATCCATTTATCTTACAGATGGAAAAATCATTAATATTACTAGGGGAATCACTTCAGCGCTATCACATTTAGCCGGTCTTCGGCAATCAAATAAATTTACAAGCACAGAGTAAGATATGAAGTTCCGCGCTCCCTAGCTATGAAAAACGCCGCTATTTGATGTTGACTTTCAACTGAGAAAGAAATATCAGAAATCAGTAAGTTTTCACAACAAAATTTATTATTACTTCATATTATAAGCTTTAAAAAATGTCGGCTAATTAGAGGTTTTAATAGAATCTTTTCTTAAAGAATTCTGAAAATTGTTGCTTTTCGGTCTTCATCTGTTTGGCTTACTGGTTTTGCTGGAAAGAGCGCTGATGTAACGTTTCTAGAAATTTTATCTTGAGCGCTTATTGATTAATCTGGACATGCGTAGAACGTAGATAACGAGCTGTCATACGTTGACAATCAGTCTTACATTAGTTGAACATAAAAATTGAACGTTAACAGTATTCTTTCCATCAAAATAATTGTATATAGTTTTGCGGTAAGCGCTCGATCCTGCTGGCCTCTCCAATGTTGACGGATGCTAATTACAGCAAATCCAATTCCTTACCCCTAATGACGTGAAAAACATGAGATGATTAATATTACATAAAGGCCAATCCTTAGAAATACATTGCCATAGCTCTAGCTGTGTATTATACTACTATTTATTGTGGTATATTCTTGACAATGAATGACTTTTTTAAAACTAGTGATTTTTCAATACGCCAATATTTTAGCAACAAAATTTCTCATATTTATACTAATGTCTTTTATTTCTGAACTATGCGTTTGGTATATAAATAGTGTACTATCAATTTTACATATATTTAATCTAATACATGTTAAAGTGATAGTAACAAAAATTAAAATTTTCTATTGGTTTACCGAAGTCATAAGCAAATCCTACTTTAATTACGCAAAAGAAGAAATATCTTCACCACTTTTGAAAGAGTTGACTTTCTTATCTTGTAAATTATAAAGAAAGTTAAAAATAAAATGCAATACTGACGCAATTCCTGGATTGTCGTAATTTTTAATAATTCCTACCACTTTTTGGGGATCAATTGCTATTAATTGATTTTAATGACTTCGTAAAATTCATAATTTCACACTAGTTTAATAATAGTTTTAACTTCACTGAAAATTCGATTTGTAAAAATCAATGTTTACGGAGTTTCATATCCTATGTGAGGGCTTGCCATCCTTTTCAATGTGGCGAGCATTAACCCCTCTACGATGGAGGAGGATTTAATGAATAATTCCCTCGTGAACAGACGAAGGAGCTTTTTTAAAAAACACGAAAAAGTTGCAAAAGCATGCGAAATTTGGAAAAACTTTAAAAAATCATAACTTTTGATGTTTTCAATTTATTTTGATGAAATTTTTTATGTAGTTACATAATACATGAAATTTTTAAACAGTATCATTTAATACTATAATAGCCCAGGTCTGTTGGTTGGTTGGTCACGCTTTTACGATGGCCGATATAGAGCGTTTTAACACTTCCCGAATAGGTAGAAGATTGAAATTTGGCAAGGATGCTTGATTAACATATTTTAAGGTAATGACGAAAATAAATCTCCAAAAAAGTCCTGGGTTCGACTCCAAGGAAGACATTTCCATTTTCCGTAAGGTAACATGTAAAAATCAATTTTTTGATGTGCAGGCTTTTATTGTTTTGGAAATTAAAATTAGAAGGAATTAACCTACGATCTTCGGATCTGAACCATTTTGAAGAAAAATTACAAAGTTTCTTATTCTGTTCATCTTTTTCCGCATACAATTCGAAATCGCTCATGTTATACGTTTAATTCACATATTTTGTGGAAATATTGCCATTTTAACGGAATGTTGCCTTTGCTAGCAAATATATTGTTAGACCTCAAAATCCTATTGTATCAATCCTTATGGGTGTAAGCTTTTATGAGAGAGGGGGGAGAGAGAGGTAGAGGGGGGAGGGGAAAAAAGGGGGAGAAGAGAGAGGGGGAGGGGGAGAAATGAGGAGGAGGAGGGAGATAGAGGGTGGGAGAGGGAGAAAGGGTCTGAAAGGGGGGGAGGGGAGGAGAGGGAAAGAGAGGCAACTATTTTAAGTTTAACTAAAGATAGCCCGTCAACATTCACTAGATATGTTGTATATGACAAAATATTTCACATGTGTAAGTGGGATATTAATTCTTTTAAATGAAAATAATAATAATAATCTATCTATCTATAATTCTTCCGTTGATATTTCAACGAGCATTACACTAGTTTAAAATATCATACGTCACACACAGACATTGCTACATAGAAGCGAATGAACAGTAATCGCTTAATTTTACGGTGCGCGTTCGCAGTTTATATAACTTTCAGCATAGCGTGAACTATGAAAGATATTGACATGAAATCTTATTCAAAGAAACATTTAAACATTACTAAACATTTCATTCGCTGAATGTACCTATCTAAACCAATCAGGTGAAAAGTTTGTCGCATGTCAACTTTTCCATGTCTTGACTGGAAATGTTTAACTAAATGTTGTATTTATGATTTTTTAAAGGCATTTCATTAATAATATAAATGTATTAGTCACGCAGTCATCATTCTTAATCATTACAGAAGTCACATAGAAAAAATGGCTACATTAAGTTCATTAGAAGCGGAGATATGATATTGCATATATCTTAAATGCTTTTAGGCGCAGAATATGGAAAACTTTTAAAAGTTACATATTAGCTCACAAAAATTCCCTAATAGATACAGATGGAGAAAAAAATTTAGGAAATAAAGAATAGGGATTTGAATACAAACACCTAAAAGGAAAGAAGTAACATATACATATCTAGAACATAAAAGAAATATACATTATATATATATATATATATATATATATATATATATGCAACAAACGCTTATATAACATATACCTAGAACATAAAAGAAATATACAGAAAAATATAGACACATACAACAAATGCTTACATAACATATACTACATAACTAGAACATAAAAGAAATATACATAAAATATATACATATACAACAAATGCTTATATAACAAATACATACAGGAAATTTTTAAATAATGAGCAAAATTAAGAGAAAATTATTTTTACAGTAAGGTACATTACAACAAATTATAAAACGAAAATTTAGAAACCACTATTTCCTGTAAGAAAAAAAGATTAATTATACAATATAATGCGAAACTACAAATGAAAGTTACGTGAGTCTGGAATGATGCTCCGGTAGTAAATATCATTGAAAATTTTAGAAACATTTATTATTGTGGCTGTTAAAAATTCCTAAAATATAAACAATTAAATTTCTATAAATGCACTTCTAGAGGGGCTACACTGATGTTATTATGCATAAATGTGAGGATTCAAAACGAATGATGAAAACCTAAAAAAAATTATAATTATACATTTTAGGGGTTGTTTTTACCCCATTAATTTCAAAACAAGTAATTCGGTGAAGAGATGCAAACATGAGTTTAAAAATTATTTTTCTGCTTATATTTTTACTTTAAGGTGAGAGAAAATGCTTGCAGAATGCAAGCACACATTCACTAGTATCCTACATCCTCTGTAAGAAGGGTCGATATAGAATGACTAGTTAATTGTGCTTGCATTCTGCAAGCATTTTCTCTCAACTTAAAGTAAAAATAAAAGCTGAAAAATAATTTTCAACTCTTAAGGTTGCATCTTAGCTCCGAATTTCGTGTTTTTCTGTTTTGAAAATATTGGGGTAAAAAAGAGAACCCCTACAATTTATAATTATAAAACATTTAAAGGTTATATCATTTGTTACGAATACCTCACATTTATGCAAAATTGCATCAATGTAGCACCTCTAGAAGTGCATTTATATGAATTTCATTGTTTAAATTTTATTAATTTTTAATACCCACAACAATAAATATTTCTAATATTTTCAATGTGATTTATGACCGGCACATTATTTTCTAACTCTGTTAAAATTTTCATCTTCCTGGATCTTAAGAAAGTACATAAACATTAGTCAATTTGTTAAACATTTGAGAATTTATTACGTCCGAACAAATAAAAATTTAAAATTTCCATATTCCCGTTTTCATTATTTGGAAAATTCTCCCCTTGAAAAAATTTCAGCTTCGTAGCCCATTTAGAAATACCTAAACCATGAAATGTTAGTAAAATAATTTATAATTTTTACCAGCCAATAACATATACGTTGTTGCAATTTTCGAATTATTCCTCTGATTATTTTTTTCAGTTCACCTGTGTATTAAATTCCAGCTCTCCAACTATTGTAGTTAGTGCCAGACATTAGTATCTTCCTATATCCTATATATCATTCTATAAGCACTCTTCTTACAGAGGAGGATATAGATGTCTGGACAAACTACTACAATTGGAGAGCTGAATTTAATATATAGGTGAAGAGGAAAAAATAATCGCAGGAGTAATTGTAAAATTTCGACAATGCGCATTTTCTTGGCCATTACAAATTATAAACTATTTTATTAGCATTTAATGGTTTTCATGCTTCTAAATGAGCTATGAAGCTGAAATGTTTTCAAGAGGTAGAATCTGCCAAATCATGAAAACAGGAATATAGAAATTTGAAAATTTTTATTCGTTCGGCCGTAATAAATTATCAAATGTTAAACAAATTGACTAATATTTATGTACATTCTGAAGGTACAGGAAGCTGAAAATTTGAAACAATGTAGGGAATGATGCTACGGTAGTAAATAACATTGAAAATTTTAGAAATATTTATTATTGTGGCTGTTAAAAATTCAAAAAATTTAAAAAATTGAATTTACAGAAATGTACTTCCAGAGGTGCTACATCGATGAAATTTAGCAAAAATGTGAGGTATTCGACACGAATGAGGAAATACTAAAAAAAATTATACATTTTAGGCGTTGTTTTTACCCCAATAATTTCGAAACAGAAAAGCAGGTAATTTGCCGCAGAGAAGCAAACATGTGTTTCGAAATTATCTTCTGCTTTTATTTTTACTTTAAGGTTAGAGAAAATACTTGCAGAATGCAAGCACACGTTCACTAGTATCCTATCATTCTATAAGCACTCTTCTTACAGAGGAGGATATAGGTTGCATATAGGATATAGGAGGATACTAATCTCTGGCCGAAACTACTATAGGTGGAGAGCTGAAGTTTAATACACAGGTGAATCAAAAAAACGTATCGGAGGAATAATTGGAATATTGCAACAATGTTCATTTTCTTGGCCGGTAAAAATTATAAACAATTTTACTAACATTTCAATGCTTAGGTACTTCAAAGTGCGCTATGAAGCTGATATTTTTTCTACATGTAGTATTTGCCAAATAATGAAAACAGAAATATAGAATATTGAAAATTTTTATTCGTTCGGCCATTATAAACTCTCAAATGTTTAACGAATTGACTAATGTTTATGTACTTTCTTAAGATCCAGGAAGCTGAAAATTTTAAGAGTTAGGAATACTGTTCCGGTGGAAAATTTTAGAAATATGTATCGTTGTGGCTGTTAAAAATTAATAAATTTTAAACAATGAAATTCATATAAATGCAATTTTAAGGTGCTACATTGATTAAATGTTGCATAAATGTGAGCTATTCCTAAGAAATGCTAAAAACCTATACATATTTTATAATTATAAATTTTAAGGGGTGTTTTTACATCAATATTGAGCATAAAGAATAACCCTTATGGCCGTTAAGAATTAAAAACTATTTTACTAACATTTCATTGTTTAGGTACTTCCAAATGGGCTATGAAGCTGAAATTTTTTCAAGAGGTAGAATTTGCCAAATAATGAAAACAGGAATATAGAACTTTGAAAATTTTTATTCGTTCGGCAGTAATAAATTCTCAAATGTTTAACAAATTGACTAATGTTTATGTACTTTCTGTAGATCCAGGAAGCTGAAAATTTTAACCGAGTTAGGAAATAATGTTCCGGTGGTAAATAACATTGAATTTATTAGAAATATTTATTGTTGTGGCTGTTAGAAATTCATAAAATTTAAACAATGAAATTCATATAAATGCAATTCTAGAGGTGCTACATTGATGAAATTTTACATAAATGTGAGGTATAAGTAACAAATGACAAAAACCTATAAAAGTTTTATAATTATAAATTTTAGGGGTTGTTTTTGGCCCAATATTTTCAAAAGAGGAAAACACGTAATTCGGAGCCAAGATGCAACCTTAAACGTTGAAAATTATTTTTCAACTTTTATTATTTCTTTAAGGTGAGAGAAAATGCTTGCAGAATGCAAGCACACATTTACTTGTATATATATATCCTCTGTAAGAAATGTCGATATAGAATGATATATAGGATATAGGAGGATACTAATGTCTGGCCCAAACTACTATAGTTGCAGAGCTGAAATTTAATACACAGGTTAAGCAAAAAAATTATTGGAGGAGTAAATGCAAAATTGCAACAATGTTTATATTCTTGGCCGTAAAAAATTATAAACAATTTTACTAACATTTCATGGTCTAGGTACTTCTAAATGTGCAATGAAGCTGAAATTTTCTACATGTAGAACTTGCCAAATAATGAAAATGGGAATATAGAAATTTGAAATTTTTCTTCTTTCGGACGTAATAAATTCTTAAATGTTTAACAAATTGACTAATGTTTGCATACTTTCTGAAGATTGAAGAAGCTGATAATTTTCACAGAGTTAGCAAATAATGTTCTGGTGGTAAATAACATTGAAAATTTTAGCAGTATTCATTGTTGTAGCTTTTAAAATTTATAAAATTTAAACAATTAAATTCATATAAATGCACCTCTAGAATTGCTACATTCGTTAAATTTGGCATAAATGAGAGTTATTCCTACGAAATGCTGAAAACCTATGAAAATTTCATAATTATAGACTGTAGGGGTTATTTTTACCTCAATATTGAGCATAAGGAATATCACGTAAATTGGCGGAAGGTGTAAACTGTTGCTTTTCAAAATTATTTATCGGCTCATACTCTTTGCTTTAGGGTGAGAGAAAATGCTTGCACAATGCAAGCACAATTAACTAGTATATATATATCCTCTGTAAGAAGAGTCGATATAGAATGATATATATATAGGAGGATACTAATGTCTGGCACTAACTACAATAGTTGGAGAGCTGGAATTTAATACACAGGTGAACTGAAAAAAATAATCAGAGGAATAATTCGAAAATTGCAACAACGTATATGTTATTGGCTGGTAAAAATTATAAATTATTTTACTAACATTTCATGGTTTAGGTATTTCTAAATGGGCTATGAAGCTGAAATTTTTTCAAGGGGAGAATTTTCCAAATAATGAAAACGGGAATATGGAAATTTTAAATTTTTATTTGTTCGGACGTAATAAATTCTCAAATGTTTAACAAATTGACTAATGTTTATGTACTTTCTGTAGATACAGGAAGCTGAAAATTTTAACAGAGTTAGGAAATAATGTGCCGGTCATAAATCACATTGAAAATATTAGAAATATTTATTGTTGTGGGTATTAAAAATTAATAAAATTTAAACAATGAAATTCATATAAATGCACTTCTAGAGGTGCTACATTGATGCAATTTTGCATAAATGTGAGGTATTCGTAACAAATGATATAACCTTTAAATGTTTTATAATTATAAATTGTAGGGGTTCTCTTTTTTACCCCAATATTTTCAAAACAGAAAAACACGAAATTCGGAGCTAAGATGCAACCTTAAGAGTTGAAAATTATTTTTCAGCTTTTATTTTTACTTTAAGTTGAGATATAATGCTTGCAGAATGCAAGCACAATTAACTAGTATCCTATATATATCGTATATACTCCTTTGTAAGAAGAGTGCATATAGAATGATACAATATAGGATATATATATAAATATATATAGGAGGATACTAATGTCTGACCCAAACTACAATAGCTGGAGAGCTGGAATTTAATACATAAGTGAACCGAGAAAAATTATCAGAAGAATAAATGCTAAATTGCAACAATGTTTATTTTCTTGTCCGGTAAAAATTATAAGCAATTTTACTAACAATTTATGGTTAAGTACTTCTAAATGTGCTATGAAGCTGAAATTTTTTATACCTGTAGAATATGGCAATTAATGAAAACGGGAATAAAGAAATTCGAAAATTGTTTTTCGTTCGGCCGTAATAAATTCTGAAATGTTAAACAAATTGACAAAAGTTTATGTACTTTCTTAAGATCCAGCAAGCTGCAAATTTTAAGAGAGATAGGAAATAATGTTCCAGTGGTAAGTAACATTCAAAATTTTAAAATATATATTGTTGTGGCTGTTAAAAATTATTAAATTTAAACAATGAAATTCATATTAATGTACTTCTAGAGGTGCTATATTGATGAAATTTGCATAAATGTGAGGTAATTGAAACAACTGCAAAAACCTGTAAAAGTTTTATAATTATTAATATTTGGGGTTGTTTATAACCCAATATTGACAATAACGAAGAACACGTAAACCGGCAAAAAGATGCTATCTGTGCGTTAAAAAATAATTTGTCGGCTCATACTCATTACTTCAGGGTTAGAGAAAATGCTTGCAGAATGCAAGCAGACCTTCACTAGTATCCTATATATATCCTATATCGTATATCCTCTGTAAGAATAGTGCTGATAGAATGATAGGATATATATAGGAAATAGACCCAAACTATAATAGTTGGAGAGCTGGAATTTAATACCAAGGTGGATAAAAGAAAATAATCGGAGGAAAAATTGCAAAATTGCGACAATGTGCATTATTTTGGCAGCAAAAAATTATAAACAATTTCACTAACATTTCATGGTTTAGGTATTTCTAAATGCGCTATCAAACTGAAATTTTTTCGACCTGTAGAATTTGCCATTTAATGAAAATGGGAATATAGAAATTAGAAAATTTTTATTCGTTCGGACGTAATAAATTCTCAAATGTTTAACAAATTGACTAATGTTAATGTACTTCAATTAGGGCCAGGAAGCTGAAATTTTTAACCAAGATAGGAAATAATGTTCTGGTAGAAAATAACATTTGAAATTTCATGACGTTTTATGTTGTGACTGTTAAAAATTCATAAATTTTAAACAATGAAATTCTTATAAATGCACTTCTTGAGGTGCAATATACATGAAATTTTGCAAAAATCTGAGGTATTCCTTAGAAATGCTAAAAACTTTAAAATGTTTTATAATTATAAATTTTAGGGGTTTTTTATACCCCAATATTTTCAAAACAGAAAAACACGTAATTCGGAGCCGACATGTGAACTTATGCATTGAAAATTATTTTTCGGCTTTTTTTTTCACTTTAAGGTGAGAGAAAATGCTTGCAAAATGCAAGCACGCATTTACTTGTATCCTATCATACCGTATATCCTCCTCTGTAAGAAGAGTGCTTATAGGAAGATATATATGTGTAGGAGGATACTAATGTCTGGCCCAAACTACACAAGCTGGAGAGCTGGAATTTAATATTTAGGTGGACCGAAAAATATAATCGGAGGACTAATTGGAAAATTGCGAGAATGTTTATTTTTTTGGCTGGTAAAAAGTATCAACCATATTAATAACATTTCATGATTTAGGTACTTCTAAATGCGCTATGAAGCTGCAATTATTTCTACAAGTAGAATTTGTAAAATAATGAAAACGGGAATATAGAAATTTGAAAATTTTTATTCGTTCGGACGTAATAAATTCTTAAATGTTTAAGAAATTGACTAATGTTTATGTACTTTCCGAGGATCCAGGAAGCTGAAAATTTTAACAGAGTTAGGAAATAATGTTCCGGTAGTAAATAATATTGAAAATTTTAGTAATATTTATTCTTGTGGCTGTTAAAAATTCATAAAATTTAAAAAATTCAATTATTATAAATGCACTTTCATGAAATTTTGCAAAAACGTGACGTATCCGTAAGAGATGCTGGAAACCTATAAATGTTTTATAATTTTATATTTTAGGGGTTGTTTTCACTCCAATATTGACAATATGGAAAAACACGTAAATAGGCAACAAGGTGCAAACTGTTGCATTTAAAAATTATTAGTCGGCTCATACAGTTTATTTTAGGGTGATAGAAAATGCTGGCAGAATGCAAGCACACATTCACTAGTATCCTATATCGTATATCCTCTGTAAAAATAATCGATATAGAATGATATATAGGATATAGGAGGATACTAAGGTTTGGCCCAAACTACTATAGTTGGAGAGCTGAAGTTTAATACACAGCTGAAGAAAAAAAAATTATTGTAGGAAAAATTGCGACAATGATTATTTTCTTGGCCGGTAAAAATTATAATCAATTTTACGATGATTTCATGGTAAATTTCGTTGCAACCAAAGAAAAATAAAATATTGCAAAAATTTTATTTATAGGGATGGTTTGTCCCATTTCTGCCCCATACGAGTGTGAAAATTATAAGGAACTTCTAAATGAGATACAAACATCAAATCTGACATGGTTATATGATTTTGTACATAATAGATTAGGAATAGTTCCAAATTGTAGAAATGCTACAGAGGAGGATATAGGATATAAGAGGATACTAATGTCTGGCCCAAACTACAGTAGATGGAGAGCTGAAATTTTCAGACAATGTAGATTGCATGGAGAAATCGACAGGAAAAATCGAAATTTACAATCATTTTTATTTTATTGGCCTTTAAAAATTATAAACTTTTAAACAAACATTTCATGGTTTAAGTACTTGTAAATGTTCTACAATGCTGAAATATTTTCTGACAGTAGAATTTACCCAATAACGATGTCGGAATTATAGACATTCGAAAATGTTTATTTATTCGGCGGTTAAAAATCATAAATATTTAAAAAATTGACTGATCTTTATATACATACGGTCGAACTAGAAAGTTGAAAATTAAGGAATTGTGTTTCAGATACAATTAGATTTGAAAATTTTTAGAAAAGTTTATTATTGTGAATGTTGAAAATTCATAAAGTTTAAACTATGAAATTTATATAAAGGCAATTCTAGAGTGCTACATAGATGAAAATTTGCAGAAATGTGAGGTATTTGCAACAAATGATGAAAACCTATCAAATTTTCACAATTAGAAATTTTAAGCGTTTCTAGAATTATTCCCAATCGATTATGTACAAAATCATATAACCGTGTCAAATTTCAAGTTTGTTGCTCATTTAGAAATGCGTTATAATTTTATTCGTCGCGTAGGGCAATAATGTGGCAAAACAGCCGCTAAGATTTCGAATTTTCACAATATCGGATTTCTTCCTACTCTTATTACTAAAAACCCATAATTCTGCCAAATTTCATGGTTGTATCTCATTAAGAATTGTCGTATAATTTTCACACTCGTATGGGACAGAGATGGGGCAAAACCGTCCCTAAGAAATTGGAATTTTTGCAATTTTTTAAATTTATCTTCGATTGCAATGAAATTTCTATAATGGTGCCAAATTTCAAGTCTGTAGGTTATATGGAGCTGCCTCATCTTTTTTGTTCTCGTATGGAGCAATACTGGGGCAAAACAGCCCCAAAAATGGGGATTATATCAGTATCGGATTCCCTGCATTAGTCGAAGTTTAACATTAATGGCATTAAAATATAAGCCTCTGATTTCCATTAAAAGCTTACCCATATGAAAGCATTAAGCCTATTGTTAAATCCATAAAAATGACCATTTTTTTGCAATAAAAACTATACATTTATGCTAATTCTACTCGGATTTGAATTCTGTCTTCAAAAATAAGAAACTACAATTTATATCCTATCCGATAGTTGAAGTCTTGAGTTCGCATCTTGAGGGTAAATAATTTTAAAAGGCTGTTATTGTCCCTGCATAAACTAATGTTTTCAGATATATGACTGCCATCTCTTCAGAGATGAATTTAGGAAGGATCATATTATTCATCTGATTTATTACTTGATTTACTTTTTCTGAGATATAAATTTTTGGAATATAGGGCCTGGATGTAGGTCTAATCCAGTATATTCAAGAAGTGATGTATTTAATAGATTTTTTAGCATTAAGATGTGGTTGTTTTCCATTATTTCTTCTTCTAATGCCTCAGTTGGTGGTAGTGTGTATGTTCCTGTCCATTGTGTTTGTCTTCCCCATGTGTACCCTCATCTGAATTATTATTTCTTCTAGCTTGCTAATGTGAGTGGAGTGCATTAGCAACGTCTTGTTTGATTTCCTGTAGAATAGTTACCGGTACTAAATTTCTTGTAACAATAGCTCTCCTTTGGTCAGCTATTCTCTGTTCTGTGACAGTTAAATTAGGGTATTTCGCCTTAAACTGTAGATAGAGATTGTGGATGTAAGTTGTTAGATCCGTTTCCAGTTTGGTAATGCTGTAATAGGCACGCATTATAAATATATTCATTTCTTCAGTCCATTTAAGCGCTGCCGTGGCTTCCCTGACTTGGTGGTCAGTGAGTTCACTGAAACACTTTCAGGCGATGGAGAGGTAGGTTGTTGGGTTCTCCTTAGGCTATCGGCTGTATTGTCTTCGGGTATTATTATTAAGCACATTGTTACAAGTAGGACATAGGGCCAGGTGACAACAGTATAATTCAATATAAAGTAACATAAATATTCCCCACACATAAATGAATAATACACTGAAATACACTGAATTTTTAGAGATTAAAAGAAAAGCATAGAGATATATACATACATACAAATACCTATATACATAGATATATAAACACATTCCATTGGTGGATTTTCGCGGGTTCATGACAGGCCTTCACAGCTACCGTAGCGGTCACGGGGCCCATGAAGTCCCCACCGTACATCGTAGAATTTTGTTTAAAAAACTCCAATAATCAGCATTTTCACCACAATGCAATGATGTAAGCTTTAATCGTCTTATTTGCAAAAAGTATTGCAATTTTGCAATGATAGATCTGTAATTTCACCACCTGCTCTGATGGTAGACTACACCGAGCTAATGTTGGGGACTGATTGTGAGTCCGAGTGAGGGACGCTAATCCTCACCAATGAGGGTCGAACATGAAGAGCAGGTAGTCTTCCGAAACTTGGCCCCGGATCTGCTACATAAACCAAAAATTTCCCTTGGACCTCACTGATCAGCAAACAAAGAGAAAAATTCTCAAACGCGAAAAAACGCACCTGTTGTATTGGAGTAATTTCGAATTCGTACGTTCGCCTCTGATTCAGGCGTTCAAGTCTCCGCGCCACAGCGCAGTGAGGGCGCGTTGGTGACGGCGCACCCTTCCCCTTCTCCACCCCTCCCACCTGCTCTACCTGGCGACCTCTCTCCTTCCCTCTCCTCACCTTCAGACCGGCCCACTTGGCATAACGCGTCGAGCCATAGGGAAGTACGGTCGCTTATACGCGCAGCGGTCGGCGAACCACGGAGTCCCGCGCAGAGAAAATTCGAGCCCGCGCTCACAGAACATTCCATCACAGCATTGTCTCCGGGCGGCCGCGCATCTCGCTGCAGCCGCCGTTCTTCCAGCATACGTTATAAGGTGTTGTTAGGTTGCACGAGGAAAAATATTGGTCGGTTTTTTAACTAATCTATAATTACACGGAGAGGCATCGCTCTCCGAGTAGAGAGGGCAAATAGCCCTCTGTTTTATTGGCTCTTAAATTTGGTTTTTCGTAAAAATTGCAATTTTAGTCGGATTATCGTCATACTTGTCTAGTCACGTATTCATTGCAAGTGGCCACTGTGTGTACTTGTAAGTGCCCTTCAGCCCACGCTCGTGTCGCCGAGGCTCAAACGAGCGGGAGTTTAGGAAGTGGATGGAGCAAGTGCAGTGCTGACCGAGAGCTCTCGATATAACCTATAGTCAGTGTTTACTGACCGTTATTGCGGCAAAAAATCTGGTGTCCAAGATAATACCTTTATTTTTTACGGGTCCGAAAGGTGGTCAAGCGACTACCGGACTTTTTGTCAGAGAATCCTTCGCTTTTCAATTCCCTCGCGGGGCACTAATCCCGTCTTAGTTTCGGAGTGACTTCCAAGTTGAAGTATTCGGTCGCCACGTCCTGATCGCTAATGATCAGTTTGGTAGTTAAAACCTGGTTGTGAAATTAGGCTTGAAGGTGTGTGCTTGAAAAAGGGAGTTCGCACGAGAGAAAATGACTGTGACTTATTCAGGAGAAGTCGCAAACGGCAGCAGCTTCGGGTGCTTCTGGAGAATCCTTTGCAAGTAAGTAATTTTCAAATACCATTTTTATAGCGAATTCGCAAGTTAAATTCACGACGGAAAACGGAGTCATGTTATTTATGATAAGTTGATTTCGAATTTTAAATCTTGCTGGAAACTTCTCATTCAATCTCAGTTGTAACTTTTGAAACGAAATCAACTACAAGTAAAAAGTGTATTGGGTAATTGCTAGAATCTCAAAATAGCTGCAAATGTTACACTGTAATTTTGATATCGCTAGTATCAAGAATTTCTTCCTTTGTTTCTCACTCATGGTATCATCCATAACTAATGCGGACTTCACAGATTCCCAAAAGGTTTATCTCGAAAGTTAACCTTAATGTAAGTTTTGTTGTTATACCTGGAACTCGTCAAGACATAGCTGTGTCAGTGACACCGCCATGGACTGGCTACTAAAAGCGATTCTAGAGAGCGGGGGTAGTTTAACAGTCAGTGGAATTATGCATCTGCTCACAAGGACATCGGGTAAAGTAACAAATCGTGCCTATGAATGACAGTCTATTATATATTAAATAAAAATAATTTGTTTAATTTCTCCTTTATGGATTGGAATTTAATTAGCAGAGGATCAATTTTTAGGATTTTTTCAATTTTTAGAAGCGCGTTTGTTGCCGTATTTCCAATTACGGATTGTACACTTATAAACGATTCCGCGCCTGTGATACTTTACTAATAGAAAATAAAAATAAACGAGAAACGCTGTAATTGCAGGCATTTGTATCAGTAGTTCGTCAGCTACTTGGCGGAAAAGCTGTTTTTCCGACATGCCCTACAGTTCTCTTTTTCTCCGAGGTAATTGGCGGACGCGAGCTTGAGCAATGATCCAGCGTCTATTTTTGTGCCACTCACTTTAATGGTAATTTCCATGTATTGTTTTGACAGAAACGCATTTTTATTCGGGGCGGCATCATATTAAACATCCCTCGTTGCCATTTAATGCGATAAAAATTGAGTTCAATATTTATGAAACGTTAACCAGTTGATGATTCTTAATTGTTTAAATTGATATTCTACAAGGGACTTCCGTCTTTGGTGGTAACTGGCGTTAAATCATTTCCAATTATATTACGTTTGTATCCCACTCTTCAACTTATTACTCGTTCACCGAATTTCATTTCGTTGAGTGTTTTCGATATTTGCAATCGTCCATAATTACCTCTCAAATCTTCAAATATTTGCAATGAAAATTCCAAGAAAAATAATATCAGATATTTAAATTCGTGGTGATTTAATTTGTAATTCTAATTACCGTTAAATTAAAGCAGCTGCCTAAGGAAACAACCACGACCGAACGCATGCGTGACGCACGTGCGTTTGAAGGATTCCGTCGAATGGTTAAAAAAAAATGAAATCTCCTTGGACGTAGGCCAGTCTGATTTACCTTGTAACGGTGAGTTTACGGTACGCGAGAAGCCGTCTATCGATCCACTTAAACTGATACGTAAACTGAGAACACAAACGATTACCTATGATTTGGAAAGTTGTGAGAAAGTTTAATTAGCACAACATTTTACTTTTCTCTTATTGCTGTTGAGTGATAACCATGCATGAAATTCGATTTTCCCACGACAAAGCACCCATAAACTAATCAAATCCAATTCTTATGTAACATACATAATGATTTTTCCTATATTTAATATATTTCAAAAAATGTTATTTGTGCGAAAATAGGACACTTAACTCAAAAATTGCACTATAATCCATATTAAGACTTGTGAGACTTATGCGTATTCAAATTTCTTTGGATAAACTAACACATATTTGTTCTCCATTGAAGTATGGTTAATGTGTGTTACTATGGCATAATTGTATATCCTTAAAGCAAACGACAACGGGGTGGGAAAATGCATTCCGATATGGCAGTCGATGTGGCTTCTGAGGATTCGCTTCTCTCCTAAAAGCAGTCGGAAGGAAGTAGCTCTGTTGGCGAAGATGAACGGCGGCCGTGAAAGTTGATTGCGTTAGCCATTCGCGGCATGCATTTCAGGCAACAAGACGAAAGGGTGGAGCTTCGTTCTTTCGAATGCATGATTTAGTCCCAGAACCATTTTCGTGGCATGGCTTACCACTCTCGGAATAATACATTTCGACTGCGCAACAAATATTTACGAAGGCTAACATCGTCAGGAGTAAGTAGCATCTGAAAAATATACCGCTTGGCTCCCGATTTGGTGCATAATAATTTTGTCTTTTATTAATGGCAATTAAATAAAGTATTGTTTGAACGAGCAGAATGGTATTTTCATTAATAACTCATTACGAATCCTGATGGAAAGATAGCTCTGAAGCATTAGAAAGCGTTTTTTCGAGTTTCGAAGAATATAGCACTACAGAATGTTTGTCCTGGCAACAAGGTTTTCCCTTTCACAAGCCTCTTCTGGGACCTGCAGATGCCGTTTGCCAATCAAATTTCGAAAAATTCAACCCCTACTCGCACCGAATGTGTCGTCTGGAATGCATTTTCAACTTCATCGCCGTTCATAGATACCGTTTTGGTTGGTCTCATGCTCGCAGATTCCACAAATCATTTTACTTGTCCCCGCAATGTTTTGCGGTTTCATCCAAATTATTTATTCCGCCTGGCCTTCTCGTTTAAATTATCCTGATAATCGTGGTTTATTAAAAATTACAAAGTCCATCCGTGGAAGCATAGGCCGAAAATAATCTCGGCGAAGCAAACAGGCTTTACGTTCACTCTACGAGTAATCTCGGCTGGTTACCATCCGCGGCTCTCTGACTACAGGTCGGATGCTTATAACGGTCAACGGCGTTCATAAGATCGAGCTAGTCGGGGGTGCCATCCATGCAAACAAATGCACGCTGCGAGGCGAGACTAAGTAGACTGCTAAACCGTGCATTCTGCTATGACTATAGGCACTAATCTTTCCTCCTTCCTTCCCCCTGCCTCGCGCAGAATGCCACCTCCTCCCCCCCCGCCGCGAAGTCCAGCCCACATAGGTAGCGTGCAGTTCAAGGTGACCACAAGAGCGAGGAAGGAGGTGGTGGTGGTGCTGGTGGCTGTGGCAAGAGTGGTCGCCTCTACGTTCGCTCTCTCGTCCTCCGCCGCGAGAAGGGAAAGGCGGTGGAGGGAGGGAAGGTGGGAAAGGGTGCTCGAAGGGGGGGAGCAGAGGGGAGAGCGCAAGGGGGGGGGGGGAGGGAGCTGCTGCTAGGGGAGCAAATATTCGCGCGCGACCTCCCCCCCCTTTCCAAAGCGGGCAGCCGTCATGGCAACTACAGCCGCTTGCACTCGGAGATGTGGGTTACGGGGCTAGTGGTCGGCGGCACCCGACCTCGGGAGACGTCGACTCGCGGGAAAACAAAAATATTGCTACGCCCCCCCTTTCCCCCTCTCGCTCTACATATGTTTGTGTGTGTATCTCTCTTGTGCTTAGTCCGCGCAGGGAATTCCGTTCATTCCGCGCATCACACCCAATTAGGAGGCGCCGTCGACTCCGAAGATTTCTGCCGAGTAAGCGCCGATTCGCTTTATTCGCGCGGTTCGTCCCTCTCACGAATAATTGTTCTGCTCATTCTTAAAAGCCTTATTTTCGTTTGATAAATTCCTTTCCTGTAAAACCAATCGGACTACTACTTCCTTTAAGTGAAATTTTTATTAAAACACGCTCTTAAAATTACTAATAAGTTTCTATTAGGCATCGGTAAATTCATGATTGTGAAATTCCAAATCTGCAACTTTAAATTTGCATTCAATCGACTGACTTTCAATTGTGACAGTGCAATGGAATTAAAAAAGTTGTTAAGTGAGACATTTTTCTTCATTGATACACATTCGTTTGTATCCTTTTCCTTAATTATCCCCCGCAGATTTTGTCAGAAGAAAAACCCTACATAATTATGAGATTACATTTAAAAAATCTACTTAACTTTTAATTGCTGTGGCAGTTTGTAGATATGTAAAATAAAAGAACAACTGATGATCGTTTGTAGGAATTAGTGGCTCGGGCTTCAGCTTGTTCCGCAAGCTTTTCGGCATTTTAAGCTGGCTTTTGTCATCAATATTACTTACGCTGTATGCGAGAGAACAATTGTTTACGAATGTATATCATCTATATAAATAAAATTGTAACCTCTGTCTGTATATTTGTTTTTTTGTCGGGGTTTTACTTTTTTGTGTGTTTTGCATCACAAGAAGACGTTTGAACCAGTTTGCAGAATTGTTGTGTCTGTCTGTTTGTTTGTTACCGCATCACGCAAAAACGGCTGGTCGGATTTTTATGAAACTTGCAGCGTATCTTTAGACTGGTCCAGCTTAAAATATAGGCTATGAGGTGTATCTAAAAAAAATTAAGGGAGGGTCTGGGGGGCATCTATTTGGTTTTTCGACGATAACTCTCGGATAAATTAACTTAGGAAGTTCAAATTTGATATTAGTCACTATCAATACAAGTATAACATCAAGTTTGTAGATGAACGAAATCAGACCAAGGGGAGAGGGGGTTGTGGGGGGGGGGGGGGCATCCGTAAGAGAAGTCGCTGATTTCAAGCTAACGGTTGATTATATCAAAGAAGTATAAATAAGAAATATTTTAGGAAAATAATTTGAGTAAATATTTTAAGAAAAAATCTGTCTGTCTGTCTGTCTGTCTGTTAGTTTGTTTGTTTGTTTGTTACCGCATCGCAAAAACGGCTGGTCGAATTTTTACGAAACTTGCAGCGTATCTTTAGACTGGTCCAGCTTAAAATATAGGCTATGTGGTGTATCTCAAAAAAAAATTTTAATGGGGATTTGGTTTTTCGACGATAACTCTCGAGTAAATTAACTTAGGAAGTTCAAATTTGATCTTTGTCACTTTAAATACAGGATAAGATCAATCTCCTATATATTTATGAAAGTTTGTTTGTTTGTGCATCTATATATTTCCACATCGTTAAAGCTAGAATAATCAAACTTTCAACAAATACTTTCTTCACAAATAGGAAGGTCGTAGGCTTCTTTTTAATCCCATATGTTTTATATTAATGGTACAAAAAGCAAAATATCTTTGTATGCTAATGCATTTCCATCTAGAGATGGGTCAGAAAGAAAGGGACAGTTCTTTTCGTACTGTTCTGATGCCTAAACTGTTCTCATAAACTTCCTGTTCTCAAAGAACAGGTAACTCTACATCTTGTACACAGAGAGAAAGGTGTGAAACGACCACTGCCTTATCCGTAATTGGACGGCGGGGACTGATTAAACTACGCGTATTTTCCCAAGTCCTACTATTGATTTGAATCAAATTTGGTACGAAATAATTCATACGTGGTTTTTGTTTCTCTCTGCCCGTTTTATTCAAAACGGCGGCCGAGTGAATTCTTAAATACCATGTATGGTGCGGAACCAAGATGGTACAACCAGAAAGTTAGATGCGCTCTTAGACAGCAAAGAAAACTTCACGCTCGCTTAAATAGTAATTCTTCAAAAGTCACAGAGGAACAGAGGTCAATGATACGGCATCAATACAGAGAGGCGCGGTCACGAGCTAGAGTAGCAATGCGAGAAGCATTTAATGATTACAAAAAGAAAGTTCTGCATAGTAATTTGAAAGAAAATCCGAAAGCATTTTGGTCGTACGTTAGAGAGGTTCATGGTAGAGGCCCCACCATAGCGTCATTGAGAACGGAGGCAGGTGATGTAGTACATGATAGCGCGGAAAAAGCGAACTTGTTAAATGAACACTTTCAGAAAGCGTTCACTTCGGTGAGCAACGAATTTGAGGAACCAGCTTTGAATGATGAGGGAAATTCGATGGAAGATTTGATATTCTCTGAAACAGGTATCGCGCACCAGCTAGAGTCGATTAAGCAAAATAAGTCTATCGGGCCGGAGGGCATACCCGCGCGTGTGTTGAAAGAGCTAGCCGCGGTAATCGCACCTTACTTGAAAATAATATTCGAAAAATCCGTTGAACGTGGTACCGTTCCAAAAGACTGGAAGCTAGCATACCTACGTAACGCCCATCCACAAAGGCGGTGATAAAGAGAACCCCGAAAATTATAGACCGATTTCCTTGACGTCAGTATCGTGTAAGATTCTAGAACACACAATCGTTAGCTCTGTTCTGCGTTATTTAGATGGTCGTTCTTCACTAAGCAAAAGCCAACACGGGTTTCGGAAAGGTAGGTCATGCGAAACGCAGCTCGCCCTCTTCGTAAACGATTTGTTACAATGCGGAGAGAAAACCACTCATGTTGATGCCATGTTCATTGATTTTAAAAAAGCGTTTGACAAAGTACCCCATAATAAATTAATAGGAAAACTAGGAAAGTACGGCATAAACCCTAATATCGTGAGTTGGGTAAAAGACTTCCTCTCAAACAGAAAACAGATAGTAGTTATTGATGGGAAGTCTTCATACCCGGTAAAAGTCGCATCAGGTGTTCCACAGAGAAGTGTCATAGGCCCACTACTATTCCTGATATATGTAAACGATATCTGCTCTGTAGTTCGCTGCAAAATAAGGCTTTTCGCAGAAGACACCGTTTTATATAAGGAGATAACGAGTCAGGATGAACAAAAATCGCTCCAGGAAGATTTAAACGCCCTTTCAGCATGGTGTCAAGATTGGAAAATCGAAGTTAATCACAGAAAATGTTCCCTATTGAGTTTCTGGAAGAGTAAGAACAATGAATTAGACTCGGAGTACAGAATTGATAGATTTAATATCCAATCTGCGGAGTACGTTAAATATTTAGGAGTCATCATTTGTCGTGATCTATCGTGGAATATGCATATTCGAAGGATCGTAGGCGCAGGTAATAAGAAATTGGGCTTCGTAGGCAGAATAGTAAGAAGTAGCACAGAACAGGTACGAGGAACGTGTTATTTATCATCACTCTTGAAGGAGTTGAATTGGATACCGCTAGAGGATCGCAGAATTAGCGCTAGATTAAGGCTTCTGGAGAAATTTAGGTCGGAAGTTCTCTTAGTAGAGGTCTCAGGAATATTAGAGGCACCGACGTACATGGGCAGGCACGATAACGAGAATAAAATACGAGAGATCGACTGTAGGACCGAGCGATATCAGAGCTCGTTTTTCCCAAGGACCATACGGGATCATAACAGGAGAGTGATTCCCACGAGGGACGTTATTAGGTAGGTTTTAGTGTGCTGCACCCCCTGCCACCCACCAGTCTGGTGATTTGCAGGGTATCATGTAGATGTAGATATATCATCTAGAATTCCGATCGGATTTGAGCCAGATTTCCCCGGGCAACGCGGGGTGTTTCTGCTAGTTCACATTATAAACGCCGCATTACTTAACATAAGAGTCAACACATTAGAAATTATAATTTGACAAAAAAGACCTGTATCATATAAAGAAGTGGTTCCCAAAGTTTTTGCTAGCGCGACACCCTTTCAAAGAAACAGGATATCTGAATCTTAATAAATACTGTGCATGCCACAGCAATTGGTGTGTGGCAGGGGATTTCGCGGCATACCAAGCTTGAAATTACATTTTATATATTTACCTACGAAAACTACCTTTGGACACACCCATTTGTTGGTATTACACTATAATCAGTTTATTAGGGGAAAACTCTTGTGGCTAATTACCTGTTAACACATCCAAATCGTTGTTTCATTCACTATACAAGGTTTTTCATGGCACTCCTGAAAATCAGCTGCGGCGCCCAATTTCGGTTAACTGGCGGTCTCATAGAAATTTCCAGATAATTCTTTCTGCCACCGCGTGTATTTCTCTCCTGATGAAACTCTTAATTCGCATTTTAAACATTGGGTCAAACGATTGAATTCATAAGGGGCATATTTCAATTTTAGAGTTCTCTTCTAGTTAGGACGAAACAAAATTAAACTATTCATCTTATTTGCCCATGTTTGTGGCCCTATCGAGAGCTCTCTCTTCCTTGCAGGCTGGGTTTTAAAATTTTTGTTGCTGATATATGCTTCCGTGAATGCCATACAAATTTCGTTTCATATCTATTAAGCCAGGATATTGTAGTTTCTCTTTATTTTTAATTGTAAACAATTTGAAAATTAACTAATTGTTGAAATAAAACCGAACTTGTTCCATTTCGCTCTCGTTCTACGCTTACGGACTAACTCCTGTAGATGGTCCATGTGGGTCTCGAGGCTTCGATGAGATTAACTTTACTTAAGATATTGACAAATATTTATTTGGATAACATATTTTTGAATACCGCGATCTTTCACGTGTTCGAATGTCTCAATGGGCCTAAAATATGGATGGATTCAGAAACTCTCCGACGAGGGAGGCTCTCTTACGAAATGTTAAAATGGCAAGATTTCCCCAAAATATGTGAATTATAAACGTTTAACATGAGCGACTTCGAACTGTAGACGGAAAAAGTTGAACAGAATAAGAAACTTTTTAGCCTTTCCTTCAAAATGGTTCAGATCCGAAGATCGTAGTTCAATTCTTTCTAATTTTAATCTAAACAAGTTAGGAAAGTGTACAACGTATCACAAATGGGCGCGTATCGTGCAATGGAGTATTAGAAAGAAATTACATGTGTACCTATACCTAAGGGAAATATTCTCGAGAAAGCCAGCTGCAATCTTGAAACGAGAAAAAAATTCGTTTTCTTTGTAAATAATTCTTGGATTCTTATTTCTCTGGCCCATTTATTTATGCTCTGTGCATGGACGTGGATACGGTGGTCAGGATCGGACATTTCGTCCTGGTCCTTCAGTGCTTCCACCATCTTATATTTCACATTTATGGAAATAGAAGAATCAAAGAGTGTCAGGGCAACTGCTTCTTCTGTGAGATACCACAAGTGTCCAGCAAATTTCCACCAAGCGACCAAAAAATTTGAGCATCAACGCGTTCGTAGGCACATAAATTTTTCATGAAGTTCAGATCCTGGTACGGTGCAGCTGAGGCAACCGGAGTCATGAACCATGCTTTTACATAAACAGAGAGGAGAAATATGCATACAGAACGCGATCCCTTCTGTTCACTAGGAGTCAGCTTGAACTGCCCTCGAAACAGGAAAATCTGTAAAGCGTATAGTGCTCTAGCCATCCACCTAGCATTATGAACGGCTCTCGCTCTCTGAATGGTCGATCGGCTAATCTTAAGATCATGGATGTTTTCGTGTGACATACTTTCAGCTGCAGCAGCAAGCATAAAGGCTGCATCTCTATCACTGGTTTGCCGTCTGTCTAACACTGCTGCCAACTTAGGTGTCATGATAATAACCGTCGCACGTTTTTTTGGGGTGGGGATGGCAAACATTCCTGATGACGATGGCTCAGACTCTGATTCGGTGTCATCAGTAACATTGCTATCTTCATCTACGTTCATAACAGAACACTCTGAAAAGCAAACGAAGAATAATACTCAGCTTCCTTTTATGGGGCCTTTCCAGTATTACAACGTACTGTGGGGGTGGGGACCTGCTGTAAGTGTAATGGCCTACCAGAGGGGGGAAAGGAATTGCTCTAAGCGCCGCATAAGCAAGCCCACAAGACAATAAATGAGCTTCTACGTGACCGTAGTCAATAAAGAAATGATAGTTTGAATTTCCAATCTATTTTTTTAAAGAAAAATATTTTACACATATTTTACAAACCTCAATTCTTGTTTTCCTTTACTCATAATAAAACGGAAGCTATGCAACGGATGAAGAAGAGAGTCTGGGGGAGTCACACCTAATATTACTGGGCTCTATAAAGGGGGAGGAGGGATTTAATTGTAGCTTAAATAGCGTTACTCAATATGTACTTGAACGACCTAAGGTATAACAATATAAGTCTAGAGATGATTCTGAGATCACTCACCTGCTTCCTGTTCCATTTTAGCATGGGACCTCCTTTCTGACTCTTTAGCTCTTCGTACAGCAGCCCTCTCTTCTTTACCAGCCAAGATTTTTTCCACAGCCCCCATATACCCATGATGCCCTTTTTCTCTCTGAGCGAGAAGAAATTCAATGTGTTCAGGAATCTTGATGATGTGAAGTTTGCATGGGCCACGTCAAACAGAAGCTGAGAGAGTCTCTCTCTTAGATGGCAATTTGTTGCCAGATCCCTGGATTCGCTTTGCCCACTAAATATGTAGACATTACTTTGCGGCTTGACGTCATTTCAGAGAAGTACCTCCAGCCAAAGGTGAATACAAGACTGCTCGAGAAGAACTCCCGTAGCAAAATGACTGACGTATTCAATGACCCACGTGCGTCGAATGACAGGTGCATGAGTCATTTAAATGCAGACACACTGACACACTCTTAAGCTATGCAACTATTTAACTGATATTTCTTGTTGCAAGGTTTGCAACAATGTAATAATGTGTTTTTCCATGATATTCGATGTGAGTTGTACTACTATGAAGGCAACATTGAATGATTTTTGTCATTTTCAGAGATTTTTCAAAACTTAAGAGGCATTGAGGCATGGGTAAAAATTATTTCACAGACCTAGAATTTTACAGGTTGTTTATGCTCTACAAAAGGAAAAAAATCGGGGTAAAGACATTCAAATATCTCAACTTCGAAATTAAGGGCCACCCTATTGTAGGTCCTTAATATCAAATTTCATGAAAAACCGCTAAGTAGAAGCCGAGAAAGAATATGCGGACGGACGGACAGACTGACAGACCGACGATAATAGGCGCTCACGCTGGAAGCGAAACGCGCCTAAAAAGAATGAAACCCTGCATGTTAAAAAGTCGATTTTTACGTGTTATGTTATGGGAAGTGGAAATGTCTTCCTTGAAGTCAACCCAGGATATTTTTCGAAATTTTTTTTTTACCATTACCTGAAATGGTGTAAATCGATCATTTCTGCCAGTTTTTGTCTCGAGTTATTGATAGTAGGGTTATGGGTTCGAATCCTGCCGAGGGTATGTAAAAATAAATATTATTCGCATTTTTATAGCGAGCTCCTGTATCGTTACATCAGGGAAACCAACAAACAGATCGCGGAAACTATATATAGGTATATTACGGAATTATTACAAAAGTACATTTTTTTACAAAGTTATTATTTAATGCTCACAAGATACTTTGATAACGTATAAACGATTATATAAAAATAAAATCTGATGTGGCCAACACATGACTTTCTCCATATTTGAGGTATAGATATTTAAATTATTATGAATAGCATTATAAGGCAAAATTATTATTTCGTATCGTAAAAGAATACAGTCGTCCTTATTGCCGTAAATTATATTTTGAATATGTTTACAGAATTCACCGCTACATGGTGCTGGCGCTGTATGCTGGTATTAAGATAAAGCAAAATATCTCCGAAATGGATGGTTCTACGAAAATTTGTTTCAAACAAAACTTGGAAGAAATATTATTCTCTACAACATTGGTCCTGACGAAGATTACCAATAACAACGTTTTTAAGGAGATATTAGACGGAAACCGAAAAAACCGATTATTACTTTCTCCATACGAAGTAATGGGAAAGTATTGTGATCATGAAAAAAATCGACTTCGAGATTTCAACGGAAATATACGTTTTGAGGTCCCTAGAACACGTTTAGACTATTTTCGGAATGATGTCTGTCTGTGTGTGTGTATGTGATTGTGGGCGCTCTAACTCAAAAAGTACTTACCATATCGTTACCAAACTTCATATATAAAACTTTAGCATGAGCACAAAAAACTGATTAGTTTTTGGACAATAATGGTTAACCGGAAGTCGAGGTTTATTCGAAACCCCATTCGGTTTTTGCGATATTTCTCCGTTAAAACATCATTATTTTATATACAATTCTATCAAATATCTCCTTAGAAACATCCTTATTGGTAATCTTCGTAAGGACCAAAGTTGTAGAGAATAATATTTCTTCCAAGTTTTGTTTGAAACAAATTTTCGTAGAACCATCCCTTTCGGTGATATTTCGCTTTATCTTAATACCAGTATACAACGTCAGCACCATGTAGCGGTGAATTCTGTAAACATATTCAAAATATACGTAATTTACGGCAATAAGGACGACTGTATTCTTTTACGATACGAAATAATAATTTTGCCTCATAATGCTATTCATAATAATTTAAATATCTATACCCCAAATATGGAGAAAGTCGTGTTGGCCACATCAGATTTTTTATAAATAATTCCTAAACAATAACTGCTATGTAAAATTGTTTGAAACGAAAGATGTAGGAAATTCTATTTTATACATTGTTTGTAATGGTCAATGTATACAATAATGACGTATTATCGGAGAAATATCGCAAAAACCGAATCGGGTTTCGAATAAACCTCGACTTCCGTTTAACCGTTATTGTCCAAAAACTAATCAGTTCTTTGTACTCACCCTAAAGTGTTATATATGAAATTTGGTATCGATATGGCAAGTACTTTTTGAGTTAGAGCGCCCACAATCACATACACACACGCACACACACATGCACACACAGACATCATTCCGAAAATAGTCTAAACGTGTTCTAGGGACCTCAAAACGTGTATTTCCGTTGAAATCTCGAAGTCGACTTTTTTCGTGATCACAATAATTTACCATTACTACGTATGGAGAAAGTAAAAAGTACCAAAGGTCTGCAATGAGTACAGGAATATATAATTACTTTCTCCATACGAAGTAATGGTAAAGTATTGTGATCACGAAAAAAATCGACTTCGAGATTTCAACGGAAATACACGTTTTGAGGTCTCTAGAATACGTTTAGACTGTTTTTGGAATGCTGTCTGTGCGGATGTATGTGATTGTGGGCGCTCTAACTCAAAAAGTACTTGCATATCGATACCAAATGTAGCGGTGAATTCTGTATACCAATTTAAAATACACCAGCCCCTCAACATCCGCGAGTTCAGCATTCGCGAGTTCAGGTATTCGCGAGGTAGCCATAAAATTTCATTATTTCAAAAAGGCAACCGTTCTCAGGTTATAAAATTAAAATTAGACAGTCAACAATCCCATAAGGTGTGTAAGTGACTATCCAAAATATTACTAATCTTGCGATAAAAGCGCTTAGAATTGTTGTAATCAATAAGGTATTAATTGATGCAAGTAGAATCTAAGTAGGTGGAGTTAACCGTATAAATACTTGAGGACAGTAGATGTTAACCTTTCAAAAATTCAACTCATAACGTCCTACCTACAATAAGCTAGAATTCCGAAAATTGGAATCTTTCTGTTACATAGTATGCACTATGTATGTACATACAAAGTTACAAAACCGCGCCACCTCCGGGCATTTTCATTCTTGCCTGCAATTCGCTCAGGCTGTGTCGCTATTACATACTTTTCATCAGCTTTTGCGCTTATTTTACTTATTACTGTAATTTTTAATTTAATAATTGCGATTTTTACTTAACTATGTTTTCAAAAAGAAAATCATCTGTTAAAAGTGAATCAAGGATAAAGAGATCAAAGAATATATACTATATAATACGTACTACGTGTTACTACGTTTTCATTTTGTTTTAACTGTTTTCTAGTTTTTTCGTAAGTTTATTTTTAGCCTATGATCTTTAATTTTACGTTTAGTGTTGAGCACAAAGCAGTGTGAATGTTGAATATTAAGTTTGGGTAGTATAATAAGAGCAAAATTCTTATTCGCGAATCTCAACATTCGCGACGTTATTGGGAACGTATCCCTCGCGAATGTTGAGGGGCTGGGTATACGTAATTTACGGCAAAAAGGACGACTGTATTCTTTAAAGATACGAAATAATAATTTCGCCTTATAATGCTATTCATAATAATTTAAATATCTATACCCGAAATACGTAGTAAGTCATGTGTTGGCCACATCAGATTTTTCGTTAATATGACAACCCTCTCGGCGATCGCCCCCCCCCCCTCCCCCCTTAGATTCGCCACTGCCCATGAAGCTTCTTTCATCTCACAATCAGTGAAATCACAGAAAACAAATCGTTCTATACGGTGCATCTTTACGGCTTTGCGTGAAAAATGAAAGGATGGCTGTCGCAGATGGAGCTGTTTGTGTTCGCTGTTCATGGTGGTTGGTTTTACTCTGGGATTGAAGCGGTCGTTCGGTGCTTGGGTTGGCGCGGAGAGTCGCAGCACGTGGGTGCACGCCCCTCTGGATGGCCGAGTACATATAAGGGGCCAAACGGAACGCGGACGCACAACGTGACTCCTATGGAAGGAATAAGAGAGGAGCGTTCCCTTTACTCCAGTCACGCGATGGAGAGCGTCGGAATTTCGATGGCGTGTGAACAAAAGGAATCGGTTTCCACTCACGAGAAGAGACAGGATTCTATAAATTTCCCATCGATGTAATGCGATTATGAACTTCATTCGATCGTTAGCTACGATGCGGATTCCGAAATATAGATCGTAATGGAGAGATTCTGAACGCCATTGACTCAAGTCTGCCAGAGACTTTTCGGGTGCGATAGTTAATAATAGTAACGATAAATTTCTCGTAGAGTCGTGATCACAGAACGAAAACGAAGATCGAAAAAAATTTCTCTCCCGTTGGAGCGCTCGAAACGACACGCGGAGATTTGTGATCTACGCCCTTCGTTGAATCTTACTGTATGCTTCACTTACGTCACAGATAATTTTATTCATATTTTGTAATTTTCGAATTGAAAGTAGCTCGTTACCAAGCGAAATATTACAGTTTTATTAAATGTAATTTTTATCACCTTTCCCTCGTGTTTTTAAAGCGCTTCTCTCAAAACCACCAAAACCCTACTATTATCAGGAACAGTAGATTGACCCGTGATATCGCTAAACGAGAGAGAAAGAGACGGACTCGTTTCGGGCAAATTGCGAGCGAATTAAGACCCTTGAGTCAGAACAAGGGAATACGCGAAGGCGTCGAAACTCTGAAACAAATGCCGTTTCGTCGTGCGAGAAAAAACGGTGAATTCGTCGTCGCGACGATCTTGACCTTTCGCACGGCTCGTCATTTACGTTACCTTTCCTTTTACTTTACTTCCCTCCCCTGGACGCGTGCCATTTCCTCTCACGAATGAAACGCCGCTCGCCTTACGCATTCAGACGGCGTGTCACACACCGGGTTGACTTCGGTGACGTGAGGATAGTAATGAGAAAGAGACTGGGATTTGCACTCCTTTCTGCCATCTCCCTCCCCCCCCCCCTCCTTCCCCTCCTCTCTCCCTCCTCCCCCTTCTCCGCCACCCTCCCCTTGCAGCATCTCTCGCGAGGGACGGCTCCAGAGACGGCAGGGTGGCTCCTATAGGAATCGTGCATCCTTTCGATTGCGGGGGCGGGGACTCCGTGGCGCACATACGCGGACGAAGAGGAGACTGGAGAATCGTGAGTGCGGAGGTGGGGTGGGAGGGAGGGGTGGGTGGGGCGGTTTCGGGCGAAGGGCGTCGTTCGGAGCTGCTTTTCTGCGAAATACGCCCAACTATATAAGTGAGGGTGGGAGCGTGGAAAAATGATTCGCTGGGAAATATTATAGTCGATCCCCCATCTGAAGTCTCTTGGACTACTTAGAGCAAGTAGCCAATCACGAACGTTTCCCCTTCCATCGCCCCTCTCAACTTTCGTGCGGGAGAGCAGATACCGGTGCGCGCTGCCAGCTCTTGCTCAGCTGATATACTACGCAGTTTCTAAATAAAAAGGAAACGGCGGTAGAAACGGCAACGCAGTCCGATGCGATCTCTTCGAGAGCAGGAGTGAGACTGGTTTCCTCCCCACTATCTTCCCAAACAAACAGTCTCCTATTGGCTGCTGCTAACTCGTGCACGCCCAGTTTTCGAGGCCATCAGACTTCAGATGATGGACCGACTATAGTAGCTTAATAGGGAGTGAACTTTTTGAGATGGAGTGAAATAAACGATTGGAAAGATCTCTCGTAAATAACTGAGATTCTAATTTCCGTATCATTCAATCATAGTCGGATTCCTTTTAGACATTCGGAAGGACCACACATGAATCTAAAATACATTCTCTTCCAGAGCCGATTTGGCATAAAACGAATAACCGAATATGAATTATGGCAGGCACCCAAAACCACAAGATATTTATTTTGCGATTGAACATCGATTTTGAGAAATTTAACATTTTAGAGAGTTCGACTTCACGCGAAGTTTTGTCAGTTGTTATCCTCGTGATGTCATATAATCTTTATTTTTAAATCAGCGGAAATGATTAACTCGAGAGAGTACCTGCAAACCCGCTTTGGCAAGCATTTCTGAGTCCGAAAAGTCAAGCGGTTGAAATTTGGAACTTCATTTTCGGAGAAAAATATTTGGCATTCATGATGAAGATAGAAGATCATAATTACACATTCACCCCATTGGATCAAGAGAAAAACTCTGATAATACTTTAAAATGTGCATCATGCTTTGTAAGCCTTATCTTATACGCATCAATATTCAATTAGCTGTGCTGGCGTATACATTTTCATATAAACGGCTTTCCAACGCAGTTGCTTTAGATTTCCGCATCCTGGAAACAGGTGCTAAGTATTTTGTGGAAAAACCCGTTCTTAATGGGAATGCGGCACTTATATTGGTTGCTGCTGTGGTTATAAGCGATTCGATCGCCAAAATTCGGATCCATTAAGACAGGCGTCGTAAAATCAGGATTACCACAGCTGAAGGTGCGTTGACCGTTTAACAGGTTCTTTCACTTGGAAGTGCGAGCACGTCAGCTTCCATTTCAGTCTGCTATGTTACGAGGGATGGCATGTCCATATGGAATAAATTCTGTATTAATCCAACATTTATCTTTATAATTAGACCCTAACACTTAAAATGCCAATAGATATTTTAGTCTACATTTTTAAGTTTCATGATTCATTAGTGTCGCATAGACGAAGTGCACCCCCTGTACACTTAAGAATTCGTTTCGGATTATTTTTTCAAATTTGAATATTTTCTGTTATAAGTGAAAATCAGAAGAAGCAGTGGCAAAACATGGAAGATTGGCGCCCGCGGGAACACCGAAAAACAAGTCCCTCTAAATTCTTTATTCTTAAAAATAACAATTTTAATAGTTTAAAAATAAGAAAAATGTTACTTTTTGTCATATACAGAAAATTTGCAATTGAACAAAAATATTACGGACTCGCGGCCCGCTTTTTGGCAGCCTGTCGCTTCGTCTCCCGGGAGGGTCGTGCCTCTCGCTCCTGCCTCGATACGGCACCGGCTTATTTTTAATCGACCGAACGTTGAACATTAGAGATGGTTAAATATTTTATTAAAATGCCTTTACGTTATTTAATACGTAGTATTTTGTTAATCATACCAATGCTCGGATCAGAGATGGCCAAGCACTGAAGGGGGCCAGGATGCAAATATCAATGGGGCCCCACGATATTAATATTCATAGTAATAACGAGCCCCAGTTTAATATTGACTTTTAGGGAGTTTTTATTTACTGGAAATCAGTTTGAAAGTTATTCATAGCAAAGTTTTTGCACAAGTTACACTCGATACTTAAATAATTGAGAACTTCTAGGCCCTTCATTATTCGGGGGCCCGGATACCCCACGTCCCCCGCATCCCTGGCTCGGATGCCAAACTATTTTATCGCCTCTGAAGAATTTGACATATAGTATCTCTCCGATCCAACAAATATTTCAACGCATTTTAATTTACGCTGTGGTCGACCGCGACGCTAATTAGCACCATATGTACAGCTTTGGCGCAAACATCTTCAAGTCTTCCAGACTTCATGATTTGCAAACGCAAGTCACTCGAAAGCTCTTATACGCAGTATGTTTATGCATATTTCAATTAGAACAAATAAATATTTCGCTAATACTCGTTTGACAACTTGAACTATTTCTTCAGAAAATCTGTTCATGACATCTTGCTCGATATTTACGCAATTTACGAGATATGTCCATTTTATGCATATCCTTTTCGTTGTGCCACTAGCGATCCAAGTTCAAGCAATCACTTTTCATTTCACAGCCTTCATCTTCGCCTCAATACTCACAAATTAAGAAAGTTGCCCGTGTCAAATGACGGTGTCACGCTTTCGACGAATTAATGAAAAGTCTCAGTCCATAATTTTAGATCGAAATTTTCATACATAAGAATGAATTTTTTATAGATGACTTGCTCAGAGTCTTATGTTCTTATTGTTACTCTTTCAAAAAGTTCATCGAATAAAAAACCCGTTAATCTTTTCTTTTTATCTTTTTTGTGTATTTTATCACCAATAACATGTACAATAGACCAACAATGGTCGCAATGCAAGGGCTGTAGATAGCCCACCCTTCTAATTCTAATCACCAATAACAGGCTTTTGACAATAAATCTACGTATTTTAAATATAAAATGACAAATGTAGAATAAGTAATTTTTCGAAAGTCTGAAAAATCACGATCTTTGAATGAAAATCGTATCTCTTCGATTTAATCTTTACGTCGAGAAAGGCATGAAATATGGCCATGGCATTTTCTTAGTTGTTTTTCTGGTTAAGTTTTCCAGGAAAAATTTATCAAGGGAAATTTTGGCGTTGACTTATAACTCGCTCGTCTTTCGTTGTTCTATAATAGACGAGAGTGACTGCCTTCCATTACCTGCTTGCGCCACCCCTCTCACTTTCCCCTCTCCAACGGCAAACCACCCATTCCTCGTCCCCTTTTCTTCCACAACCACCTTCCCTCTCCCACATATCTATTCTACCCTCTCTGCAAACGAAGCTCTCTCTCCATCTCACAGTCCACGGACTGGCGGCGTTTGCAGATCGGTGCTATTCTTTCGTCAACGCCGTCCTCATTCTGGAGGTTTGGCTAAGGGGGCAAAGTGGTGTCCGATATCTTCAGACTTCCCGGTATTCTATCTTCTCTGCTGGATGACGGTGCGAATTACGAATATAATTCGATCGACCTTGAGAAATGGTGAAAATAGAAATGATTCAAAACGAAAAATTATCTAGAAACCTAACTTCGGAATAAATTCTACATCTACATGATACCCTGCAAATCACCAGGCAGGGGGTGCAGCGCACCTAAACCTATCTAATAACGTCCCTCGTCCCTCATAAACTTCCTGTTCTCAAAGAACAGGTAACTCTACATCTTGTACACAGAGAGAAGGTGGGAAACGACTACTTCCTTATCCGTAATTGGACGGAAGGGACTGATTAAACTACGCGTATTTTCCCAAGTCCTACTATTGATTTGAATCAAATTTGGTACGAAATAATTCATACGTGGTTTTTGTTTCTCTCTGCCCGTTTTATTCAAAACGGCGGCCGAGTGAATTCTTAAATACCATGTATGGTGCGGAACCAAGATGGTACAACCAGAAAGTTAGATGCGCTCTTAGACGGCAAAGAAAACTTCACGCTCGCTTAAATAGTAATTCTTCAAAAGTCACAGAGGAACAGAGGTCAATGATACGGCATCAATACAGAGAGGCGCGGTCACGAGCTAGAGTAACAATGCGAGAAGCATTTAATGATTACAAAAAGAAAGTTCTGCATAGTAATTTGAAAGAAAATCCGAAAGCATTTTGGTCGTACGTTAGAGAGGTTCATGGTAGAGGCCCCACCATAGCGTCATTGAGAACGGAGGCAGGTGATGTAGTACATGATAGCGCGGAAAAAGCGAACTTGTTAAATGAACACTTTCAGAAAGCGTTCACTTCGGTGAGCAACGAATTTGAGGAACCAGCTTTGAATGATGAGGGAAATTCGATGGAAGATTTGATATTCTCTGAAACAGGTATCGCGCACCAGCTAGAGTCGATTAAGCAAAATAAGTCTCCCGGGCCGGAGGGCATACCCGCACCTTACTTGAAAATAATATTCGAAAAATCCGTTGCACACGGCACCGTTCCAAAAGACTGGAAGCTAGCATACCTACGTAACGCCCATCCACAAAGGCGGTGATAAAGAGAACCCCGAAAATTATAGACCGATTTCCTTGACGTCATTATCGTGTAAGATTCTAGAACATATAATCGTTAGCTCTGTTTTGCGTTATATAGATGGTCGTTCTTCGCTAAGCAAAAACCAACACGGGTTTCGGAAAGGTAGGTCATGCGAAACGCAGCTCGCCCTGTTCGTAAACGATTTGTTACAATGCGGAGAGAAAAACACTCAGGTTGATGCCATTTTCATTGATTTTAAAAAAGAGAACTTCCGACATAAATTTCTCCAGAAGCCTTAACCTAGCGCTAATTCTGCGGTCCTCTAGCGATATCCAATTCAACTCCTTCAAGGGTGATGTGACGCTTAATTTTTGCTCATATTTTTGCTTAACGAATCTGGCTGCTCTGCGTTAGATTCTTTCTAACTAAAGTATCTGTCCCTTTTCGTACGGATCCCATATGCTGGAAGCGTATTCGACCTGATTAAGCATGTATTTTAGCTGCATTTAGTATTCTGGTAGAATGCAAAAATGTCAGAAATTCACAGCATATCGACCAAAATGTATAAACTTTAAAAGCAGGATATTGTTTATATCTCGCGAAAATAAACATAAAACGCGAAATCACCAAACAATAGGATTTAGACGGCCACCAGGAAAGACACGTTCTTTCCTCTGCAAGAACTCGATATTTATTATTCGTTTGAACGAAGTTCTCGGGCCGTGGCCCTCGACTGCTTCAATAAAACTGTCAGCCAGCCGTCGGAGTGGAAAACGCATCGAAACGGCGTATATGATAGATATTCCCATCCCCGAAAGCTTCTCTTCAAAAGAATCCGCCTTCGAAGTAAGGGATTTGCAGCCTATCTAGGGTGAAGGGCCACTGGAGGGACTTTTTAATGCGCGCCGGGTGCCATACTAATTTCTGCGTGCGAACAGAGCCGGGACAAGGGCTGGGCAAGCGAGGCACTTGTCTGGGTCAGTGGTTCTCAACCGGGGGTCCGCGGACCACTTGGGGTCCGTATCTTGTCTACAATGGGTCCGCGAGTTGATTTTCGTACTTTATATATTAAAAAGATGCATGATTTTCCTTAAGATCAATTTTGATCCTTTAGAGTGGTCGGATAACGTTCGGAAATGTCTCAAAAGAAAGGTCTCATGGCATAGATTATATTCTTTATTACGTTAAGTAAGATCTTGACTTCTATCCAATGGATTTTGGAAGTTTTGGGTAGATGGGCGGAGACGAGACGAATAAATGAAAAATATCCAAGAGAAAAAATCCCATTAGCCTTCTAGCTATGTCATTTTAGTGTGTGCGTGTGTGTTTTTAAAAGAGTAGAAACCGTAGGTACTATTTGCTGTAACCTGAATTTGTGACCATCTCTCGTAGAAATATTATTTGCCAAGACATGGAAGAAACCAACGCAGAGCAGCCAGATTCGTTAAGAAAAAACATGAGCAAAAATTAAGCGCCACATCACTCTCGGAGTGGAATTGGATGTCGCTAGAGGACTGCAGAATTAGCGCTAGGTTAAGGCTTCTGGAGAAATTTATGTCGAAAGTTCTCTTAGAGGAGGTCTCAGGAATATTAGAGGCACCTACGTACATGGGCAGGCACGATCACCAGGATAAAATACGTGAGATCGACTGTAGGACCGAGCGATATCAGAGCTCGTTTTTCCCAAGGACCATAGGGGATCATAACAGGAGAGTGATTCCCACGAGGGACGTTATTAGGTAGGTTTAGGTGCGCTGCACCCCCTGCCACCCACCAGTCTGGTGATTTGCAGGGTATTATGTAGATGTAGACTGCACGTAAAAGGTCCTTATACAAACGCATGTTATAAGATTTGCTCGAATTTGATTAGATAGCGCTCTTATTGTTAGAGATGTTTCTTTTTTTAGCTCACGAGTATTTTAAACATTTCGCGGTCATCAAATAGCTTTTCCTTGGATGCACTGATCTACATCTACATGATACCCTGCAAATCACCAGACTGGTGGGTGGCAGGGGGTGCAGCACACGGAAACCTACCTAATAACGTCCCTCGTGGGAATCAGTCTCCTGATGATCGCCGGTATTCGGTTTATGTTCTAAAGCGTTTAGTTTTGGCCCGAGATAAAAAACACATGGGTAACCAGTCGCGTGCATTCATCCTGGTGCCTCCTGGCACAGAAAGTAAGGAAATTGACAAAAGTGGAGTGTAATTCTAAGAATCGAAATTATTCGATTTACCAAGAAGATAGTCATAATGTTGAAACCAAAGAAATTTATTTATTTATAGCGGAGAAATCAACTTGCATGATGATCATGGACACACCCAGAGATTTCTCAAGGGGGGAGGGATGCGATCCCCACTTGAATCCGTCACTGCTGACGACCCTCTATTCTGAAAATCCCTTCCTCTGTTAGAATATTTCTTTCCCTTACCATACAGCCCTAATTTGCAAAGCAGGAATTCTGTGCGAAATGGGTTTACGACTGCAGAGCAATGGGAACAATAAGGGGGAGAGGATACCCCCCCCCCCCCCTCCCATGGATCTCCCACTGGTGGTGGTGAGTGCCGGTGCGAAGCAGGTGGGCGATTGGAGGGATTGGTCGACAGGGTGCCTGGGATGAGAAGAGGTAAATGGAAGACGTGGGTAGAAGTAGGATCACGAACTTGGCCTACGTGACGTACTCTCATTCGCCTGCGTGTAAGTTTCGTGGAAGAGAAACCAGGATTTTTAGTTTTTCTTTTAATTGCCATATTAATGAAGGCGGCAGACAATTTTATATATTCAAGCAAAACGTGCACATTATTACTGCAGAATTGATAACGAAATATTTTCGAGTCACATTTAATACAAATTCACTAGTTTTGTACCCTCACGCGCTGATTTTGATTTACATGAACAATAAAACAAAATACGGAGCCCTAAGGGGTTTTTCGAGACATAATAGAGCATCGGGATCGCTAGGTATTTGTCTAATATATTGTAAGGTCGCAAGAATTCTAGGTTTGTTTTCTCGCCCGCCCCTTTGCCTGTAACAGTATTTGCACTTTATGTTCGTATGAGACTATTGCAGACTACAAAACATTTCTCGCAGAAAAAAACAGCAATTTGGCTTTCCGAGAGTTGTAAGAATACATCTACATAATACCCTGCCAATCGCCAGATTGGTGGGTGGCAGAGGGTGCAGCGCACCAATGCTTACCTGATAACTTCTCTCGCGAGTATCACTCTCCTGATGTGGTCTCGTATGTTCCTTGGGAAAAACGAACCCTGATGTCGCTCGGTCCTACAGTCGATCTCTCGTATTTTATACTTGAGGTCGTGCCTCTAATATTCCTGAGACCTCCTCTAATAGAACTTCCGACCTAAATTTCTCCAAAAGTCTTAACCTAGCGCCAGTGCTTATCACGGGGGGGGGGGGGGGGGGGGGGGGGGAGGGCCATTTGGCCCGGGCCCCACATTCATGGAGGATTTCAAATTTAGACTTTTGACGTTTTCTCCAAATGAGGTTATACATACAGACACAGAGATACACTGACAGGATTGAAAGAAGACATTCATCATACAACTTAAAACTTGTGTCCCATTACTGGGCCACACCGCCTCTAATGCACTATGTATTAACATAAACAGCAGCAAGCAGTACAATTCCTACTGGCTTAGCGCTTGGCAACACTGGCCACAGCGTTGTCAGGGAGCAAAGGAGCTATCACGGGAGTCTAGTTGTTGTCACAACTGTAACTACGCTACGAGTCAGTCCAATTTGTATGTTATTTGTTCTTCATTAGTGGATAGGCACTGCAAATTTCGTCACCCATTGAAATGTTGTGGTAGTTCGTAATTTTTGGGCAGGGCTGCGTTGTGTTCTTAACTCCGAAATGCCAAATATTTTTCAATAATTGTTGATGCTACGCCAGATTGTTCTAACAAAGAACAAACCACTATTGTAATTCGGTATGTAAAGATTGTCGACAACAGCTCAACATTTTCAATCGAAGAAAGGTTTTTGTGTTTTGATAATTTCACTACAAAAAACTGGAAGGGAAATTGCTGCTCGAGTTTTCACAATTCTAGAGGAGTTTGGATTAGATTTTCAACTCTGCATTGGTCAAGCCTACAATAATGGATCTAAGATGGCTGGCAAGTATAACAGCTTACTATCAGTTCTCCTTCAGCATAACTCAAAATGCATTTTCTCCAGCTGTGAAAACCACACATAAAACCTTGTAGGTGTTGACTGTGCCGAATCGTGCAAAGAAGCAATCACTTACTTTGGAAATATACAGCAAATGTACAACTTATTTAATAGCAGTCCACAAAGGTGAGAAATATTGAAGCAACATCTTCCAGTTTTACTGCATGGAATGTCCAAAACTAGGTGTTCTGCACAGATTGATGGTGTACAACCAGTTGCATATCATTTGGATGAAGTAAGAATGGCCTTAAGTGAACTTGAATCTCTCAATCTCACACTGAACTTAATTCTAACCAGAAATACATGTCCAAAAATTGAAAATGTGTTCTAATGTCGTCTTTGTGGGTTAAGTTAATATCAGACTAATCTGTTGATTGAAGCACGTAACGCTACACTTGATGTTGAGAGGGGTAACATTGAAAGTCTCACTGCTGACATTCAGCAGGTTCGTGAACAATGGGATTTGATCTTGAGTGAGGCCAAATTAATAGCTCAGAATATTGGCATTTCATTTGAGTTTACCTGCAATCGCAAGATCCGTAATGAGCCTGATGTTGAACAACATTATAGAATCAATGTCTTCTTTGTTATTGTTGACTCCATTTTATCAGGTCTTAGAATGCGGTTTGAATCAATGTAATTTGTAACCTGTTTGGGTTCCTCGGGCAATTTTATAGCCTGAGTAGTGAAGATCTACGTACATCAGCAGAACAATTCCAAAGAAAGTACACCAAAGAAATATCAACAGATGTGTGACGAGGTCATTTTCCTCAAGCGAATACATTCCATGAATTTTTAACTGGATTTTAAGCCAAAGGAATTGCTTCAACTCCAACTCCTACTACTTGGACTTGCTGGTGTGTTTCCTAATGTCACCGTTGCATTGAGGATTTTTCTCAGTCTACCTGCATCAGTAGCTTCAGGTGAATGGTCTTTCAATGTGCTGTAGCAGGTCAAGAATTACCACCGTTCAACTATGGGACAAAATCATTTGAATGACCCTGCTATGCTCAACATAAACTGTGACATTGCAATAAAACTAAATTTTTCCATAATAATTGGTCAATTTGCACATAAAAAGGCTAGAAAAGCACTTGTTAAATAAAAAAGAACATTTATTACAAATTATTGCATTGTATTTTTTGTGTTAAAAGCGTTAATTTGTTAAATGTAAACATTTAAAATATACCACAATTTTTGTAACCCTGTTTTGGAATTTCTTCGTTTTTTAATATCCCGGAGGACTCAAAAAATGGAAGTGGCCCGGGCCTCTCTCGACCTCTGAGAGGGCCTGCCTAGCGATAAGTCTGCGATCCTCTAGCTACATCCATTTCAACTCCTTGATGTCACGCTTAGCTTTTGCTCATATTTATGTTTTACGAATCTGGCTGCTCTGCATTGTACTCTTTCTAACTCAAGTATGTCCCTTTTCATACAGATCCCATATGCTGGAAGCGTATTCGACCTGAGTAGGGAGACGGATCACGCTAAAGTTTAACGTCAATGAAATATGCACACCGATTTTACTAAGGAGCGTGAAATAAACCCATTAATTTCAAATTTTACGATTACGATTTACGATTTGCATGCTGGAATATTTTTCGTTTTGCGAAACATGGAAGACCAAAACGCCGTGGTTGGATATTACGGTTTACAACCACTTGAAAATAATCTGTTAATATGAGTTACGGGAATTCAAAATTGTACTTCATAGGGATTTTTTGTTTTGATGCATTCCATTTTCATTTGCGCAGCTCTCGAGTGTATGAAGTCGATAAATGCGCCATTTCGCGAGAATTTAATTGATATATTCATAAACGGACCCAAAACTGGAAGTTGATTTACCTCATGAAATTCTATTTCCGTCGATTGGCCCTTATGTAAGAGATGGAGGGCATTTACCTTAAACCAAAGTGGCTATTCCAGGATATGAACCGAATAATTCCAAAGTGAGATCAAAGAGAGGTTCGTCCTCTTGCGAGAAGTGCCCCCTCCCCCTTCCCACCCCCTCCCCTTTCTCTTTAGTAGCGCGTGTAAGCGTGCTTTCTCCTCTCACCCTCTCTTATAATTCGCATTCAATTCTCCATCTCTCCTCATTCCACTCTTATTCGCCAGACTATTGTTTATATGGACGAAAACTAACACACCTCGGGTACTTTCCGACCCAAATTTTATTTCACTCGCCAGGGAGCGCCATTAATATTCCACCTGTTAAGCATGGCCCTTGTGTTTTGGGATCTTTGCGAGTTTGATTTCAGCTTTCGCCACTGTATTTTCTTTGCCTTACGAGGTTGTGACACTAATTTGCGGAGATTCACTTCTTAAGCTCAATCAGATATCGAAGAGAAGAGCTTTAAAAAGTCCGTTCTTTTAACCGGTGTCCACATCAAAGCAGCTGTAGACATTTCCCAAGTAACAAAATGGTGCGATGTTCAACAGAAGTTTAGTCAGTTAAGTGGCTACAGAAACTTCCATGAAAAATAATACTGTTAATCCTAAAACGGGAGATGATAAAACTCGAGGAAAAAGGAAGTGAAATCCCAAAGGGAGAGAATTTCGACGCAAATCATTGGTATTTCCGCGTTTCACAGTTTGCTATTTTCGAAAACAACATTTCAGATCAAATCTAAAGTAAAATTACTTTAATAGTATTTATAGTCACTTCCATTATTAAAACTAAAATCAAACGGGGGTAATCGATTTCTAATAGGGATTCGAAATTTTAAATATTTACCTCCCAAATACCTATGAAAAAGTTGAAATTCCTCCCCCGAATGAATAATTTAGAAAATGAGTTCATCTGCTAACATTTTATAACGTTCCATTACCTGTATCCATTATTTCACATCTTATTCTTTGTTCATAACGTTTGATGAAGCAAAAGTGATATCTACTGCCATGCCAATATAAAACCCGCATTTAGGGGTTTCTCAACTTAATACAACATTTTAATCCGTGGAGAAACGCGATATTTCACTCGGAAATTCTTCGGCGGAAACGGCGAGACAAGAGCCTCTCGGAATTTCGTATCCTCTCCGATGTTCATCAATCTCACTCGTCGGCGCGAATCGAAAGCGGATGGATATCTTGGATCACCTTGGAGATATTATTTCCGGGTGTCGCGACAGGCAGGCCGATCCATGCGAAACGAGTGGAGTCGTTCGTGCGAAATGTGAAAAATCGTCTCGAAACGGAAGATGGAGGAAAAGAAAGTAAGGAAACGAGGGGAGGGCGGAAAAAGATTAGGAAAAGAATTTTAAACAAACAGGGTCCATGAATAATGGCGCGTTTTTAAAAAAATTGATGTGGTAATACCGCCATATTCTGTCACTAGAGCCAAATTTTGAACCATTCCCTATCCGCAAAACCGTGAAATTTTCAGAATTTAATCTTTTCAAGAACAAGTGGAAATGTACGCTCTAATTAATTTAATAGGCTCCTAACCGGCTCTGTATAGTTTTTTCAAAACTCAAATCTAAAAAGGAAACATGGCGTCAGTACAGAAATACACTCCAAGTTTCAGCTTCCTATTATTTACGGTTTCGTCACAATTTAAATTTAAGCAAGTGCACAGGCAAATGGGCGGACAGACAGACGCCAAAGTGAAAGTATCAGCGCATTTATTTTTTTTAAACGTTGTATATCAATAGAAACGGCTGGCTCTCGACAAAGGTACCCTATCACCATTTCTTCGAGAATGAACTCGACTCCAGCGTTGACATTTCAGGGGAAAGTATGACACTGGCAGTCCCCGCCTATACGTCAGGTTACGTACCTGAAAACTGCGACGAAAAGCGGATTGACGAAAAGCGGATCACTCTTTTCCATAGACACAACATTAAATTGAGGGATAAAGTTCAATGTTCCTGGGGTAACGATGTGAAATATTTCCATTTAAAAATATACCTTGAAATTATAATTGTAATTTTCCACTTAAAACTTTTAATAATTTGAAAATACGCATATCGATGCAATGCATCATAATCAAACATAAAAAGCAAATTACACATTTTTTATGACATCGTCTTCACATCTTTTCCCTCCACTCGTAGGATTATTCAGTTTGATCTACGTACGTTGCATCACCGCTATCACACTGCTCGATGCATGCCCCATTTTTTTAAATGAGCATTTTAGTACCTCACCAAGAACACTAGAGTCAAAGATTCCCGGAAATACCCATTTAAAATACTATTGCAGTTTAAGTTAGGATTTTAAAAACTGACAGGATAAACTTCCAGAGATAGGCGAAACAAAATTTTCACTAGAAAGTTCATAATTTGGCCGCTAGACGCTAGATGGTGCCACCACAAATTTGTCCGATAGATAAATCGGAATGACGAAATCTCAAACAATTGAGTAATTTGGGCATATATAGTAAACAGATCCCAGGGATGGAAGAATGAAACAATGTTTTCATTTAGGCACTTTCATTTGAATCGTAACAAAAAAAATCGGAATGACGAAAAACATTAATGCGACGAATAAGCGGATCATAATGACGGATGAATGAATCAGTGGTGTCATATTGCACCTGACGTATGAGTGAAATGACGAAAATCGGACCGGCGAAAAACAGGGACTGCCTGTATTTCCGAGTGGCGCGTTCTGCGACCGATAAAAAAGAGTCGATAACGACCTTAGTGATGGTTTCATCGCACAGTCGGATTATTTTTTGTTCACTTTTTAATAACTCTTTCGAGCGAGTTTAAATGTCGGTTGCCCATGGAGATTTCCGCATTACAAACCGGGTTTACTTTTTTCGAGCGAGGTTTACATCCTGTTAAAATAATGTGTGTTCAGGAAAAAGGTAAGCTTATTTACTTTATATAGACAAAAACTAAAATTTACGTGTATTTTAAATTACAGACGGAAAATAAAACACCCTTACCTAATCACAATACATTTCGCTTTTTAGTGGCTCTTTTTGGCCGATAGTTTACTTTTGTAGTCATCTTATTGCCTGCAACTAGGGTTTTATTGGATAACTGAACATTTTAATACTATTTATCATGTTTAAATATTACTCTTTTGTTATTGACGCAGGATTAGCGAATTGAATTTTTAGCTATAGTCGTCATGTCGATTAAATTTCGGGTTTAACTCCTTTAAAAATCTTTCACATAAATTAACAAAGCTCTTTTACTAAAATTTGTGATCCTCGATCGAATCTTCAATACTTTAGATACAAATTCAACTTGGCCGGACTTAACTTTGTTTAATTTCTTAGCACACATTGTCAACTCGATAATTTCATCGGAAATATTATTACTTTATTTACGTTAGCTTCGAAAATCGGAATAGAAGCAATAAATAATCTGTTCACTAGTTGTCTCGTCTTTTCCAAAAAAAGAAGTGAAATCCAGTAACTTTTCCCCACAATTTCTGACGGGATGAATGCATTTTAAGATATTTTGGATAGGACGCCTATTCGAAAGTCTTTAAAAAACGGTAGTGGATGTTGCGATGATATATGCGTCGGAAGAGACATTTTAAGTTGAAGCAACGTGAAAACGCTTTTTGCAAAAAGGGCGGGTTGCAGCGGTTCACTCACTCGTACACGCCTCTTTTAAAGCTGCTCTGTGACAAATCGGCGAACCGACCCAGCCTCGCCCTTTCTTAGGTGACCGAGGCTCGCCCTCTCCGCCACTCCAGAGGCGATTTTGCCCCTTCCGATTGCAAACTACACCCGGGGCGGCGACAGGGGAAACTTTGGCCCCAAAGGGTGTTGTACCCTCTCGAAAAGAAAAAATGCGCCCGCTTTTTACTTTCTACCCTGAGGTGTGGCGCGGTCACTCCCCTCTGAGGCTAAAGGGGCGATTTTCTCGAAGATGGACGGACCCTCCGTTAATGGCGCCAGTCATGTTTTTACCAGGAGGAAAAAGATGTTTTTTTCTCCAGCCGAAACTGGCTTCCGGAAAAAGCGAGATTTTTTCTATCGCCTTTCTTTTCTTCCAAAATATTAACCTCTGATTTCGCGACGCCCTATTGTCGTTGGCCTCTTGTGCGCTCGCAATGAGATTTCGTGGAAGGGCTGATTGGGAGTATTGCTGACCCATTAATTTGCGGGTGGCAATTCAATTCGACGAACGGTTGTTACCCTCTGCCCGTAACTGCTATTTTAAACTTATTTAGCCCTTAAGGGGAAGCAAATGATTATTAATTACGGATTTGGGTAACGAAAATCAATCGATCTTCGAGTCTGGGAGTCTAATTTGCTGACCACGGCTTTTCTTTTCAATTGGCAGGGAAGGGGATAAAGTGTAGCGCAGAATATTATAACGGGAAATGTTCACTTATTGTTAGTAGTACATGAGGAAATGATAATTTTCCAAAATCACTTCGAGAGAAATGACCTAATATCGTGCGACTTCATATACATTTCTTTGTTGACGTCAATACTTAATCTCCTATAATATATTTTGAAGGGTGTTTGTTGGTTTGTGTGTTTGTTCATGGAACTCCTCCTAAACGATAAAAGCCAGAATAACCAAATTTGGTATGATTCTTCCTTACATCCTAACTTAGTGAATGGTTAAGGTTTCGTCAATCGGGATTAATCAGTGCTGCCAATATAGGGGATTAACATTTTCCCATAAGATAACACGTATGAATCCATTTCCTGACTTGCAAGGTATTCTTCCTTCAAGCCTTAAAATACGTAAATATGGACCGATGTTTTTCGTTTCTGCTTTATTCGACGAATAACACTCTACACTATCTTATTCCTGAGATGTTTACATGTTATACGGTCGAAATTTTCAGAAATACGCTATTTGCTTCGAAATTTTGTGGATTTTTCGTACCCCTCCCGGGCGTTGCCAAGGCGGCCGTCATTGTTACCTCCGATTCAATTAACTTCAATGAAGCTTACAAATAGGCGAAAGTTTAGCGTTATTCGCTTCGCACTTTTGTTTAAGCAACGAAACGATCGATGTTTATGGATAGCAACGTAAATAGATAGCTACCGATTATTATTCAGGAAGCGTTTATTGATGAAAGTAATTGAACCTTCTTTCGTCTATTGAATACTGGAATCTTACATCTTTTGTAAATAAAATAATTATATTCTACATTTTAATGTTTATTAACGTAAATAAACTCACGTATCTGATGTACATTTACCGGAGTCAGTGTTCAATCATGGACAACTGTACGTTGCTTTTTCACGGGTTTCTTGCTTACAAGACATAAAAGTAAATATTTCAGCGAGGCATTATTACACAAGAAATGAAGCTGGATTTGGCAAAAGTAATATGATAGGAAATAAAATTATCGTAATATTTGAATGCAATAGGCTCGGAAACGGATTGTTACAAGCAAATATGATTGATTGTTAAGAAGCGCTAATTGTAATTTAAAAAGTATCTACTATATATTTTAAAGAGTTTGTATGTTGTGATGTAGTAGCTTCACTAAATCCGTTGAAATTCAACGGGAAATTCTGCTAGTATTTAATAAGGGAGACTTTTACGGAGGGTTTTCTCACACTTTTAATCAGTACTAATTTCACACTCCTATTTATTTCGTGCTGAAAATTTTACCTCACTGGACTTGCGAACTCGGTGCAATTTTCATTTTCCGTCAAGCGATAATATGGTCAGCATAAACGACTTAATGAACTCTGGCAAAATATAAATATATTAATTCAATCGTAAAGGTCCTTTCTCCCGCACTCTCCGTCGCACGCGTCCCGCTTTTTTCTCTCTCTCTTCCTAAATGTCCCCTAACTCCCTTGGCCTCCTGGCCCCTTTTCCTCTATATTCCCCTCGTCCCTATCACTCCCTCTCTTCCTTGTACCCAATCTCTCCCGTTTACCATCGTTTGTCACATCCAACTCGTCTCCAAACGGGATTTTTCAGAGTCGCGCCACTTTCACTCTTTTCGATGGTACCCTGGATATAGAGGCGCTCTCGTATCAATATTTTTTTCTAAGCGAGACCCGTTTCCGGGATTCACTTGTCCCCACCTCGAGATGTCACCCGACAACTAATTAGCGTCAGCAATTCGAGATCTGGTTTGCTTTAAAGTTTCTCGCAAAGGCTTGATTAACGCTGTCTTGAGGCGAAAATGTTTGGATCACTAAATATGCGGTTTAAATCGTTAGATAATTTTCATTACGAATTAATTTGCCCTCGAAGGGAAAATTCTTTCGGAAATTATTCTTCTTATTAAAGTAAAGGTGCCAACTAATTCATCCCGATGGTCCTCAGATTTCGCAGAGACTATTTCGCGATTAAGCAGCTGGTAAATAAATACCGCACGGATGTTGTTAAAGAAAAGTCTAGAAACCATAGGATATTCAGCAAAAAGCGATGTCTACGGAAAGAAGGCGACGAACCAAAGGTGTTGGTATGAGACGTCAATGGAAGAGCTGAACTTCCTAAAAAAGACCTTGCCTGAAGAAAGTGAAGAAACAAAAACAAGAAGTGAAGATGTTGAAATTCATTCTCCGAATCGCAATCGGACTATGCTTGGAAGGTTGCAAGGACGAAAGGAATACTTGGAATATTTATGAATTTCCATCGACTTTCGATGAAGCTCTCCTTCGTCGTAATAATTGTTCTCTCAGTTTCCTCAATCGATAAAAAAATATCCCCTCAACATGCTCAATTTCAAATGTGGCGTTTTTTTTACATCTTAGAGGAGGAAGTGTGATTGACTTTAATTTAGAAGAACGCTTTTGAAAGATGCATTAGAAGGGTTGGTGACTGTAAGGGAATCCTCAGTAAATGCATAACTCAGCGATGATATGTCAAATTGTAACTATAACTCCTCAGCTAATCCTCTCTAGAGTTAACTCGTTAAATTTAGTACGAGATATAAGATAAATGGCACTTAAGCTTACGGTTACAAACTATCCAAGTATGTCGGTATGATGCGAGTGTATCAGAGTTATTGAGGAATCTGAAATGGCAGACGTTGAAGAGTAGAAGAATTGAATACAAAAGGAAACTATTTGAAAAATTTGAAAGCTCCGAATTCGTCGAAGACGTACGCGGCATAGTCGTCGCCATCGGTGTTAGTGAACGTAATGTTAGATCAGAGTGCAGGAGAAAATATGTCGAAATTACCGCTAGAACAGAGAAATACTACCGATCCTTTTTCCCAGACGCGATAAGACAATCCAACAGAGGAATTAGCTAGACTTCACTTGGTGTTGTGACACCCCCTGCCAAACGCTTCTAGCGGCTTGCAGGGTATTGATGTAAATGTAAAGTACATACATATCTCGCGATTTTGAGAAATTCAATGATCCCTAATATAATTCAGAAGCATACGCACCAAGGAAAATAATTTCACGAGTCGCTAATTTATAGCGGATTATAAGTATTTTGAGCCAATGACGCCTTCGTTTCTCCCTCAGCATCCTCGCCTCCTCCTCCATTCTCAGCCACCTCCTCCAATTTCTTGCCTCCATTTCCCGCCTTTCTTCCACCGAACGACTTTAGCGTCACTATGACGTCATCCACGAATCCGGTTCCAACCCTTTTGCCACCGCGTAACCCCTCGCCCTTCTCTCTCTCTCGCTCCATCCTCCCCACCTCAACACCCACCCTTCATCCCCTTCTTCGCGAGCTGCCGCCGGGGTTCGAGGCGGGGTTACCCGGAACTAAAACGCTGAGTCAAGCTCTTCTCGTGTTCTTAATATAGATATTGGACAAAAGTGAATGTATCGGGAGAGAGGGGGAGATCGATTTCTCGTTTCAATCATTAAAATAAAAACTGCCTCTCTCCGGGGGAATCTCCCAGGGGATTTTCATTAAATGCAGCTAGACTTATTTTTATCGGTTTCCACACAACTTTTTAAGCGATCAAAGTGGAAACGAATTCGTAGACATAGTACGTCAGGGAAATTGGCGGCCGACACTCTGCCAGGAAATGAATTCCACTCATTGGGCTCTTTCGGAGAAGATTAGATTCTGAAGTGCAAGGAGAGAAGAGGGCAACGAGTTTGGTCGTCTGGGTTGCATACGAATCCTATTTAAGCAATATTTCTCCAATATATATCTGCTTGCGGTAGGAAGGACAGGAATTACGAGTAAAAACTAATTTTCGTAACTACAAATGTCATTTCTCATGCGTTTATCAAGGTAATCTGTTGATGTTATACTGAAATACTGCCAACGAATGTTATATTACGTTATTTAGAAGTAAATAAGTAAATGTTTCATTACATTATAAATCTTTCAATTTCAAGAGGAATTCATTTTGACCTTAAAAGTCATCCTCATTCTTAATTTTTTCCTTTTTACGCGAAAAACGTTATGTATGTGCATATATACATATAATTTTAAGGCCAGTTTGTCGTAAGAACGAACACATGTAACCACACAGAATATTATTATGTTTATCAGATGTTAAGAATGGCAACGGGATGCCCTTGGCTCTAATAATCCCAGCCTCAAATTTGTGATAACGAAGTGATTTTTGAGTCATTTCCTCCGAGAGAGAGCTAAAGAGTGGTTTGGACCACCCGCGCATGCAGAATCCACGTCTAATTGTATCTATACGATCACGCCAGGTGTCAGTTGCCGTCCTCGGACCCATGACGGGGATATGCCGCCCTAAGAAAGAGGATTCCCCGTTCCTTCTTCCTTTTTCGTTACTCTTTTTTCGAGCGCATTCTCGGGAAGAACTCACCTCGCGCTCTGCGACCACTCGCCGCCCAAGAAAGAAAAATCAACTGGATGGAAAGTATGAGAGAGGTTGCTTTTCCTCTCTCTCCTTCGGGTCTCTCTAACGCAGTCATCGATGAGTTCTAAGTATCCATTCTTTCCCTGAGAGTTCGTCTAAAAATTCCTCTCTCAAACCAGCGACCTTGATATTTCGTTCCTTAACGTTGTGTCGTGGGATTTTATTTTTAGTTTCTTCGTTTTTCATTGAAAAAGCACTTTTTATGTTCAATGAGTATGATGATACTCGTTGGAGATACTTTTGGCCAATTAGTCGAGTTTTCAGGGGCGTTTCGCTTTCAGCATGAGCGCCTATTGGCTTCGGTATGTCCGTCCGTCCGTCCGTATGCTCGTTCTCGGCTTCCATCGAACGGATTTTCATGAAATTTGATACAAGGACTTACAGTTAAAGACAATAAGAAAGTCACGTAAGCCAATCAGGGGTACCACTTTATTCGTGACAAAAAATGAACTTTTCGTCATATCTCGTAAAATATTGCTCATATGAAAATAGTTTTCAAATAAAACTTGTAGAACTAGTTCACAAAAATACGTTTAATTTCCTTACGTGTGCCTGCAGTATTTTTAAATAGGAAGAAAATGGATTATTTATGACGAAGAAAAGAACTTGAAAACGCTAGTTTCCTTACGTACACTCAAAGAGATTTGCAGGTAAAAAGAAATGAATAATTTTCAAGAAGGTATGTACAGTTTACATTTATAAAGTAATTTATTTCAAATGCTCTATTGCACGAAATTTGTGGTACGCTGTACACTTTCCTAACTTATGTATGTTGTTGAGGTGCCGCAAGTGAAATTACGGTCACCAATTATAAAAGAGTCTAAACTCTACATTAAAATGACCGAATTATTGACAGTCACTCAATAGAATTCATCACTTAAATTCTTTCGAGTCTTCTTGTGAAGTTTGGAGAATATGGCAGATGGTGTCGAGAAGGAATTATAATTCGTTTGCCATTTGAATTTTTTGTTTAAAGCGGTTGCACTATTTTATACCCTTTTCATTAACACGATTGGGTTTTATGAGCCATAATATCTCTCATTATATAGAAGAGGAGATTAAATATTTTTATAGATATTTCCATAAGTCTCTGACAATTTAACGCAAGCCTTTTATTTACTACATTATAGGAGGCTTTTACGAACAAACGTTTACCGTAATTGGTTTTTTATGACGTCATATAACTTGCTTCTTTCTGGATAGATAATACGAAGAACATTTTAATAAATGCGTTTGTCACTCTGATGGATTATAACTATTAAAATCACGATTTCATACGCACATTGCTGGACTTCTTCAGAGAAAAACAAACAAGTTTTTGCATTTGGCATTGAAATGTTACTTAGCACTTCAAATTTGTTTTCACGTTAAACTTGATGGTCAGACGACCACGGAGAGTAAAAAAAACATTAATGGCCTGGATCTTCATGTTTGTTTTAGTGGAGTGATTCAATCGGTTTGTCTCGGGAAATGTTCATGTTTTTGCATATATTTTTGGCTGAAATTATTCTTTCAGGCGCAATTAATTTTCACCCTTTCAGGGTCGCTAACAATATACCAACAAACAATACGGTAAAACTTCTAATAAGCTATGAATAAAATGAGAAAAAATGACTTGGTATAAGTTCCACTTTATTAAAATAGATACGACCGGTTTCGACTAATATCTAGTCATCATCGGAACTTATACCAAGTGATTTTTTCTCATTTTATTCATGATGAAGTTCCACCAAGTAAAGGCTTCTTCCGTTGATTTTATTCTAATAAGCTAATTCTGTAATGTTTGAGGCATAAAATGTCCATCTTTAGTTCACCCAACTACCAAAGTTTTTTTACTTAAAGTTTTTAAAACGTCTCGAAGTCTCGTTATTAGTAAGTCTCATATGTTTTATCCTTGTCCACCTCCTCATTCTCTTCTGCATCGTCCGTCTAAGAGTACTTACATTGCCGCGCCGTACCATCAGCGATCACGTAACTTCCCATTCGCCTCTTCTTATTTTGGAGAGCAATTCCATGAACACCGACGCATAGATAGCTACGATTGCTTCAAAGAAACCTATTAGATGAGTCTATTGGATGAGGGCACGCCTAGAAATTTCACTAGGGTGAAATAGAAATCTATCTCTTACGGATCTAAGCATAGCAAATGGCTAATCTGGGAGGTTTATTAAGTTAGAGCTTAAATGAAATTCTATGTAAACATGATAGAAACAAACTATACAAGCATAATTCATTGTTTTAATACGAAGCAATTCAATATCCAATGCTCCAACATGATAAAGATTTTCTTTATTCGAGGAATATGTTAATTGCGCTTCATAGACTGCTTCTTCTTTCAGGAAGATGCAACTCTTTACCACTTCGCTTGAGAGGTATTAAAGTTTCAGAAATTCTAGATAAATTGGTTAGATGATGTGAACCATTTGCATGAGGTTAATCATCATGAAACATTTTCTTGAAAGATAATGCGTAGTCAATTTCCTCCTTAAGATTTACCATCTTTCGTTATAGAGAATCTGAATAACAACATTTCCGTTTCATCGTTAAATATTATTAGCACCACGTGGCCACAGTTAGTGACCAAGAGCAGAATGCTTCGACAGCGAGGATTATTGATAAAACACTTTGAAATTTTAATTCCTTTAACTAACCAATTTAAGATTATAAATACATGAAAGTGTATAGTTAGTAGTCATTGATGGGAAATCTTCCTATCCAGTTAAAGTCGCATCAGGTGTTCTATAAGGAAGTGTCATAGGCCCACTACTATTCCTAATATATATATATACGATACTTGCTCGGTAGTTCGCTGCAAAATAAGACTTCGCAGATGACACCGTTTTATATAAGGAGATAAAGAGCCAGGATGACCAAAAATCGCTCCAGGAAGATTTAAACGCCCTTTCAGCATGGTGTCAAGATTGGAAAAGAAGTTAATCACAGAAAATGTTCCCTGTTGAGTTTCTGGAAGAGCAAGAACAATGAATTAGACTCGGAGTACAGAATTGATAGATTGAATATCCAATCTGCAGAGTACGTTAAATATTTATGAGTCATCATTTGTCGTGATCTATCGTGGAATATGCATATTCGAAGGATCGTAGGCGCAGCTAATAAGAAATTGGGCTTCGTAGGCAGAATAGTAAGAAGTAGCACAGAACAGGTACGAGAAACGTGTTATTTATCATTGGTCAGATCTCAGGTCAAATACGCTTCCAGCATATGGGATCCGTACGAAAAGGGACAGATACTTTAGTTAGAAAGAATCCAAAACAGAGCAGACAGATTCGTTAAGCAAAAATATGAGCAAAAATTAAGCGTCACATCACTCTTGAAGGAGTTGAATTGGATGTCACTAGAGGACCGCAGAATTAGCGCTAGGTTAAGGCTTCTGGAGAAATTTAGGTCGGAAGTTCTCTTAGAGGAGGTCTCAGGAATATTAAAGGCACCTACGTACATGGGCAGGCACAATCACGAGGATAAAATACGAGAGATCGACTGTAGGACCGAGCGATATCAGAGCTCGTTTTTCCCAAGGACCATACGGGATCATAATAGGAGAGTGATTCCCACGAGGGACGTTATTAGGTAGGTTTTGGTGCGCTGCACCCCCTGCCAACCACCAGTCTGGTGATTTGCAGGGTATTATGTAGAAGTAGATGAAAGTATTGTTTCGAGTACGCATTGGCATGGTAGATGTTTCCACTTTGCTCCTAGTCTCCAGCATTACGCGCATACGATTGGGGATTACTATCAATATATTGGCAGAAAATATGGTAACGTAGGAGAGATATACTAAATTTTGTTCATAGGAGGGCATATAAGAAATAACGAAAAGTCCGAATATCTTCCACATCGGCTTTCAAGATCCTGGTACTGACTCCGACATCATAAATAATTATCTCTACATCCACCCACAGCGGAAGACTTGCACTCGCGGGAATACCCGAGCTGAAATCAAGTATATGGCCTTCAAAAACCTTAACTACCTTCTTCGATTCCATGGTGTCTTATTTTTCAGAAGTGCGTTCCACTATCTTTCGCCGCGTCGGATACCGATGCCTGATCGTCTTCTGTCTTTATTTTCTTATTTCATTCCTGGTGTTAGAGGGAATAAAGAGGAAGAGAATGAAGAGGGAAAGGAATATAGAGGGGGGGGGGAGAGAGAGAGAGGTGTGCTTGCATCGACTCTCTTCCCTTGTCCTCTCTTAGTGGAATGGATGGAGGGGGGGAGAGGAATTTCTGTCTCTCAGGGTGGTTAGGTGACGTCACCATCCTTCTTCTCCTCGCTTTCAAGGCAACCGGGAGAGTGATTGAGGGTGACCGGGGCTTCGGACGCCAGATGAGGTCCACTCTTATCAGCGGCATCATCGCCGCCATATCCAAGGACGTGGAGCATTTTCAATGTCTCAACTATCTGCATCCAACCGACTATCGCATTTCGTTGCATCGCATAGAGATTCCTCTGTAGCGATACTATAGAATATGAAATTCCTCTTCTCGACATTAGAAATCTTGACATAGCTGTTAAGATTTTTTTGCGGTCGTTATATCCCGAGGTTAGCAGCTCCATGCGCCGACAGGAAAATTGGTGAGAATAATTAGGAAGGAATCGCCGTTTCGACGGCGAATTACGTTTGTTTGCTCGTCATTTGTTCGACATTTTTTTTAAGAGGGCAGGAATTTTCTTAGGAACTCCGTTATTGTAATTTAAAAGAGCTCCAAAATGACTTGTACATACCTATTCCATTTAATAGCAATTTTAGTAAAGCCCGTTTGACACGGTCGCATATTTGCAAGCATAAATGGTAGCATATTCTTACGCATATCTCGTTTACGATTCGTGGCATCTACCATCGAATTTTCTGTCGAATCGACCATTTTACACGGTCGAATTTCTGATAGCATGAATGCAAGAGAAAGAGAAGCAAAATAAAATCCTTTAACTAAATTTATTCTAAAGGTTGTGTTCAATATATTTATTCTAATATATTGAAAAAATAACCCTGGCGCAAATAAGCACCGATCAACAGTTAAAGGGGAAGGGAGGATTGGACTATGTAGAGATAGAGAAAATTTTACGGTCCTTTCGGTGAAAGTATTTTGTCGTCCAGGTTGACGCCAGTTATAAGTATAAAGACAATTTTCGAAGGATTTATTTTCTTTCTTATTTTAATGAATAGGTTCTTATTAAACAAAAATCCCCTCTGCTTTAGTTTCATTTTTTATTCATATATTTGTATGGCTTTCGAAGTGGGGTGGGGCCCCATATTTGTGACTGGCCCGGGCCCCATCTCACCTCTCTCAGGCCCTGTATATAAGTATTCCTGCTATAGATACAAACTTTCGTTCTAATCTCTACAGCGAATTGAATAATATGGAATAGAACAATCACCTTATTTTCTAGCATACAATTTTATTCGACAGTTATCGCGTTCCTCGCGACGGACTCATTGTCAGATTAAATAGTTTTTCTTAATTTTGGATGAAAAGTGTAAGCATACCTTCTGGTCTTTGCCTGTACAATTCTCGCGTTGGATTGAAAATATGACTTTACAAAACTGCGGTAGTTAAATCCTCACAGGCAGTCTCGATGACGCGATTTATGGTCCCTTACTCGGCGAAAAACGTCGCACAGTGTTCATTATAGATGATTCCGTCATTGCGTTGTTTGTTCCCCTCTGAAAAATGCTCACCTTTGCAAACACACTTCTTGGACGCGACTGATGGGCATTACGTAAATGAACCTTGGTGAATTTACAAAAATAGATGCATTTCCTCGTATATGCATCTAAAATTAAATTAACTGTTGTTTATGTGCATAATATACATATATTAAATTTTGCATTTTTAATTCGATCAATTCTTCTAAATGACTTCACAAATCAGCATATACGCGTTTAATATTTCCGTATGTGTAAATATTATATGCAGATGGTATGATGACATTCGGAAATTATATGAATTTGGGAAACCAAGTTTCATTTTTCGCAGCTAATCAAAAATAAAAATTGAAGTCGGATATATAGGTAAAAGATATATAGGTATCTCTTTTGAAATTAGTACATATATTGGTTTCTAAGAATAACAGCAGTTTATTAAAAACTATACGATTTAAATGAGTCATATGAATCATTATTCCACTTCGATATCTCGCTTGCTTAAGCTACCTCATCAGTTGTGTAACATTCCAATTTACAAGCGCGTGGATTTAATATATTTCTTGCTTGGGCGACGGCGGCCGTGGGAAACCTGACCGAAAATTACGGTGCATGGTGGGAATCGTAAAATGGCGTTGCCAGCCAACTGACAGTTTGTGGCATCCGTCGTTCGTTTGCTTCTAGGCGGCGTTGCACCAATGAAACCTTGTCTGAAGAAAACCTTATTTCTACAACAATTTTCTGTACCGATGGATTATTTCACCCATTTAAGTATAAATTCTTTTTTTTAAATGATACATTCAAGAGATCTTTAATTTACACTTCGTTTGGAAAACTTTTATAATTTAGATCATTCGACACGGCTTTTTGCACATATAAATATATCGTTTCAAATATAAATGTATGTTTTATACTCAAATGCAAATGTAAGTAACAATAATGTACCAGCTTGATTCCTTCCCTATGAGCAGATCTTCAAAGACCACACCAGCTGAGCTCTAGGGGCCGTCCTGGATGAGTTTATCACTGTTCCCGCCGTTTATGTGATGCAAGTAGATATTAATTAGCCAATATACATTTGTTATCAATAACTCCATATATATGAAAAATATACATTCGAAATCACTATAGTTTTCTTCTCTTTTTTATTCCAAGTGTGTTTGAAATGCCATCTATCGACCGAATTCACAGAGGTTTCCTAGCCTTTGTCATTTCTATACTTTTTTACAAACGCTAAATCCATTTTAATTGGATTTATTGAATGGAGTGACTAGAATGAGAAAAACTAGCGGCCACCGTAGTTTGCTAGTACTGTTTGAGAAGGCGACGCCAAGGCCGCGACTAAGAAGACTCAAAATGCGCTGGGCGGCGACTGCAGAACGAGGCGCTTAACACCGCGGCCATTAGAGCACACACGCATGACCTCACGGGAGATTCAGCATCTATTCGCCACCTCCCTTTTACATCCTATTCGGACACTACAATCGCGGGCGTCCCTTCGGTTCAAGGCCGATCATAGAAGAAAGAAGTGAGAGAGGTGAATGGAGGGAGGAGGGTTTTTTCAGAGGAATTTCGCCAATGCATTACGTCATTCTTTTCTTTACATAACTTGCACCGCTTTTTTCGTGATGAAACCATGGATACGGTTCGCTTTTCCACCCGCGCATGCGCTTGATGCAGTCATTTGGAAGGCACGCGCGGCATAGATCCGCTACGAGCTTTATGAACGTTATCGACGCGAAAATCGTTTTTTTATTTCGGCCATTCTGTGACGGCCGCATTTGCAGTTTATCTTTTGCTTTCATGCAACTGTCGGATCCGGAATCTCGACCGATTTTTTTAAAACTATCCTTTCAGTTATTTAGCCATCAGTAGCCTTGTCCCGTATTACATAGATAAAGTTTTCCACGAAGCGAAATAAACTGGGGCACGCATTCATCTTTATAAGATATAACCCAAGTAAATGTATTGTTGAGAAGCTTTGATAATCGTGATGAAAATTTTAACTCGTACATATAACAGCCCAAGAGGCCGATTCGCCTGACACCACATTCATTTATGCTTTAAATACAAGAAATACTTTTCCAAATTATACTAAGTTACCGTCTTCATAATAAAGAAAAGAAAATTATCTGATGAATTTCACACGCAAATGGCCTATTAAAAGGACGAACAAATATTATCCGTAGCTCCTTGAGTTTTTACTTTCTCATATACGAAGTATATTGAGAAAGTACTGTTATCTTTTTCCGTGAATTAGCTTAGAACATAAAATGAGTACCTATTTTAAAACGCCCTACAACTTTTATTCTATACATTTTTCTCTAAACGAAATATTTATCGAGTTATACATAAAAATGCAAATGGTAACTACAACGCTAATTTATTATTTACAAAGTAAACTATGCATTTTTTAAAAATATGTACTATTTAAACTTTTATTTATGATTTCAATAGCCTTTCAAATGAAATAATTTTTGATTGGGAAAATATATTTTTAATTTTTAGGCAGTTTACGGCATAGTATATCTTGCTGTTGTTAAGGAAACGTTATTTAACATAATAAATGCCTCAATCACGTAACACATTTAAATCAAACTAATCCCACAGGTCGAAGGACATTTAACCCTTTAACTGGTGAATTAATTTTTTTATCTTTCAGCTGGTGGGGAATTATTCTTTTCTTTCAATTAATTTGAATTTGAGTTTTTCTTGATCTATTTGTTATGATATGATGTTCTGTGAAGTTGGTAATGAATACTTTTACAATATTAACGAACTTACGCCATTTGTAAATTTATTAAATTTAAAATTTTTTTAAATTAATTATTTTTCAGAATTTATCACATTTTTATCATGAGTGATTTTTCCAATTATAAAACATTAAAAATATTTTTTAATTTTTCTACTATTTTGATATTTTCGCAAGGGTAGGTAACTTTACATTACAAGATAAAGGACTACCTAAGACTGGTTTAGACAATTGAACGCTAGCACAGAAAAAATAAATCTGAGCGCATAGGGAAAACAAGGGCACTTCAATGGAATTCTATTCTTTTTTTCACTTTTATGAGGGTTTTGGGACCGCCGGAGTGTACAGCACGCTTGCGGTACGTAGCGAGAGAAATTGTACTACGTAGTATTTTTGTTTTGGTTTAGAAAATCGTGTATTACGGCAAAAATTGTAACAATAGCATTTACTTAATAAGTTACATAAAGGAAATTTTAAAGTACCAGACTTTTGCTGGCGTTAGGGTAGTGAGACGTGGCAACACCGCGCGCCATTTACCCAAGACCGAAACTTAAAGATGGAACGCTCTATAGAATCAAAGATAAGGTTTTATTAAATACTGGTCAAGATAAGGCAAACTACACATTTCCGATAATTTAAAAGAACAAAGATAATACAAGTAAAATCCACTTTAGAGGAATTTTTTTTGCATCGAAGTAGAATAATAAAATAAGGTCGTTAATTGTTAGATTAGCTTCCGCTGAAAAGCAACCTTCTCGAGAAGGCTTTTTTAGGCGCGTTTCGCTTCCAGCGTGAGCGCATATTATCTGTCCGTCCGTCCGTTCGCAAGTTCGTTCTCGGCTTCTACCCAACGGATTTTCATAAAATTTGATATTAAGGACTTTCAATGAAATATAAGAAGAAAATCGCAAAAATGAATCACGTGCGCAAATCAGGGGTATCACTTTACTGGTGACAAAAATTAAATTTTCGTCATATCTTGTAAAGTATTGCTCATATCAAAATATTTTTCAAATAAAAGTTGTAGAACTAGTAAAGAAGGGTATTTTCTTTCCTGTACATTTTTATCGTAGGAGTAGCCGTTATTGATAAAATCAAATGAGAATGTCTTAATTCGAGTTGAACTTAGAAAATTTTTTGCATGGTTACTTCTTCATTGTTGCTCACATAAACAATCTCACAAACAGACGTATAATTTCCTTACGTGTGCATGCACTATTTTTAAAAAGGAAGAAAATGGATTATTTATGATGAAGAAAAGAAATTGAAAACGCCATTTCCCTAACGTACAGGTATATAATTTCTTTCTAATACTCCATTGCACGAAACGCGCCCATTTGTGATACGCTGTAGATTTTCCTAACTTGTTTAAATCGTACATTAAATACTCTCCTCAACTCGAACGTAAGAAAAAGTAAACTTGGAGAAATTAAGGCACGATTATAATGCCTTTTAGAATAATCGTAGTATGAAGCACCTCATAAAAATCACATCATGGTTTATCACTTACTCGCAACATAATCAGGGATCTCGACATTCTACAGAATTACGAGTTGAATATCAGATTAAGAATTAATTTTTTGTGTTAACATAGACAAATATTACACGAAATGCACGTTTCTCGACGAGATGAGCATCCTTTCGTCTCAGGCGACGGTCCCACCGCACGCGCACACACACACACACTCTCTACCCCCTCCCCACTGCTGTGCCGTTTTCTCGAACATGACCTCTGAGAGGGTTTCAAAATCGCTTTCAGCTGTCCGCTCAGGACGAGGAATTCCTTTGCGCCACTCTTTAAGCGTTCGTGCCATTCGGCGTTTTTTAAAAGTTGCATTCCCAAGTGCATTAGCTAATCGCTATTTGGCGGCTAATATTCTGCTCTCTCTTTCTCTCCTTTCTCTCTCCGACTTTTAATTTCGATATCCATTCAACCTCAAGCAACTATCACAAATAAGTCATTAACCCTGTATGTTTTAGTTGCTTTTGCTGAGCATGGCTTCTGGACAAATTTGTGATGTTGGTTCAGATAAATTGACGTGGTAGCTATTTTTATTCTGAAATTATTGAAGCGAACTTTGTTAAATTACTAATATTTTTCAACTCTAAGATTTGTGAGTTAAAAAAACCAATACGTCGTTAAATACATTTATAGAGATATTTCATGGTTGCATCATTTAAAAAATTGAATTGAAAAAAATGAAGCTTTTTTAAAAATCTTGTGAAACGATGATCTTTTAGATTTACACTCTGGATTTATAAGTGGTCGGTAATTAATTCTTCTTTTTTTTATAGGTAAGTGACCAAATAAACTATCGAGGATCACAGGCAATGGTTAATTGAATATAACACATTTCGGCTTGCTCCTGTATGTAAGTACAATTGTCGTCTAAGAAAATTCGTTCGAGTGAACGTTTTGGTGCTTTATTTGCGGGGTCTCAATATTAATCCCAGTGAAAATCCTTAAAAACTTTGTCCATTCTTTGCTTTATATTTTAAATCAAGTAAATTACTATGAGAGATGGTACAGACGTTTCCAGTTGTAGTTAGTTAGGTAAAGAGTTGTGGACATTTCAGTTCTCAGCGTTTATTTATTTCGGAAATCTTTTGTGAATCGCTCGCAGAAAAATATCAACGTTTCGATACAGAGAAGCTTGTAAGTAATTTTTATAAATGAAATCAGGCGACGAATACCAGAAGGTATGGAACAACGACCTCTCATTTTAATTATTATAATCGTTGAAAGTTGCGTCTTTTCGATGGCGTTTCTGACTTCCTAACCAAACGTTTCGGCTTATAGAAAATCAAAACCCCTATGGCGTTATAATCAATGGCTTAAATTATTAATATTTCTATCAGTTTTTAAAAATATTGTTAAATTATGAAGAGGATATCTAATTAAAATATATTTATTTGAATTCTGAAGATATTATAATTAGCAAAAACGTTTTCCAAAATTAAATCCTAACTGCTAGTCTCAATGTTTAAACTAAAAAATCTGATGTGGCCAACACATGACTTTCTCCATATTTGGGGTATAGATATTGAAATTATTATGAATAGCATTATAAGGCAAAATTATTATTTCCTATCGTAAAAGAATACAGTCTTCCTTGTTTCCGTAAATTACGTATATTTTGAATATGTTTACAGAATTCACCGCTAGATGGTGCTGACGCTGTATACTGGTATTAAGAAAAATCGAAATATCTCCAAAACAGATGGTTCTACGAAAATTTGTTTCAAACAAAACTTGGAAGAAATATTATTCTCTACAACTTTGGTTCTCACGAAGATTACCAATAACGATGTTTTTAAGGATATATTTGACGGAAACCGAAAAACCGGTTATTTATAAATAATTCCTAAACAATAACTCCTATAGAAAATTGTTTCAAATGAAAATTGTAGGAAATTACATTCTCTATAACATGAGTATAGGATTGTATATATAATAATGATGTTATAACGGAGAAATGTCGCAAAAACCGAATCGGGTTTCGAATAAACCTTGACTTCCGGTTAACCGGTATTGTCCAAAAACTAATGTTCTTTGTACTCACCGTAAAGTGTTATATATGAAGTTTGGTAACGACATGGCAAGTAATTTTTGAGTTAGAGCACCCACAATCACAATAAGAGAGATAGCCTGTAGGACTGAGAGGTATAAAGGCTCGTTTTTCCCTAGAACGATAGCTGAGCAGAACAGAAGTTACGAAAAGAAATCAGCCGACGTAGAGTGATACTATACATTATTATGCGCTTTACCTTGGTGCTATTGCACCCCCTGCCACATACCATTGCGGTGGCTTGCAGGATGAACTATAGATATAGATATACACGCGCGCGCGCGCGCACACACAGACATCATTCAGAAAATAGTCTAAACGTGTTCTAGGGACCTCAAAACGTGTATTTCCGTTGAAATCTCGATGTCGATTTTTTTCATGATCACAATACTTTCCCATTACTTCGTATGGAGAAAGTAAAAATTGCCTCAGCTCCTTTCGAGTGGAACACCCCATTCCAGCCACATTATTATGGTACTCTGCGAAAACCTCGCAAGAGGCAACCTTGTCAGTTACGGAGTTAATTTTTTTTTCTAGTTCTGAGAAACCGAACGTAGATAGATCAAGAGATTATTCCTAAAAATCCTCGAATGCTGCAGGCCAGGAAGAAAGATTTCTCGGCCATTCGACGTATTAACCGCGTAGACGTAGAACCGCGAGTGGAAAAAGTCTTATGGGACAATGCCACACTGCTGAGAATCTGGATTCAGGCTTTGCTGGTCCAACCGCTTTATTGTGTTCTTAATCACCCGCCGACCTTCTGTTGTTGGCTTTTCTTTCTCTCTTTCGTTCGTCGGAGGGTTTGAAGGGAGGAGTCGGAGAAGTGAGGAATTGATGAGACGGAGTTAGTTACGGAAATCGGCGTTCAAGGATAGCATCTGCAGGAGGTGGGAGGGCGCCATTGTAGGGATTTGTTCGAGTGGAAGAAAGAGTGATATCTTCCCCGCGTTCAGCGAACGAAGCGCAAATTCCCTCCTTCGTGACTACTATCTCGATTTAAACGTCAAACGCACCGAATCCTTATAAAACCTACTCCCACACTCCACCTTTCGACCGCTTCGTCCTTCCTCCCTCTTTCACCCCCTCCACTCTCTCCCCCTCTCACCCCCCTCCACTCTATCTCTCTCGCGTCAAGATTCGCAGAAAAGAAATATATGTATCTCATCAAACGAGGATTAGGTAAGTTATCCCGAAAATAGCTGGACAGAAGAGATTTTACATAAATTACAATTAACGGGTAAATACGCCGTAGTGCTGCGAAAAGGGGAAATTATTATTATTTATATTATGTTTATATTTTTAACTTTATAATATTTAATAATATATTGTCTCGGGAGATGTAAGGGGGAAGTGCTGTTATCGAAATTATATTTTATAAAATCAGCACTTTGGTGTTGTTGTAATTGCATATAACTTTCGTGAGTAGAATGTGATTTGGGTTTACCATTCTCTAAGAATAATTCTAGAAATGAAAGAATCGATTATGTGGAATAAATTCTCTAAAAATAGTAAAAGCCAAGAATTACGATAAAAAGTCAAGTTGTTGCCGATAGCAAAAAATCGGAGGTTTATTATCTGTAATAGGAGAATATAAACATAGTATACCGATTTTCTCAACGAATAACATTACCTTCTTGAGAATATTACGAAACATGCAATCATTGTTCCGTGGTCATTCATCATTATGCATGATGAAAATATAATAGAGGATCGTTTTTCCCTAGGACGATAAGAGAACAAAATAGGAAGAGGTAACGTAGGTAAACTAGCGAACCTTGGTGCACTGCACACCCTGCCATCCACCAATAAGGCGACTTGCAGGGTATTATGTAGATGAAATATGATAGCAAGTATCATTGTAATGATATTGAGTTATAAATATCCAAAGGCGATTACATTCTTCGCTTGCTATAAATAAATCCTTTGGCGGAAAGTGAATTCTTGGACAAAAATTCAAGGTAAATATTTCCTTCAAACACTGGTCAACGAAAAAGAAATATTATTTTGATAAAATCTCTCGGAAAGCTAGAGGAGATAACAACTTTAACCGTCCTTGAGTTTCGTTCGACCGATTCTCATTCGGGAGTTTGGCCCAGCACGGGAACTTATTCTGCATGTATGGCTACGAAAGCACCTCTTTCCGCCAACTGTTCAAAAAAACAACTCGCGTCGGTAATTTAATCGGGCGTGCGTTAGAAAAAGAGACGTAGGGAATGAGCTGGCGTTGAAATGCGTCGCTGTCCGCTTAGTTAGGTCTGAAATACGAGCCAGCAATTATTTAATGGAAAAGGGAGCGGATGGGAGGCGTTTGGGGAAATTTAATACGCCTTGCCTCGGTGGATGTCTGTGTTTACAAACTCAAACGAGCACCTGAGTGCGTGGATGTCTTCGATGGTCGATCAGGTGCTTATATCGACCGCAAACAAAAAAACTATAATTTAAAAGAGGTTTTTAAATTTAGATTCCTGTTTTTTTTTTGCTCCATAAATTCACTTTTAAATGGTGCATGCTAGCACTGGCTGTTGTACATCTTTTAAATTTTAATTATTTGAATCATTTTTAAAAATTGCGTGGTTTAATAACTACCAGGATGAAGACGAAACCGATAGCGTTTCAACCATAAGTAAAACTTTTCTTTCTTGATTTTTATTTCATAGTTATTTTTAATTTATTGATGAAGGTAAGCGATATTCATCAAATGTATCCAATTGAGGATTATTAAATGTCAGAGGCGGAAATGATAAAGAATCATTCTTAATGACTTATTAAATCAACTGTTAGGATATCTTACGAAAATTGGTATTTACGAACTTATTGAAAACATCCGAGTTTCGTTAGGTTAGTCGTATTTATGACCTCTTGGTTGTCAACAGAAAGATCTCAATTACGTTTTTCTTAGCAACAAGTTAATACTAAGGGCTCCATTTGATGGTTTCCAGGCAACGGCAGAGTGTTTCCGCGAAGTATTGAGAAAGAGTTTCAAGAAAGGTATTGTTGCGGTCACCGATGGACGAGGCTTCTAATAATTAGTGATATCTCTTCACCCCTTTCCTCTCTTCCCTTTCTCCACCCTCCTCCATTGTTTTTCACCTCCTCCTCCTCCCCTCTCACCTCCACATCACATTCGTTAGGGATTTTCCATTACCATTGTTCGTTTCCATGGAGACCTCCATCTTCTCTCTCTCTTTCTCTAGCACATACGTCAGTGAATACGACTTTCTGCAAATCGGTCTCTTTTTGCATACGCCGAGTAAATAATTTCTGTCCGCCATTAGAAACTGACGCAGCGCTCTTTCGACTCCCGTTTTTTTTCGATCGTCGTCTTTGCAAACATACGAAGCTTTGCCAAAATCCTTTACTTTTACCGGATGTCGAACCGTTTGCTAATTATATACATAACAATTTTTCGACAAATGTCTTAATGTAATATATCGCCTGAATTCGCGCATGTGAGTGACACATCAAACTTTGAAATGAAATGCTAAAATGTTCATCCATAAAACCTTAAGCTTATGAAGCTTCAGCATACATAAATTGAGTGGTTATACCAGATAATTATTACGTCTACAAGATATCCTGCGCCAGTTACAGCCAAAACACATAACTTGCAATTCAAATCTCTTACGTGTTACAGGATTTCGTTTCGGGGATAATTTTCTTAGCGCTATTGAACGACTCCTCGTTACTTTTCCCTCTCATTCTTTATTCCATAATCTCAAGTGTTAGCGTGAAACTAAAATTCGTGGCGATGTCACCACTCTTTATTTTTCCTTGAATTAATTCTTGATCTAGCCTTATTCTTAAAATCCGATCTTATATTCCGAACTTCTTTTTCTCAACAACAGAGGCTCGCTTTGAACTTTCATTTGTGTTCCTATTTATTTGCCTTGCAAAATTATCTTACCTTTATCCAGGGACGGTTTAACAGTCTTCTAGGGAAGTAATTCTTCTCCATTTGCTATTCATTACTGTGAAATAGTTTCCTGTTTTCGCTGTTTTATTTTCTTTGCTTAAGCATATAAGGTTCACTTATTCGAAGTATCCATGCATAATTCTATACATTCGCGAAATAAAACTTGCACCTTGTCCAAACTCATTCTGATATTAAAGCAATCGAGCGAAAAGAGATGTGTTTAACACATCCATTTTCTAACACGCGCTTTACTTTTAGTCAATATTCCATTAGTAAACATTTTGAGCGCATTCTGTACCTTATCTCTTTCGACAAACTTTCTTCGTGTGCAAGATCAACATCCGAATGGCTCTTTCTTTGCTCCAGTACTTTTCCATTATTTGTATTACGGCGAGTACGTTTTTATTTCTTTTCTAAATGCTCCGTCTAATCTGGTTTTATATTCTCATTTTCAATGTCCGTGGCTCTGAATTGCTCTGATGTGCTTGATCTCTTCCGATAACTGATAATGAGACCGCCGTAAATTTTCCACTCGTCTCCTTTCGGGATCACTCGTTTGCTTAATTCTTAACTTCAAATCGGATTATTTTCTACGGTCTCTTTCTTATTTTAATTATGGTTATTAATGTTTATCCAATTCATTAGTTTGTTAAGAGTGAAATCGCGGCTACTATGGCTTTTATCCGTCCATTTAACAATTTTCAGATTATAGCCTGTTTCTCTGTTTTTACTTTCTCATATACGAAGTATATTGAGAAAGTACTGTTATCGCGAAAAAATTCAACCTCGAGATTTTGACGGAAATATACATTTAAGGTGTACCTAAGTCCGAAAAAGTGGTTTTCGCAATGCCGTCAGTCGGTCTATCTGTGGGTCTGCCTGTTCGCGGCTCTAGAGCCTAAACGGTAGAGCAAAAATGAATTAAATCTCGTACTTAGGCATTTTATCATACAGAGTAGGAGCTATGAAGAAATGGTTGACATTGCACAATAATTAAGGTAAGTTTATTCTACGTATTTCTAACAACAATTAGATTTTCTCAAAAACGGCTTCAACGGTTTTGATCAAATTTCGTGTAGTTACTTGAGCTTACGTCTTCAATAATACTACATAGTTCATATTTCTCAAAAAATGAATATATGGCTAGTTTATTCTAGGCAACTTTAACAATAATTTGATTTTCTCAAAAACGGCTAGAACGATTTTGATAAAATTTCGCACCGTTACTTGAGTATACGTCTGCAATAATAATACATCATATTTCTCAAAAAATTAATTATTCTTGGGCAACTTTATTAAAAATTGGATTTTTAAAAAACAGGCTGATACGATTTTCATTATCTAAAGATAACTAAACGACGCATTATTATATGAGAAAGTATGTACAATGTATGTTGTACTGATTTTTTAAAATACGTCACAGTAACAGTCGGTTCCTTTTGCCACATCTTTCCTTTTTGATTTCTCATCCAGAAAGTGTTATTTTTCCTCCGTAAGCGTAAAACTTCAAAATGCTCTTCCCAAATTTCGTTTTACTGCACCGAGTGTGAATTTTAGCACATTTTTCTTGTATTCTTCCTAATATCATATTCGTCTACACATTACATATTCCACTGATTACATTCTTAAGAGTATCTTATTTTGTTTACTTTTTGGAATTCTTTCATTGTCATTTGGATAGTTATTTATTCACAACTTTTTTTTTCTTTTCCACTTAGTTATTTCCAACGATTTCATCTTTTGTTTCTTAATAAATATTACGAAATCGCGTATTTACTGCTCATACGTAAACATAATCTCTTTGTTAGTCATATACGTATTTACGTTTTTAAATGAATTCTAAAACGCATTTTATCTGTTTCCTTCACATTCTGTTCTCGAGGTTATCTCTCCTGCGTTGGTATCTCCAGTGCCAATCACCGCCATATCCCATTCCGACGATCCCATGCAATCCTCATTCTTCTCCTCTTATTCTGAGGCGCACTAACTTTTTAACATTTTAACCTGACGCGAAGATCACTGTGGTTATTTGGGAATCGTTATATTTTTGCACAAAGAATTAATTATATTCCATAAATACATACTATTTCAAATGTCGAATGAAGCATTACATAATGGAAAGCGTCATATAAAACCGAATTGCTCAATAAGAAACATGAGAAAATGCTTATATACATACCTTCATTTATGTAATGAGCTAAAACTATTGTTTCGCAACACTGCTAATTTTTTGAGCCGATATAATTCCCCTCAACTCTCTCTCGTTACACACCCCCTGCCACCCACTCTTTCCCCCCCTCCCCCCCTTGTCTCTCCTCCCCATGTCATGAACGTCCGCTCCGTCCTTCTGGAGCATTCTGCCGCAGCCATAGCGCGCAACAAAGGGGCAAAAAGCGCCTCTGCCACTGCTCCGGTGCCTAATCAACTCGCAGAATCTATTTCGCCCGAGTATTTGTGCGGAAGTTGTTCATTTTTTTTCTAACAAAGGCCCCTTCCCCCAACTCCTCTTCCTCGCCAACACCACGGCGCCATTACTAATCGCTGTTACTATTCGGGGAATCCCCCGGCCTTGGAAAAAAGCTGCAGAGAAAGGGAGAGCGAGCCAGTTAATCGCTGCGATCGGGTACCTAAGGGCAGCGCGGAGCTCCATTGAGAAACGAAAACCATTCTCACGATCTAAAATGGCGTTCGAGGGCGGAGTTCTGAATTCAAGCACGACCACCCCCGAATGATTAAAGCGATGGACAAATGGGGAGCGCGAATCGATCGAACGAATAGCGTAAATCGATCTACACGTATTCTCCGTAATCCTCGTAATCGTTCTTTAAGGCAACGGAAACGATTAGACGCCGCAGAGTGGAGCGATGCTAAGTTTATCTTGAGTGGCAAACGTAAAATTCTAATCACCTACCGTAGGATACTTTAGCAGCCAAGCGAAATCTCATTTGAGACGGATGGGTACTACAAACGTTACATTAGAATTTTGGTTTATTTCAGAAAACACATATATATTCGTGTTAGGATGGTATTGAAATAGTCGCCAAAAACAGATGCAAGTTGGTAATGAATACATTTTTTTAATCATCGAACTCAGCCTCCTATTTGAATCGAATGGTGATTTCAATGAAAAAGTCGAGTAAACTCTCACCAAATGTCGTCTTCAGTGGCAATTAATTAGACTGTTACGAATATATTAGTATAATCAATAGTCGATGAATTAACACTGAATACGGCTGCCTTGCAACTTGAGTTATCAAGGTTTATTCATTCATTTCTGGAATTAATCGATAGTATATTTGTAATAATTGCTAGGTCATATTTATCTGGCAAGAACTTACGCTGAGAATTGGCATAAAATTGTACGTGGTTTTAAAATGGCAATTTCTTCTCAACTCTTAATTAACGAGTTCATAATTTACTCGGATACATTAACGTAAATAAACTGCTATTGGGCCAAGGTTAAAAACGGGTACGAAGGTTTTATATTAAAGAGTAAATTTATCAAGAAAATAAAAACATTTTCGATCGCATTAATCCAAACACTTGACCGAAAGCTTAGAAACGTTTGTCTCAAGAAAAAAATTATACCTATTTCTGAATACTTAATCCTTGACTGTATCATGAGAAGGACTCCAGATGGAGAAGAATAAATTGCAGATGTCGAACTAGGATATCTCTCTCGTCTAATTCCTAAGCATGTGATCCACGACGCAAAAGCGAACTGCGTCACCTCTGGCGAAAATCTCAACATCTCTCACTTCTGAGGTGACGCTATCCTCTTCCTCTCTACCCTCAGTTTCTCTCTCTCTCTCTCTTTATCCTTCTTTTTTAACCCTTCGAATGGATTTCTTTCTCTCACCCTTCCATTCTCCTCCCTCTTTGGTTCAACTGCTGGGAAAACAATTGAAGGCGATGAAGTGGCCTTCTCCATTTTCCCCTCATTATCCCACCTCGACATCACCAATGGCTCAAGGACGAGTCGAACCTTAAATAAAAGGAAGAGCTTCATGCGCGAAAGAATGTCGAAAACAGGAAAATAACAAGAATCGCGAGGAACAATGGTTTCTTTTAGAGACTCTAGTTTTTTCTCCCAACTCCTCTAAAAATCAGCGAGGTTTTAAAGCTCGAAGGCGCCCAAGAAGTTCTCTCTTTTTACCGAGTGAGAAGAACGTGCATAATCTCCTCTTTCGACGCCCGTGTCGTTTCTTGCCGTTTCCATGTTTTGATTGGAAACGATCGTTCCCCAACAGCTCGGACCATAAAAATATGCGTTAAGTCAGCGCACAAGCGGTAAGACAACTACGCAGAAAGAAACTTCGAAGTTAATGCGAATTTCTCTGTTACTGTACGATTTAACCAATGAGTCATTATATTGGTATATTAGTATGAATTGTTTAATAAACAATTTGCGTCTGGCGTTTTTGTGTTTAGATGAAACTGGCTCACTACGCTGCCCTAAAACTATCATTGTTGTCCTTTCATTACTCTCTTAAGCCCATAAAGTGTCAAATTAAGCACAATATTTTTAATATCAAAATTTGATAATTTAAATATTGCTAAAATTTTAAAAGTTCGTTTCTACTATTTTCTTTAAATACAGCGGAACTTCTCAAAGTCTGAGAAATGTAGATAGTACACCAGAAATGTAAAGTGCATAAACAGTTTATGCTAAAAATAAGCGTTCAAAACTAACTTACAAAATGAAATTGGTTTTACGCCAGTTTTAAGAGGTATATACCATTTAAGTCATAAACTAAGGGTTTCACGGTCTAAACTATTAGAAAGCGCTGGGCAACACTAAGAAAATGAGACGACAGCAATCGTAGAGTTTTCGTTTTATCGAATCTTCTTAATGAGGATTCCATTTGTGATATCTTTTTGAAATTGCGACATTTTTTGTTGCGGTCTAGAAAAAACGAGGCGAGACCTTCATTCGTTAAGAGCTTCCTTTCAATGAAACGCGGAAGTTTGGAAATCTCTTTTATAACAGCTTTGTTTCAGAACCTCGAGAATTTCCCGCACGTGCAACTACTTCATTACCAACTATTTGTTCCCAAATACACCGCACTTCCGGTGTTCTACGATTATCTGGGAAAGAACGATCATTTTCACCTCCGTCAAAGCAAGTGATTGTTTTGCAACGTTCACCTGTTATACTCAAGTCCACGTGTGTCCAAATATTGAATCTTCTGGAGGCCATCAAGTACATAAATAGACAAGTCTGTGTCTTGGGTTTTCCTTGAGTCACGCAAGGTTTGCTTAATCCATACACCCCCAGGCTTCAACTAAAACAGTTTTAGTTAATCCTATCCTGCGGCAACTTCAGATTTTGATTGTGAATCCCAGGCAATATATAAGTTAAATGTATGACCACACCCTTACGTCATGGCGAGTTTTGGCGGTTTCACTCTAGCCTCATGGCATAGCGAGAAAGTATTTTCCATAACACAATCATGGAAATGTTTTCAAATCGGTCGACTACGAAAGCGTTGCATTCAAATATAGACATTAGCAAATAACCGTTCCTGAAGTAGCAGAAAATTCTTTTTCTCTCCAAATACGATTTGCAATATGTGGGAGTTTTGACTCGAGAGCGGAAACGCTGGTTTTCACAACATTCTTCAAAGAACGATCACACTCTATGTCTGAGAATCCGCTAATTTAATGGAAGTATTAATTATTTAATCGATTGCTTAACAAGTACGATAATTAATAATACAATATGATATACATTAAATTCCAATTAATTTAGTCATTATTTTATATATTGCACGACTGCATCGGTAATACATCAGTGCCACGTAAGATAAATTCACTTGCTTAAATTAGAATCAATAAATTGTTGAAGAATAGCAGTTTCCTTTCTAGAAAGATATTTTCTTTTTAAACAGGACAGATATTTCTGATCTAACAATAAGTTATATAAATCTTCATGCAGCAAGGTTTTACTTCAAACACTAGTAGATTATTTCTCATTTAAAAATAATTAAAATAATCAATTCTATTTATCACCATGCGCGAAAAATACTTCATAACAGTCACCTACCGTAGACTTAGATACAAAAATATACCTAACGTAAGCTATTTAATTCAAAAAATTTATGTTTTATGTTGCGACTGAAAAATTGAGTGGACTATTATGCCACTGGACACTAAAGAAATATTTTAAATATGTAAAGGTTTTTTCCTAATCTGTAACAATAATGCGACGAAACTGTTTCTTGCGAAAGCATTTAAAGATTTTATTGCCATTATTTTCATCTCGTTAGTTATTACTTCTATTTATTTTAATTAGTTTAAGCTCAAGAGAATTTCCTATTAAGATCTTGTCTGACACGGGGGTCAATCGAGGAATACTTGAGGCATATTGTGCCATTCCTAACCTCGGAAAGACTAAATGATAATTAATTATTTTCGCTCGTGTGTTTGCTTAGGTTCGGTGAGAAACCTTAGAAAACCTTAATCCGTCTCTATTATCTTCTTCCGCGGCCCTCAAAAGGACGCCGCAATCAAATCCAATCACATTCGCACGCACGCGTTAGGGCATTTTTTTTCTTAAAAACTTGCAACGTCTGTCTGACCTTCTGCTAACCTCCTTTTGTTTTATCCTCTTCTCTCTCTCTCTCTCCGTCGCTCTCGCGTAGAATATGTCTCTTAGTTTCACCGAGCGGCTAATTTCTATAAAGACTCGCGTGAGCTAAAGGTAGGGTCCGGAATTGAGGAAAAATCCCCATTGTCAAACAACTTTCCAAAAATCATGCCAAGGATGTCCCCTCTTTCTCTCTGTCTCTATGCGCCAGTGTGTTTAAATCAACGCCCTCTCTCGATGGTTATTTTAGAAGCCTGCTACAAGAAGTTACTATCGCCTGTTATGATAAAATGCATCATTGTGACGATTTTGATCAATTGGCTCAAATTATGGTGAATATGATTTTCTGCAGAAGCCACGATGAGCCTTATTTCTTCAGTTAAGAGTTTCAAGAAATCTATATCACTACTCTTTATTTTACATGAATCAGCAGTAATGAGACCTTCAAATGATATTTGACTGAAGAATATTTGCTATAGTTATGTAATTTGAATAAGTATTCTACATAAACAGGGCTCGAGAAATACGCTCGCCCACTCGCCGCCGGCGACTTAAAGGACAGCGGCGAGTAGATTTTTAGTCTTACCCATCACAAAACGTAATATGAGCGAGTGGATTTCGTCAAGTGGCGAGTAGGTTTTAGTTGAACTTTTTGAGCCCTAAGTATTACTAGTAATTCTTAAATAGAGTTTCCTTTTCGATTATAACGGCCGCTTGATTCTCGCAACATTGGCAAGGCCTTACTTTCTCAATAAATAATGAGCCGACGTTGTAACTGTGGCGATATTTCTCAATAAGGATGAAAATTTCACAGGCGAAATACTTGCTTAAAATTTTCCCTCAAGCGTTTCAACAGCACCATGAAGTAAGATCATGAAAAATCTAAAGAAACTCATATCTTTTGCTTAAGTTCTTTCTCTAGTCTTTGTTTAACATTACTTCCAACTCTCATTACTTCCATGGGAAACATAATTGGTTGTGGCCTCATCGAAGTTAATTCATCACTTGTCGGATGGATTATCCGATCATAGTTGCAGACTTAGGAAATAAATGGGATACTGCGCAGTACGTTATAAATACAGCTTAGCGCACGTCAAAGAACAATCATATTTGCAAATCACTGAGCTTGATATAAAAAGAAATGGTATCCTTAACATCCTGAACTTATTTTTGTTGCATTTGTTTTAGAAAGCCTGAAGACGTAGCAATTTTTGTTCTGGACGTTTATATTTATCATCATTTATCTAGGCGGAAACTTTTATTTACGACTAAAGCAAACAACTTTCTTAAGTGGTAATATATTTTCTCACGATGTTATGTCTCAAATCTAGCATTTGAGTGGGTTGCCGATTTTCATGTGAGCTAGAAAAATATTAAACAGTCGATGCTGATTTTTGGAATAAACGACAGACGGCATTACCTGGGTCTGCCTTAAAAAACGGCAAAAATTCATGTGAGAGAATTTGATATTTTTTATTCTCTTACACGAACAAATTGTTTAGAAGCCAGCGTTCGAAACGCTAATAACCATTTCACCCGTTAAAAGACAAACAGTCAATAAATCACGAAAGCAGTTACGTACTCGAGAAACTTTATGAGTTACTAATACAGCGCAAAACAGTTCGCGTGCTCCACTGCAATAATTTCTCCTTGATATCATGTTATTTTTGTTTGGAAAAGACCCTCACCCGCTATAGAAGCCTCCGCCGTCGTCCGTCACCTCTTCGCCCCTCCCCCCCATTTCCCTCCCTCCCACCATCCTCCTCCTATCCTCTCCGCCCACTTGCGATTCTTTCCTCTCTTTTTACATCACCTCCCTCCACCCTCTGCCTCGTCATGAGATCGGAGTCTTCTCCTTCCCAACCTTATGATTATCGCACGAGGCAAAAAAGGCGACCTATGAGCGCACAGTTGCTGCGTCGCTTTTCTAACGCAGCTAAGAAATGAATTTTTAAACCTTATCGTGTTCTGTTTAAGAGTTGATCGAATGCTTCTTATCAATATTAGTGTTAGCACATTCAGATGACTTTTGATGTCCATTCACGATCGTAATGACTACGCACTTTGGGTTCGAGTTCATTCGGTTGCAGCGCCACGGTGCCTCCGTGAAACTCTCTATTTATTTTTATTACTAGGCGCCGGGGTGCCGTCGGTAATTTCCCTCGCCACTAAAAAATACGTTTTATCGGGTAGGAAAAATAAAATATTAATCAAGTAAAAGCGATTCCAAGGTAAGATGCTTTAGGATCCCGGAATTCTTTTAGCCTCGAGCTCCCTCACGACTCCTTACGCACTGAAATTTTATTTTTTAACCCATCGCCGCGCCATTCCGCTCGTCTTTGCCTCGACCTTCCTCAAGGTCCTTCCCCATATCCTGCCGGACCACAAGTGTGCCTTCATCTCTCTCTTTCTTCTCGGGGAAGCCATTCTGATTCGATTCCCCCGGTGGGCGAGGAATGTCTTATTTCTATTTGCATTTATTCAATTTCTTTGCTTTGGAGGTGGGCATCTCCTAGCGATGACAGTGGACCGACGATAAAAGAGGGAGGTGAAACGATAGAGAATAGGGCCTCTCTTTCCCTCTATTCGCAACCTTTGACGCCTCCACCTCGGATCTTCGGTGATACTCGACGAAACTTTGATAAATATATTCAGTAGCTAACAAAATTTCAGCAGTGAATATTTTGGGATCCAAATTACGTAAGTTCTAAACATATTGAAATGACATTCCGCTCTCAATATTTCCTCCATAATTCCGTGTGGAAGACTTGGAAGACGATTTCGTTACCAGAATCACTGAAAAGTAATATGACTCACTGGTGAGAAGCACAATGCTGTATGGTGTTTTGTAGACGGCATTCCTCGGGATCGATTTTAATGCTCCGTAAAGCCTAAGAAGATTTGTGAGTAAAGTTCAATAACATAAGTACTTATTAAAAATGAATAAACTGCATGACTTATGTATCTACTAAGCTTAAGGACCGCCCATTTTCAGGCTTAAGGTTCCTCTCTTCCATATATTTTCTACAGTTTCTGATTTAGGAAAACGCCTTTGCAGAAATTCTTTGATCGTTTGTAGCGCTCTTTTTCTATTCGTTGTTATTTGTGTTATTATCCTGACATTTAGACCAAGGTCCCTCGATCTAACTTGGTTATATCTGATCCCATACATGATCTGACAGCGGAGATACTGAGAGGAAATTATGTGATTTCACGCAGAGGGTAAATATGGACGTCAGATCAACCTTTAATTAACGACAGCATAGTCGTGCCTGTATATATTACGTGAATCGAGACTTTCCAATATAGCCCGAGTTATTGTTCGTTCATTGCAAGTAGATCACAAAAAACAACCAATGAAAATATTAACACTAAAAACGACGAACGCCACAATCGCGGAAGCCTTCGAACCTACGATATTAGTATCGAGAGGCAAAATTTCCACCTTCCTTGCTACATACCAAGGACGGCGAATATAAACGAATTCTACCGTTTTGGGTTTTTGCCGCCATTCGATTTAATCCGTCACTACCAAAAGATGCCAGCGCAATTGTCGATCTGAATTGCAAATGAATGAATGAATGAGGACTTGGCTCCTTCAGCTCTCCTTAGCGAGAACTGTGGAAGAACGGCTCCCCCAGCCAATTGTATTGCATTTTGGTCTCTCATAGCATCCTGATCCAACAGTTCCCGCGTCGGCCATTAAGACAAAGGTCATCACAATTCACAAGGTCAAGGGAGCGTCGCGTGGCGTCGTGCAATCGGGAATCCCGCTTTGAGTTTCGGTATGGTGTTGCTGTTTTCTCCTTCCTATGTACTTCAATCGCTAGCCTGTTCTAAAGAGGACAGATTAAATTGGCCTACTAATTTTCTAAACGTATGGCTGGTATCTCGATTTATGGAAATACTCAAATGGACACAGAAATGATAGAAGAGTAAGAAAAACTAACGTCATTGCAAATAGCATCTATGAAGTGTATGGTTTATGAATCAAAAATCACAAATTCCCTTATAAATTTCTCAATCTCATTTGTATTGGCTATTCTTGGATTAACTTTGAGGTTCATTTGTCATCTAGAAATGGAATTTTAGTTAGTGGATGCATCATGGATTTGATATTCTATGAAACAGGTATCGCGCACCAGCTAAAGTCGATTAAGCAAAATAAGTCTCCCGGGCCGGAGGGCATACCCACGCGTGTTGAAAGCCTCGGTAATCGCACCTTACTCGAAAATAATATTCGGAAAATCCGTTGCACATGGCACCGTTCCGAAAGACTGGAAGCTAGCATACGTAACGCCCATCCACAAAGGCGGTGATAAAGAGAACCCCGAAAATTATAGACCGATTTCCCTGACGTCATTATCGTGTAAGATTCTAGAACATATAATCGTTAGCTCTGTTCTGCGTTATTTAGATGGTAGTTCTTCGCCAAGCAAAAACCAACACGGGTTTCGGAAAGGTAGGTCATGCGAAACGCAGCTCGCCCTGTTCGTAAACGATTTGTTGTAATGCGGAGAGGAAAACACTCAGGTTGATGCCATTTTCATTGATTTTAAAAAAGCGTTTGACAAAGTACCCCATAATAAATTAATAGGAAAACTAGGAAAGTACGGAATAAACCCTAATATCGTGAGTTGGGTAAAAGACTTCCTCCCAAACAGAAAACAGATAGTAGTTATTGATGGGAAATCTTCATACCCGGTAAAAGTCGCATCAGGTGTTCCACAGGGAAGTGTCATAGGCCCACTACTATTCCTGATATATATAAACGATATCTGCTCGGCAGTTCGCTGCAAAATAAGACTTTTCGCAGAAGACACCGTTTTATATAAGGAGATAATGAGCCAGGATGAAAAGAAATCGCTCCAGGAAGATTTAAACGCCCTTTCAGCATAGTGTCTAGATTATAAAATCGAAATTAATCACGGCAAATGTTCCCTTTTGAGTTTCTGGAAGTGCAAGAGTAACGAATTGGACTCGGAGCATGGAAATGATAGATTGAATATCCAATATGCGGAATACGTTAAATATTTAGTATTCAAAATTTGTCGTGATCTAATTATCGAATATGCATATTCGAAGGGTCATAGGCGCAGCCATTTAGAATTAGGCTTACAATTAGACATCATTTGTCGTGATCTATCGTGGAATATGCATATTCGAAGGATCGTAGGCGCAGCTAATAAGAAATTGGGCTTCGTAGGTAGAATAGTAAGGAGTAGCTAAGAACAGGTACGAGAAACGTGTTATTTAACATTGGTCAGATCTCAGATCGAATACGCTTCCAGCATATGGGATCCGTACGAAAAGGGACAGATACTTGAGTCAGAAAGAATCCAACGCAGAGCAGCCAGATTCGTAAAGCAAAAATTTGAGCAAAAATTAAGCGTCACATCACTCTTGGAGGAGTTGAATTGGATATCGCTAGAGGATCGCAGAATTAGCGCTAGGTTAAGGCTTCTGGAGAAATTTCGGTCGGATGTTCTCTTAGAGGAGGTCTCAGGAATATTAGTGGCACCTGCGTACATGGGCAGGCACGATCACGAGAATAAAATACGAGAGATCGACTGTAGGACCGAGCGATATCAGAGCTCGTTTTTCCCAAGGACCATACGGGATCATAACAGGAGAGTGATTCCCACGAGGGATGTTATTAGGTAGGTTTTGGTGTGCTGCACCCCCTGCCACTCACCAGTCTGGTGATTTGTAGGGTACCATGTAGATGTAGATGGATGTGCGTGCTTAAAGATCATAATAATCATTCCATGAGAGGTTCATACAGCAAATTTTGTGAAAATTATTAAATATGTTTCTCATTAAACATTGGTCCACTAAACTGTATATTTTAAAATGAATTTGTCCGTATATTTCGTTTCACAGCAGATACCATTGACGGTAGCCCTCTTTTATGGGAAACACGCTGAAGCTGATGGATAAATTTCGCAATTTCTTGTCTGTATGAAGATGCATTTTTTTCTTTTACTGTGGAATTTAATTTTTCCTGAGATTCATAATTATTCTCATTGAAGTGTTTTTAGTTTTTCTCAAAAATTTCTATTTTATGTATATAAAGGACGCAATTTATTTATTATTGTTTGGAATATGGTTTGAATGGACCATGCTGAGTTAACATATTATTAGGTACCTATTATTATTCATGCGTGAAACGTCGTGGCTTTTAACTTTTTGGAACTTATTCCATCGCGAGTATTTTCAGCGGATTTAGCACCCACCTACGACCACAAGAGAATGTTTCTGTGACCGATTCTTCATAATAGAATGCTCAAAATGTGTCAATATCGATAATACTGTCGCCGTTAGTTGATTCCGTTGGAAATAAAATTATCCGAGCAAGTGGAATGAGAAACTTGAAAGCGGAGCAACTACAATGTAAAACTGTTCCTTTGTTCGTCTCACTCTATCGTCGTCTTCAGCGATGAATGCGTTTATCCGTGGTCCACGAGTGGAGTAACCGCCATGAAGGCATTAGCTACGCCTGAATCTTAACACGGATGCCGATGACGATTGAAGACCAACATTAAACCGCCTCGCTCACATTGAGACTTTTTTACAGTTTCTGTACAGAAGGCCTCCATCTTCAGCCTCCAAATGACTGATAGCCTTTGGAAAATACACACTCGTTCGGACGAACAATGGAACGTATTTTAAGAGCACCGGAGATGGTCCTCACACTCTCCTCGCTCCTGCTCCTCCTACCCTTCCCAACACACCCTCAGGCCAAGCAATTTCTCGCGCCGTCCTATTTTTTTGCCCTCCGCAGTCCCACCACCCCCTCTCGACTCTCCCCCACCTGCTAGGTCATCGGCTACCAAAACGAGTTTAGGTTCCCCATCTCTCCTTAGAATTTCAAATCCCTCATCAGTCCCCTTCCATTAGTGCCCTTCCCATTGTCCTTCCAATCCACCATTATTTCCTTCTTCCCTTGGTGGAAACCTCTTCTGCCTTTCCCACTCTCCTTCTTCCCTTTGTTCTTGCCTATATTCACCTCTCCTCGACACATTTTCCCCTTCATCCAACGATTCTACATCTACATGATACCCTGCAAATCACCAGACTGGTGGGTGGCAGGGGGTGCAGCACACCAAAACCTACCTAATAACGTCCCTCGTGGGAATCACTCTCCTGTTATGATCTCGTATGGTCCTTGGGAAAAACGAGCTATGATATCGCTCGGTCCTACTGTCGATCTCACGTATTTTATTCTCGTGATCGTGCCTGCCCATGTACGTAGGTGCCTCTAATATTCCTGAGACCTCCTCTAAGAGAACTTCCGACCGAAATTTCTCCAGAAGCCTTAACCTAGCGCTAATTCAGCGATCCTCTAGCGATATTCAATTCAACTCCTTCAAGAGTGATGTGACGCTTAATTTTTGCTTAACGAATCTGGATGCTCTGCGTTGGATTCTTTCTAACTCAAGTTTCATCTACATCTACATCTACATGATACCCTGCAAATCACCAGACTGGTGGGTGGCAGGGGGTGCAGCACACCGAAACCTACCTAATAACGTCCCTCGTGGGAATCACTCTCCTGTTATGATCCCGTATGGTCCTTGGGAAAAACGAGCTCTGATATCGCTCGGTCCTACAGTCGATCTCTCGTATTTTATTCTCGTGATCGTGCCTGCCCATGTACGTAGGTGCCTCTAATATTCCTGAGACCTCCTCTAAGAGAACTTCCGACCTAAATTTCTCCAGAAGCCTTAACCTAACGCTAATTCTGCGATCCTCTAGCGATATCCAATTCAACTCCTTCAAGAGTGATGTGACGCTTAGTTTTTGCACATATTTTTGCTTTACGAATCTGGCTGCTCTGCGTTGGATTCTTTCTAACTCAAGTATTTGTCCCTTTTCGTACGGATCCCATATGCTGGAAGCGTATTCGACCAGAGATCTGACCAGTGATAAATAACACGTTTGTCGTACCTGTTCTGTGCTACTTCTTACTATTCTGCCTATGAAGCCCAATTTCTTATTAGCTGCGCCTATGATCCTTCGAATATGCATATTCCACGATAGATCACGACAAATGGTGACTCCTAAATATTTAACGTCTTCTACGAACCCTCAAAACATAGCATATGAAAGGAGAAACGGGCAAGAAATTGTTTTATGAATCCGATGTGGCTCTTTGATAACATTCCAATCCTTTAGTGTCGCACTATCAACAGATTGGCACTCGAAAAAATACACTTGCCCTCATCCACAGTAATACGTATGATCACGGACATCAAACGTTTAAAGTCGAATGACTTTACCTTAATTTTTCTCTCGAGTTTTTTTTAGTATAAATCGGAAGTATTGTTATATGAGGAAATGATTCTCAGAATTCTAATTCTCGTCGTTTAACGAGGTAAATATCGTTTAATATAGCAGAATTTGATCCACGCGCTAAATGACTTAGCGCGAGCGTGAAATTCTTTCGCAATGCCTTATATCATCTTACTTCTTTAGAATTGACGGGTCAATTAACTCCATTGCTTCGCAAACCTTTTGGACCTTCTGCCTTATTAACTGCATTCATTCGATTAGGACTTTAACATGATTAACACAGGATTTGATTTGTGCTCAGCATTTCGCCATGAAAGTAGCATTGTTATACCTTCAACGACTCATTGCGCAGTCGAATACACACATTTTATTTCTAACATGGAAGAAACTAGTAGGTGTTGAAGGTAACCCAGTGAATACTTACCGGAAGGAGAGCTGCTTGGGTGTCGGAGAGACACATTTGTAGACGTTGGAGCTTTCGGGATGATCCCTTCGTCAGCACAAGAGAGACACAACTCATAAATATATATTCATTTTTAATGTCACTACTGTGTAATGTAATTTACCTTTAGGGATAGATAAACATTTAAAAAACTTTCCTAGCAAATCATTAAATATTCGCGTGATTCACTCTCCCGCATGGCCACGGTAATCTGTGCCATTGGTCTTCCTTGCGTGCCTAGACGTTCATCTTTACCGTTGACTCGTCATCTCACGTATTATATTACGTATGCACGGTGGTTGTCTTTTTGAGCCCCACGGGCCGTTAGCACGCTCCAAAGGTATCGGTCAACTATCGTCATTGATTAAAGGGCGCCATTCCTCATGGGGTAACTCAAATCTTCATTATATCAACCACCTTTAAGAATATTTACGCATTATATTGTTAAAAGTTCACTCGCCCTATGCTTATAAGGAACAGAAAGTTATCCAAATTGATATATAGTTTTTGACGCACGCTGAATTCTTAATAATAAAATGTAACAAAATATTGAATAAAAAATAGCATAAGGAAAGATCAGGTTACCTGATGATGGCGACAGAGTTAGTCGCCGAAACGTCGGCCATTAGGTGCGCTGTAACCCGGCTAGAAACCCGAGTAAATTTCTTCAAAAGAGCATAAACTCACGTACACCATTTTTAGCTGTATCATTTTTACTGACCACTGTATAACATAGACAACATTGAAACTGCTAAATTAATCAGATGATTTCGATAATGCTCTCCCAACTGTAAAAGCTTCTCGAAATCAGTTTCCGATAGTGGTTTCTGTAAAAAAATTCAACGTGAATTTTCGACGATTTAATGGTTTTTTTAATCCGAAAATCTTCTTCTTCATAATACCCTGCAAATCACCAGACTGGTGGGTGGCAGGGGTGCAGCACACCAAAACCTACCTAATAACGTCCCTCGTGGGAATCACTCTCCTATTATGATCCCGTATGGTCCTCGGAAAAAAGAGCCCTGATATCGCTCGGTCCTACAGTCGATCTCTCGTATTTTATTCTCGTGATCGTGCCTGCCCATGTACGTAGGTGCCTCTAATATTCCTGAGACCTCCTCTAAGAGAACTTCCGACCTTAATTTCTCCAGAAGCTTTAACCTAGCGCTAATTCAGCGATCCTCTAGCGATATTCAATTCAACTCCTCCAAGAGTGATGTGACGCTTAATTTTTGCTCATATTTTTGCTTTACGAATCTGGCTGCTCTGGTTGGATTCTTTCTAACTCAAGTATCTGTCCCTTTTCGTATGGATCCCATATGCTGGAAGCGTATTCGACCTGAGATCTGACCAATGATAAATAACACGTTTCTCGTACCTGTTCTTTGCTACTTCTTACTATTCTGCCTACGAAGCCCAATTTCTTATTAGCTGCGCCTACGATCCTTCGAAAATGCATATTCCACGATAGATCACGACAAATGATGTCTAATTGTAAGCCTAATTCTAAATGGCTGCGCCTATGACCCTTCGAATATGCATATTAGATAATTAGATCACGACAAATTTTGACTCCTAAATATTTAACGTATTCCGCATATTGGATATTCAATCTATCATTTCCATGCTCCGAGTCCAATTCGTTACTCTTGCACTTCCAGAAACTCAAAAGGGAACATTTGCCGTGATTAATTTCGATTTTATAATCTAGACACTATGCTGAAAGGGCGTTTAAATCTTCCTGGAGCGATTTCTTTTCATCCTGGCTCATTATCTCTTTATATAAGACGAAAAGTCTGATGTTGCAGCGAACTACCGAGTAGAATCGTTTATATATATTAGGAATAGTAGTGGGCCTATGACCTTATTTTTGGAACACCTGATGCGACTTTAACTGGGTAGGAATATTTCCCATCAATGGCTTTTTAACTCTAGAATACTACAGTGGGGCACTGAGTACCCCAAGTGAGTTTGTTTTTGTCACTGTCTCTACGTGGCAGCACTTTCTGTGTTTTCCTTTCCTGTATTCTCCTAGCTGACCAAGTCCTAATCACTAGCAGGTTTGAACTTGAGTGAATCAGCTGTAGTCTACCGCAGCAGTGATTTTGGGGAACTGTATACCCCGGAGTAGTATTTCTGTAGGTATTCATATTTGTGCTCAATATTTTCCGTCAATCATCTCTCCGTAGATGAAATGTGGGGACCACACTATGGGAAACCTTTGTATCGTGCAACAATGAGCAAAGAACAATTTCTGTTTCTAACAAACTGCCTTCGTTTCGATGACAAAAATACGAGGGATATCAGAAAAGTCGCTGATCCATTTGCAACAATTCGAGAACTAACCAGCAGCTTCACATCTAACTGCGGAAAGTTTTATAATCCTTCAACCTGCTGCACCATTGATGAGCAGTTGGTTCCATTTCGTGGGGAGTGCCCTTTCAGGATGTATATTCCAAACAAGCCATCTAAGTATGGAATTAAAATTGTCCTTATGTGTGATAGCAAAACATTTTATACTGTATCAGCTTTGCCTGATGTAGGAAAAGGTACACACGATCATCAAATACCTCTTGCGGATTACTTTGTAAAGGAACTAGCAAAGTCAATTTACGGAACCAATAGGAACTTAACCACTGACAATTGGTTTAATTCTTTGCCACTTGCAAAATCTATGCTTCAGGATCACCAGCTTACAATGGTTGGAACTTTGAGACGAAATAAGCGGCAAATTCCGACAGAAATGTTGGATGTCAAAGGAAGACCTGTTGGTACCTCTTTATTTCTATTTGACAAAGAGATGACAATGGCATCATTTTACCCCAAGAAGAATAAAGTTGTGGTTCTTCTTTCCACAATTCACCAGGGAAAGATAGTTGATGAACATTCACCAAAACCAGACGTAGTGGAATTGTATAATAAAACTAAAGGTGGTGTTGACACCTTAGACCAGCTTTGCAGCACTCAAAGCTGCTCAAGGAAGACAAGGAGATGGCCACTGTGTTTTTTATGCACTCCTAAATATGGCGGGAGTAAATACTGCGTTTATTTTTAACAGTAATTTAGTAGCCAAAGGAGGAAAAGCTATCCCCAAGAAAAAATTTCTCCTGTCTTGGTCGGCAAATGGCAGTCCCATGGATTGAAATGCGCTCAAAAAAACCATCACTCCAAACAAACATCAAGAATATCAACCGGGAAATTCTAGGAAAAGACACCCAAAATGAAGCTCAGCAAGTTACTCAGAACACTACCAGTTCAGCTGCAGGCCGATGCTGTATTTGTCCTCGTAAAAATGACCGTAAAACTACTATTAAGTGTCAAAAATGTAATTGCTTTGTCTGCAATGCTCACAAAATATGTTTTTGCCCTAACTGCACATAGATGTCATCTAGCAATAAAAATCATCCGCAACTATATTGAAAGCATTGTAATTAAAGTCTATATTCAATAAAAGTGACATTCTCTCACTATAAAGGTGTTTGTGATTGAAATTTCCCCTTGGGGTATACAGTTCCCCACAGTAGTACTCATGGGGGTAAATTATAGGTGTAGTATTCTAGGGTTAAAGTCAATGAAAATGGCGTCAACCTGAGTAGTATGAAGACCGCATGTATTCCTAAAACGATTACGAATGGTAAGGCTGAGGTTTATCTGAGAAGCGACAGTGAGAAATTAAATGTCGTCGTATTGGAATGATGATGGCTGAGCGAAGGACGCCCCGCAGAAAGAGCAACTATTTTTTAACACTAAAAATAACCAAAACGGAAGGAAAACGCAAGATATCCGTCGAGACTGATATGCTCCATTCCGATTTCCTCTTCTAGTCATTCTAAGGAAGGGTCCTAAGGTTAGTAAGCGAGGGTCTCCTCGCAAGCGCGCGCTAACCACGGCTGCTTGCGAGAACGCAATGGACGCGGGAAAGAGAGGCGATTCGATTACGACCGCAGCCAACCGTTGGCCAACCGCAGCGGACTCTCGAATCGGAGTTTGCAGGATCGAAAACCGGTTTGGAAATGAATCCGCTAATGCTTCGCGCGCGATCGGATATTTTTACGAGTGAACATAAAAAGTTATAACTTGTGCAACTAAAGCGGGAATTAATATTTAGCCGAGATATCCAACTGCGACGGATATTCTCCGATAATTCGCTTGTCTGCAGTTTGCAAACATGGAATTAATTTGAAGCGTTATCCTCTTACTTTGGCCATATTAAAAACAAATAAAACTGAGGTATTTATTTCAAAGTATATTATAAATTAGGTAGAAAGAGATAACACAATTCCCGATTAAGAGAAAAGAATTAGTCATTTCGCTTAGACAATTCCTTTCTTCTATTGTACCAGATGAAATTCGATGACGTTTTATGTATACTTTAGGTCATATATGGATGATGTTTCGTGCAAAAATAATGGTTACTAAATAAATAAAATAAAACAGTATTTAAGATATAATCCTTTTCTAAGGATCGAAAAGCTACCTTGAAGAAATTACTTTCACCGAGCACTGGAAACTGATTTTGATAATCCTTATAATGAATCATAAAAGAAATAAATTAGCATAAATTACATGATAAATGAAAAAATGATTTTTTGTTACATCATTCGTGAGATATTTTTGGCAGGTTTAGTAATTTATTGCATTTTTGAAAACTTTTATAGCTCAGAGCGCTGAGCCATTTTTACTCGATCATTCTGAGGCAAAGCCATACGTCATTAGCGATTTCGCCGTAAACTTAAGTGCCATTTTTTTCTCTCCATTATTCATTATGGAAGGGCAGAAGGGAAATATTACGGCACATTTCGGCGATAATGAAATAGGGAAGTGAATCGGTCAATCGACACTCCGACATCGATCAATGCGGTTCTCCTTCGGCTTGCATCTAGTATTTTATGCAGAAAACGACGAAGCACAGGAAACCAAATTGCTCGAAATAGCACGTTGCGAAATTTCTCAGAAACTAAGACAAAGCTGTCATAATTTCTATCGTTGTCGTCATAGCGTAGTCGATCTCGGGTTGTTGAGAACGTAAGTGCTCTCTTATCACTTAGTTGCTCTCTCTCCGACTCTATCTCCTCTCTCTCTCTCTCTCTCTCTCTCTCTCTCTCTCTCTCTCTCTCTCTCTCTCTCTCTCTCAATTAAGCCAATCTTTGGATGTTCACATCGACAGTTTCGTTATGACGATTCGCGAGAGTAAGTAAGTATCCTTCCGTCGACATTAATTTAATCAGCGGCTTCCTTCTTTCTCTTCTTCCTCTCCTCCCATCTCGCACGCATCAACCCACTCACTCCCATTCGCTGTCACGTGGTGGAGCGAGACACGTGACTCTCCTCTCCTCACGCGTGCCGCGCACCCGCTGCGAAATGAATGGCTCGCGTGCCCGTGCGTCTCCGGGCGTTAAAAAGGAAGAGAGAGAGAGGATAGGCGATCGGTCTTCGCGAAGGATTCCTCAGCGATGTTTCACCTCGACCCGCGAGCGATGCGCTTCTTTGTATGCGAGCGACCGCGTGTTTGGAACAAGTAAACAAGAGGAGAGGCACGTGTGTTCGCTTGAGAGGGTGCATGTGTGCGAAATCTCGCGCGCGTGTGTGTATGCGCAACCGATTTTGGAATTCGTTCGCGGGAATCATTGGGTAAGGAGTTGCGCGGATCGAATCCGATTCTGGTTTTCTCTTTTCCCGAGACTTTTTGATTCTTCAGTCCTTTTTTTTAAAAGTAATTTTTGTGAAATTACGTAATAGGCTCACGCGCCCGAAAATGGAGAATCTCTAGAGATATCGGAGAAATCCTCTCTATTAACGTTTTCTCTCTCGTTTAGGAAAAAAGACTTCCTTTTTGATATTCACGGTTAATACTCGAACTTATCGCGGCGATTTCCGTACGTTGTTTCGTATTTTCCTTTCTTGCTAATTGAAAATACGAAATTCAAAGAATGAATTTTATTTCATTCTGTCGTAAATTGTGAGTTTACAGAGAGAGGGAAACAAATTAGTACATATCATCGAAATCATTTTAGTGCATTCTCTATAGAGAGGGTTCACAAATTTTGTTAAGTCACGGAACCCTTATGTTAAAATATTTTTCCTCCCGGAACCCCAACTAAGAGGCGATAAGCCAAATAGCAATATAATCATTGTAATTTTTATTTGCATGGTTTGTGTCTTACAGTATGCAGTTTACAAGTGAGGCTCATGTTTCCTGCTGTAAATAAGAGAAGGAATAGTGTATCGAACCTCTTCCTCTGTTTATCACGAAACCACAGTTAGCTTCTCCGGAACCCAGCTTGGGAAACCCTGTTCTTTAACGAAAGGTGTTTCGACTAAGCAACGAATTTTCATTTTCCCCAAGAAATAAATTTATTGCTCTCATTACTATAAGAAGGGCAGATGACTACTCGCAATTTCTGCACAGAAATCAAGTAAATAAAATTTCTCTGGTTCGCTGTGTATTATTATATGTAGAAATGTCTTATTACCGCGGAAAACTTTTCGCTTTGGCAAAGACTCGAACGACAAGTTATGTATTTAGTAATCGACGGGAGTTGGATATTTAAATAAGATAAATATCAATTCCAGAGAAGAGGCAGGTCAAGCGATGAAATCCAGCATTGCGGCGCTCGAACTTAAATGCATTCAAACATTCGTAAACACGCACATTGAACTCTGGCATTAGACTTGCTCATCTTTGGGACTTCCCTAAAAAGCAGAGCTGCAAACCGAACCGAACCAAACCGCTGAACCGAACCGAACCGAAACCACTGATTAATTTTTCAATGAACCGAAAACCGAACCGTGATTTTTTGCAAAAGTGATTCGGTTTCGGTTCGATCTTAATCCACAAAGTACGGACCAACGAAAAGACCAGGAATTTCCATTGGAAAAACCAGCGGGTTTGTTTCAAAGGAAAGAGTGCCTATCTCTTTCCTCTCTGATACTATTGTTACCCACAGACGACATTTATGGTGAGGGTTATGGGGACACCAACTGCGACAATATCCAGTTCAACCACTGTAGGCAGAAACCGACCAACAGAATATAGAAAGATCTTTTTCTGAACGCAGGCAAAATGGTCGCTTTACAAATACCTAGAAAGGAGCCGTAATCTGCTTTCGTGCCGAGAGAAAAATCCATCGCCATCATCCCCTTCAGTATTGTAATTAGCAGACTTGAGAAAATATGCCTTGCTGTGTCTTTCTTAGAACACCATCAACTCTCCTCATATTCCAACAAAAACAGGCGAGGACTTCGGCGGATCCCCTGCCAAACGCTTCTAGCGGCTTGCAGGGTATTGATGTAAATGTAAATGTTGGATCGGAGGCAATCATTTCCCGCGGAATTCCTTGAATTATCTAAAGTGTGTATTTTTAATAATATTTTAGTAAACTTTATTTAAGAGGCAAATAAAATTAATTAACATGTTAGTGTTATTTAAAAAGAGTAACTCTACGTTTTATAATCGTTTGTTTTGAACCACAAGTGTCCGCACTTCGTATATTGAATAATCTGCCTCGATCTGTCGATTAATTTTAAACTATTCTTGTAACGTAATTTTACTATCATATTGATTTTTTTTATTACTTTTCTAAGGTGGCAAAAGAAAAAAATTAGCATTATGTAATATGTTTGGAATCGAGCTAAAAGTGTCTTTTTGAATTTATTATATAATAATAAGAATTAATAAACGAATTTATTAGAGTTTTACATATCATAAATTCATTCGGATAATATTTTATTCCATATTTTTTGACCAATTAACTAATTAAAATATTTTATTAACATAAATTTATTATTGAAAGTTGGAAAAATTGAGACGCCGTGCATCATCGCCATTGGAAAGCAAGAAACTGCCTACTTCAATAATTAAATCTATCCTTCAATCAAGGAAATCTTAATAAAGGCTTACGGAAAAGAATTTTCCTAGTCGATGAATTGTGTTTCGGTGAATTGTGGTCGGAGAATTTTCCTAGACCCTTGATAAATATAGCAAACATTTTTTATTTTATTTGTTGCTAGCTGAAAGTACCCGGCGATACCCAGGTTATGCCAGACGTCTTTGGCGAATAAAATTATGTATTATATGGTAATACAATCATTTCTCCCTTTGCGCACCTCAAAACGTGTATTTCCGTTGAAATCTCGATTTCGAATTTTTTCATGAAAACAATACATTCTTTATACTAAGTATATTGGAGAAAGTAAAAACTAATTCTGATTGTGAGATATTTTGATACCTATGAATTGGGCCGGGAGGATCCATGGAGGTCCGGAGAGAACGTGAGCATACCTGAGAGTTTAACAATGTTATTGGTTGGCAAGGCAACTTCTCGTTAAAAACGCTAAATTTAGTCAAAATATGATATTAAAACGTTAAATTCGAAAGATTTAGATTCGAAAGCGATAAAAGACGATAAGAATAAGAAACTGCATTTATTTTTCTTTAACACAGTCCAAGTCCGGAAATCGTAGGTCAAATATGTGAATTTTAATGAGCAAAATAAAATAATGTTGCAGGTCGAAATATCGATTTTTCCATGTTATCTTATTGTGGATTGGAAATCATTCTCGGGAATCGAACCCGGGTCGATTTTGGAACAAACCTACAAACATTCTCCTTTATATGTTAGTTTAGAAGATAATTCAATTAAAAACAACAAATATTTGGTTTCCATGTAAACAAATTAAAATCGTACACAGAAATTGACAAGTGATATTACGTTCAAATTTTCCCCATATAAATGCATTGAACTCTCAATTTCGGCGACAATGGGAGTTGTCAGGGTAGCTTATAATGGTTATTGTAATAAAACTGATAAAATCACGTATTTTATTGATTCTAAATGCATTTTTATGCTAATTCGATCAGGATTCGGATTCCGTCTTCAATAAAAATAAACTTTGCTCTTTTCTTCGTAGAACCATTCAAGTTTCAAGTTCATACCATGTTTCTAAGTAATTTCAAAATTCAAATGAAAAACAAGCTGCACTCGTCCGTATGTTATTCAAATGGAGAAAATGAAAAAAAGAAAATATTTCTGTCTGTCTGTATGGGCTGGTTGTCGGGGTTTCCGCGTACCCTATGTTACTCGTAGAGTCATATGAAGTCAATTTGCAAAGTTTGGTCCCGATAGCTCAAAGGGCGTGGGAATGTATAAGGAACAGACGGACAGATGGACAGACATTCAATTTTATAAATATAGATAAATGAACCAAAGAAATAACGCTTTGTAACTTCCATTGTTTTATTTCTCTTACGACCCGGGTTTCGACATTACAATGATATCGTCAGGTGCAGATATGCTGAGAATAGAAAATATATACAGCAGAACCTCATAAACCCGGCAACTTCGGGACCTAGCATTTGCCGGGTTTTTGAAAATGCCGGGTTTTTGAAAATTTATAAAAAATCCTTAATTAATGTACATTTTTGGTAATTCAAATGATGAATAGCAATTAAAAGGGAACCCATTATCAATAAAGACTATTGCTTATATATGCACTAAAACGAGGAATTATAAAAGAACCATTAAAAAGTAAATAACGAACGTGAAATAAAGCGTATATCAAATACGCATTTACAACATTATTTTCATCACACATTATTCTGAGAATTTTTTTTAAACAGATCGGGCAAACTAGCTTGCTTCATGCGTTTTGATTTTTTCTTCATAAGTTCATCTTGTATTCGATACAGACACGTAATATCTTGAAAATCAATGCAGGAGCGTTGTCTAAAATAGATATTGTATCTGTGACCAACTGTATACAGCGATCTATTGAAGGTTTGTCACTCATTTTCTTCATCTTTTTCATGCTCATGTTTCAAAACCATGTCCACTATTTCGACTATTTCACACATTTCACATCAGTTAGCTGAAGTACGACATTGCCGATATCAACCAAGATTTCAATGTCATCTTCGACCACTCTTAACTTTCTCCATACGAAGTAATGGGAAAGTACTGTGATCACGAAAAAAAATCGACTTCGAGATTTCAACGGAAATACACGACTTGAGGTCCTTAGAACACGTTTAGACTATTTTCGGAATGATGTCTGTGTCTGTGTGTATGTAATTTTGAGCGCTCTAACTCAAAAAGTACTTGCCATATCCTTACCAAATTTCATATATAACACTTTGGTATGGGCACAGAGAACTTATTAGTTTTTGGACAGTAACGGTTAATCGGAAGTCGAGGTTTATTCGAAACCCGATTCGGTTTTTGCGATATTTCTCCATTAAAACATCATTATTGTATATACAATTCTATACAAAGGTTATAGAGAATGTAATTTTCTACAACTTTCAATTGAAACAATTTTCCATAGCAGTTTTTGTTTAGGAATTATTTATAAATAATCGGTTTTTCGGTTTCCTTCAAATATCTCCTTAAAAACATCGTTATTGGTAATCTTCGTGAGGACCAAAGTTGTAGAGAATAATATTTCTTCCAAGTTTTGTTTGAAACAAATTTTCGTAGAACCATCCATTTCTGAGATATTTAACCTTTTCCAGTTTACAGCGCCACCACTATGTAGCGGTGAATTCTGTAAACATATTCAAAATATAATTTACGGCAAATAAGGACGACTGTATTCGTTTACGATACGAAATAATAATTTTGCTTATAATGCTATTCATAATAATTTAAATATCTATACTCCAAATATGGAGAAAGTCATGTGTTGTCCACATCAGATTTTTGAACATGTAGCAGCTGCTATTTCATCTGGTTTGAACATTTTGTATAAGCTCATCATGGGGAAGTTCCAACTTCTCTTGTATCTCGCGTAGTTTGTCTTTTGCAAGGGAAGAATGATTAAAGTGTCCCACAATCTGTCTGCTTACAGTCAGTAACTCGACTACATTGTAGTGGAACTACCAGTGCTGTATTCTTCGCCAAGTCTTTTCACTGAAGTACCTTTTTCAAGTTTTCTTAGTAATTTCACTTTTTTTCAATCGTGAGATTTTTCTGTTTACGTTTCGTAACACCACTTATGGGTTTTCTTTTTTTGAAGTCATGTCAAAATAAAATTTAACACAAGTACTAATTGCATTAACGAAAAAATATTGCTATCGTCACGAATCTAAACATGTGATTCTAATGAGGTAAACGAATCAATGAAAATAGATAAGCGTACATCATTTAAAGTAATTTCTCGAGTATTAGGATTTTTTACATATAACTTTCAAAAAAGTGCTGAGTTTTTGAGAATGCCGGGTTTATGAGGTTCTACTGTACAGAGAAATGGGTAGAGAGGGGGGAGGGAGGGTAGTTTGTAAGACGGAAAGGAATGGAGGGGAGGGAAAGGAGGAACCTATCTCAGAGGGTTACTGCGGGGGGTAGGTTGTAAAGGGATAAAGGGGGAGGGCTAAGGAAAGGCTGGAGGGGAGAGACCATCTCGGGAGGGTTTGGGGAAAGACGGGGGACGGGGGAAGGACTAAAAAGAAAGGTCTTGTGGAAGACGGAGAGAGGGTGAACCCCAGAGAGAGGAGGGAGGAAATTATCAATGCGTCAATGGGTGTGTGTGTGTGGGAATAAGGAAAATAAAGGCAAGTGCAGGTGGTTGAACTAAAGAGGTTAAATATTGGGAGATGGACGGTAAGGCCCTTGTTATAAATCTTTTTTCCTCTAAATAACGTGCATTACAGGTAAGAAAAAGAAATAAAATGCCTGAGGAACTAATTTTCTTTGATTTTTAATGGTTTTTTTAAAAACACTTTTATGTTTTCGGTTTGTCCGTCCATCCAGGGATAATCTCAAAAGCGGTTTAAGCTGGAGGCACATTCTCTTTCTGATTATGTATGATTGTGTATGTTGGTAAATGAATTTGAAGTGAATCCATTCAGAGAATTTTTAATTGATATGTAAACAACAATGAACATAAAAATCATGTTCGGATCAAAAATACCATTTCTTTTAATATAAATAACTGAAGATGATGATGGGATTGTAATATATTTAAAATATAAATTAATCCTTTCTTTAAATAAATTCTTCTTTCATTTAAAATAATAATGACAGCTGATTGATTTACTTAGAGATTGATACTGAATTTGTAATGTTTATATTGGATAAATTACTTCTGTATAGTATTTCAAATGATTTAGTTGAACCGAAGCGAACCGCAAACCGAACCGAACCACTTGGCAGAATTCTCGTCTGAACCGAACCATGAACCGAACCACTTCCAAAAATTTAGAGCCGAACCGCGAACCGAACCACTCCCAAATTTTGAAGTGGTTGGCAGCTCTGCTAAAAAGTGAGTTGGTATTAATCGAGGTCGCACTTCGCCAACTATTTGCAATTTTCCGCATATCTCCAACTCACTTTCCTCCTTCCCCCCTATTCTCCTCCTCCTTCCCCTCTACTCCTCTATTCTCCTCCTCCTTCCCCTCTACTCCTCTATTCTCCTCCTCCTTCCCCTCTACTCCTCTATTCTCCTCCTCCTTCCCCTCTACTCCTCTATTCTCCTCCTCCATCCCCTCTCTCCTCCCCCTCTACTCCTCTATTCTCCTCCTCCTCCCCCTCTACTCCTCTATTCTCCTCCTCCTTCCCCTCTACTCCTCTATTCTCCTCCTCCTCCCCCTCTACTCCTCTATTCTCCTCCTCCTCCCCCTCTACTCCTCTATTCTCCTCCTCCTCCCCCTCTACTCCTCTATTCTCCTCCTCCTCCCCCTCTACTCCTCTATTCTCCTCCTCCTTCCCCTCTACTCCTCTATTCTCCTCCTCCTCCCCCTCTACTCCTCTATTCTCCTCCTCCTTCCCCTCTACTCCTCTATTCTCCTCCTCCTCCCCCTCTACTCCTCTATTCTCCTCCTCCTTCCCCTCTACTCCTCTATTCTCCTCCTCCTTCCCCTCTACTCCTCTATTCTCCTCCTCCTTCCCCTCTACTCCTCTATTCTCCTCCTCCTTCCCCTCTACTCCTCTATTCTCCTCCTCCTCCCCCTCTACTCCTCTATTCTCCTCCTCCTTCCCCTCTACTCCTCTATTCTCCTCCTCCTCCCCCTCTACTCCTCTATTCTCCTCCTCCTTCCCCTCTACTCCTCTATTCTCCTCCTCCTTCCCCTCTACTCCTCTATTCTCCTCCTCCTTCCCCTCTACTCCTCTATTCTCCTCCTCCTCCCCCTCTACTCCTCTATTCTCCTCCTCCTCCCCCTCTACTCCTCTATTCTCCTCCTCCTTCCCCTCTACTCCTCTATTCTCCTCCTCCTCCCCCTCTACTCCTCTATTCTCCTCCTCCTCCCCCTCTACTCCTCTATTCTCCTCCTCCTTCCCCTCTACTCCTCTATTCTCCTCCTCCTTCCCCTCTACTCCTCTATTCTCCTCCTCCTCCCCCTCTACTCCTCTATCCTCTCCTCCTTCCCCTCTACTCCTCTATTCTCCTCCTCCTTCCCCTCTACTCCTCTATTCTCCTCCTCCGCCCCATCTCCTCCTCCTGCCCCACCCTATTCTCTCACACCTCTTCCTCTGTCTGCGGCGGCGGCCAGCTTCCCACGAGGGTGCGCTCCTCCCTTTTTGTGCGAGGGCGTGCGTGTCCTCACACACTCTCCCCCTCTTCCGGCCGATCGAGAAGTCACGCGTTCCCTTCGCTGCGTGCCGTTGACTCTGTGCCCAACCCTTAAAAATCCGAGCTGTGAACTTCCTTCATCCACACAAGACAGAGACGAAAAGTCGTATAGTAACGCCTGCGCGATCATTTCTTGAGACGAGAGCGAGTTGATTGAAGATGGGGCGTTTACGAGGAAGATTTCAAAAACCACGATTGGTGCCTCTCGACTGAGACTCTCTCTCTCAAAAGAATGCTGCGTTCGAAGGTGTTCATTTCGTGGTTTCACGGAGAGAAAGATACGCGGATCGTCTTTTTCTGCCGAGCTATTGTTAGATTCAATTCCATGAAGTTTTGCGGTGACAATTTTGCTTTGTTTTTTAGCATTCAAATATTCGTCGGATTTAATTAGCGCCTTTAATAGCAAGGAATGTGCTTTGCTGGCAAACTAGAGTAAGCATTTCGTGATCCGAAATTAAACAAAAAAATACACTAAAGAAGTTTAAAATGAGGCGCAGTAATATGTTTGCATGGCGTTTCCGTTATCTTTAGTGAGAAATATTTCGGATAGGAAATCATCGAACAAGTGATTCCGACTTCATATCGATTCCTCTGCATTTCGTTAGTGGTTATTTTTAGCCCAGCCTCGCACTTTTAAAATACGTGTAACGAAAGTTTCACCGATATGAAATGTTATGGAACAAAGGTTAGATCAGACTTTCAAAAAGAGGATCAAAACTTCATTCTGTCATAACGCGCATTTATCTTGATTGTTCAGATTTAACGGCAATTTATTAAGGTAATTTTAGCCATAACCTTATATAACATCAGATGTGAAAGGTTTGTATGAACTCGGAAAATAAAAGCGCGCAAAACTGATCTTTGGCGGTGATTATTTTTGAGAGCGACAAGCGAAAGCATGAAAAATTTCACTCGCATATCCGATACTCCACTTTCTAATTGCGAAAATAGGAATTATTCTTTTTTATATCGCAAGATAGAAATATTCACGCCGAAGGGGAACTTAAGACCTTTAACTGCATACAAAACAATGCGACCGAGCCCTTCCTTAGATTTCCTGGCATCCCGGACGAAAGAAAAAGGATAACGCACTTTGAAAAGGTCTAGCAACTCACTCGTGCTGGTATTTTATTATTATCATCATCCTATAATCCCTCCTCGAAAGAAGCGACCCATTCTATAAAAATGTAAAAGGTTAAGAGAGAGAGAGAGGGAGAAGGAGCAAGAGTGCACAACTTTGGACATGCTCTTGAGAATATAGGTAAACAAATAATGGGTATAAAAATAAATTTTTATAAATAACTTTTATATTTTAACATTTATTATACTCGTTACTTCAAATTTGGTGAAATTACCTGCATATGTTACCGGATTACTGGTGGAGGCGGTGTTATATTCAATTGAACTGGATATCAAGGCTGAACACATTTCTTGACGTATACAAATCAACGAAGCGCAACACGAGTAATATCAAAGGTAAGTAATCGGTACTATTACACAATCATTATGGGTGTATATAAACGTGCTTTGATTGCTTTTAATACGAGAGAGAGAGAGAGAGGGAGGGAGGGTGAGAGAGGGAAATGACTTCCTATACAATTAATGTTTCTGATGCCAATTTGATCTCCATAAATAGCTTGAACGATCGAATCTTTACTCCCGTTGATATTTCAATGGGCATTACGCTAGTAAGGTTTTAAAGGAGAAATATAAGACTCATATTCCCATAAAAAGCTTACCCATATGAAAGTATTAAGGCTGTAGCCTAGGTGGCTGATTGTTGGACGCAGAAAAATTACCACTTTTTTCCAATAAAAACTATAAATATACGCTAATTCTACTTGGATAGAAATTCTGTCTTCAAAAATAAGAAACTACAATATATATCCTATCCGATAGTCTAAGTCTCAAGTTCGTATCTTGACGGGAAATAATTTTAAAGTGCAAATATAGAAACCTCTACACCAAATCACGTTTTCTGATGGGCCAAAAATGGGCCAAAAAGGGGCCAAAATAACCTCTAAAATTGGGAATTTCGAACGTTTCGGATTTTCTCCTTCGGCTGTGTCCAAAAACCTATAATGTTAAAAAATTTAAAGTTTCTAGCACATCTGGAAGTGACTCAATTTTGTATCCTCCCAAAATGGTTACAAACCGCTATATATGTATATATATATATACATATATATATATCTATATATATAAAATACATAGATGCTTCTTACACATGATACATATATATATAATATATAGATGCTTCTTACACATGATATATATATATATATATTATATACTAGTTAATTGTGCTTGCATTTTGAAAGCATTTTCTCTCACCTTAAAGTAAAAATAAAAACTGAAAAATAATTTTCAACGCTTAAGGTTGCATCTCGGCTCCGAATTACATGTTTTTCTGTTTTGAAAATATTGGGGTAAAAACAACCCCTAAAATTTATAATTATAAAACATTTATAGGGTTTTACCATTTTTTACGAATACTTCACATTTATGCGAAATTTCATCAATGTAGCACCTCTAGAAGTGCATTTATATGAATTCAATTGTTTTAAATATATTTATTTTTAACAGAAAAAGCAATAAATATTTCTAAAACCTTCAATGTTATTTACCACCGGGACATTATTTCCTACACTGTTAAAATTTTCAGCTTCCTGGATCAAAAGAAAGTACATAAACATTAGTCAATTTGTTAAACATTTGAGAATCATTCTATAAGCACTCTTCTTACAGAGGAGGATATACGATATATATACAGGATACAAGCAAATGTGTGCTTGCATTCTGCAAGCATTTTCTCTCATCTTAAAGGAAAAATAAAAGCCGAAAAATAATTTTCAACGTTTAAGGTTGCATCTCGGCTCCGAATTACGTGTTTTTCTGTTTCGAAAATATTGGGGCAAAAACAACCCCAAAAATTTACAATTATAAATCATTTATAGGTTTTTATCATTTGTTATGAATACCTCACATTTTTTCGAAATTTCATCAATGTAGAACCTTTAGAAGTGCATTTATATGAATTCCATTGTTTAAATTTTATTAATTTTTAACAGCCACACTATAAAACTTTCATGAAATTTCAAATGTTATTTTCTACCATAACATTATTTCCTAACTTGATTAAACTTTTCAGCTTCCTGGCTCTAATTAAAGTACTTAACATTAGTCAATTTGTTAAACATTTCAGAAATTATTACGGCCGAACGAATAAAAATTTTCAAAATCCTATAATCACGTTTTCATTATTTAGCGAATTCTAAAGGTAGAAAAAATTTCAGTTTGATAGCACATTTAGAAATACCTAAACCATGAAATGTTAGTAAAATAGTTTATAATTTTTAAAGGCCAAGAAAAGAAACATTGTTGCAATTTTGCAATTATTCCTGCGATTATTTTTTTTATTCACCTATGTATTAAATTCCAGCTCTCCAACTATTATAGTTTGGGCCAGAAATTAGTATCCTCCTATATATCATTCTATTAGCACTCTTCTTACAGAGGAGGATATACGATACTAGTGAACGTGTGCTTGCATTCTGCAAGCATTTTCTCTCATCTGAAATTAAAAATAAAAGCCTAAAAATTACTTTCAATGCATCTCGGCTCCGAATGACGCATTTTACTGTTTCGAAAATATTGGGGTAAAAACAACCCCTAAAATTTATAATTATAGCGTATTTTAGGTTTTTATCATTTGTTACGAATACCCCACATTTATGCGAAATTTCATCAATGCAGCACCTCGAAGAGTGCATTTATATGAATTTCATTGTTTAAAATTTTTTAATTTTTAACAGCCACAGCAATAAATATTTCTAAAATTTTCAATGTTATTTACCACCGGGACATTATTTCCTAACCCTGTTAAAATTTTCAGCTTCCTTGATCTACAGAAAGTACATAAACATTAGTCAATTTGTTAAACATTTGAGAATTTATTACGCCCGAACGAATTAAAATTTTCAAATTTCTATATTCCCGTTTTCATTATTTGGCGAATTCTACAGGTAGAAAAAATTTCAGCTTGATAGCGCATTTAGAAATACCTAAACCATGAAATGTTAGTAAAATAGTTTATAATTTTTACCGGCCAAGAAATTGAACATTGACGCAATTTTCAATTATTCTTCCGATTATTTTTCTCGGTTCACCTATGTATTAAATTCCAGCTCTCCAGCTATAGTAGTTTGGGCCAGACATTAGTATCCTCCTATATCCTATATATATCCTATATATCATTCTATAAGCACTCTTCTTACAGAGGAGGATATACGATATACGATACAAGTGAATGTGTGCTTGCATTCTGCAAGCATTTTCCCTCATTTAATAAAAAAGACTAAAAGCCGACAAAAAATTGTAAATGCAAAAGAGCCCTGCACCTATTTCAATGATTTCCGTTTGGAAATAATCTCAATTTTGAAGCTACCTGGAATCGAACCGGTGACACCTACGCAGGAGTTTACTAATACCATAGAGATATACTCATGACATCTAGAAACCCTGAAAATATCATTTATTTATTCCTCTTTGTTTCGTCTATAAGAAGGAATTCATTTTTTCCATGCTTTCTTATGGGAGATATACCGGGTCATCCGGAGTCGAACCCAGGACACATGCGGTTAAAGTGATAACGGTTCTCTATAGATCTCCTTGGTATCTAACAACCCTCCAAGTTTGAATTCTCTACCTTATGGGAAAGTGCCATAAATTAATTTTCAAATATGCCGCAATGCTTTTCTTATGGGAAAAAATGGAAATTTAGGAATTTCTGGAGTCGAACCCATGACACCTAGGTATGAGACCTCAATTTTTCTGGCGGTTTCTCCATGCCATCTACAATTACTGAAAATTGCAGCTCTCCATCTATTGTAGTTTGGGCCAGACATTAGTATCCTCCTATATCCTATATATCATTCTATAAGCACTCTTCTTACAGAGGAGGATATACGATACAAGTAAATATGTGCTTGCATTCTGCAGGCATTATCTCTCACCTGAAAGCAAAAATAAAAGCCTAAAAATTACTTTCTATGCATAAGTTCACATCCCGGCTCCGAATTACGTGTTTCTATATTTTGAAAATATTTGGGTATAAACAACCCCTAAAATTTATAATTATGAATCATTTATATTTTTTTATCATTTGTTACGAATACCTCACATTTATTCGAAATTTCATCAACGTAGCACCTTAGAAGTGCATTTATATGAATTTCATTGTTTAAACTTTCTTAATTTTTAACAGCCACCCAATTAATATTTCTAAAATTTTCAATGTAATTTACCACCGGGACATTATTTCCTAATTCTGTTATAATTTTCAGCTTCCTGGATCTACAGAAAGCACATAAACATTAGTCAATTTGTTAAACATTTGAGAATTTATTACGGCCTAACGAATAAAAATTTTCAAATTTCTATATTCCCGTTTTCATTATTTGGCGAGTTCTACAGGTAGAAAAAATTTAAGCTTGATAGCGCATTTAAAAATACCTAAACCATGAAATGTTAGTAAAATAGTTTATAATTTTTACCGGCCAAGAAATTAAACATTGTCGCAATTTTCCAATTACTCCTCAGATTATTTTTTTCGGTTCACCTATGTATTAAATTCCAGCTCACCAAGTAATGTAGTTTGGGCCAGACATTAGTATCCTCCTATATATATATATATATATATATATACAAGTAAATGTGTGCCTGCTTTCTGCAAGCATTTTCTCTCACCTTAAAGGAAAAATAAAAGCCAAAAAAAACAATTTTCAAGGTTTTAGTTTGCATCTCGCCTCCGAATTACGTGTTTTTCGGTTTTGAAAATATTGGGGTAAAAAGAACCCCTAAAATTTATAATTATAAATCATTTATAGGTTTTTATCATTTGTTACGAATACCTCACATTATGCGAAATTTCATCAATGTTGAACCTCTAGAAGTGCATTTATATGAATTTCATTGTTTAAATTTTATTAATTTTTCACAGCCACAACAGTGAATATTTCTAAAATTTTCAATGTTGTTTACCACCATAACATTATTTCCAAACCCTATTAAAATTTTCAGCATCCTGGATCTTCAGAAAGTACATAAACATTAATCAATTTTTTAAACATTTAAGAATTTATTACGTCCGAACGAATAAAAATTTTCAAATTTCTATATTCCCGTTTGCATTATTTGGCAAATTCTACATGTGCAGAAAATTTCAGCCTCATAGCGCATATAGAAGTACCTAAACCATGAAATCATCGTAAAATAGTTTATAATTTTTATCGGCCAAGAAAATAAACATTGTTGCAATTTTACAATTTTTCCTCCGATTATTTTTCTTTATTTACCTCGGTATTAAATTTCAGCTCTCCAACTATAGAAGTTTGGGCCAGACATTAGTATCCTCCTATATCCTATATCGTATATCGTATATAAGCACTCTTCTTACAGAGGAGGATATATATAGGATATATATAGGATATAGGAGGATACTAATGTCTGGCCCAAACTACTATAGCTGGAGAGCTGAAATTTAATACGGAGGTGAATAAAGAAAAATAATCGGTGGAATAATTGCGAAATTACAACAATGTGCATTATTTTGGCCGCTACATATTATAAACTAATTTACTAACATTTCCTTGTTTAGGTATTTTCAAATGAGCTATCGAGCTGAAATTTTTTCTACCTGTAGAATTCCCCAAATCATGAAAAAGGGAGTATAGATATTTGAAAATATTTATTCGTTCGGCCGTAATAAATTCTCAAATGTTTAACAAATTGACTTACGTTTATGTACTTTCTGTAGATCCAGGAAGCTGAAAAATTTAACAGAGTTTGGAAATAATGTCCCGGTGGTAAATAACATTGAATATTTTGGAAATATTTGTTGCTGTTGCTGTTAATAATTGATAAAATTTAAATAATGAAATTCATATAAATGCACTTCTAGATGTGCAACATTGACGAAATTTCGCATAAATGTGAGGTATTCGTAACAAATGATAAAACCTATAAATGTTTTATAATTATAAATTTTAAGGGTTGTTTTTAACCCAATATTTTCAAAACAGAAAGACACGTAATTCGGAGCAGAGATGCAAATTTAAGCATTGAAAATTATTTTTCGGCTTTTTTTTCACTTTAAGGTGAGAGAAAATGCTGGCAGAATGCAAGCACACATTTACTTGTATCCTATATATATCCTCCTCTGTAAGAAGAGTGCTTATAGAATGATATATAGGATATATATAGGATATAGGAGGATACTAATGTCTGGCCCAAACTACTATAGTTGCAGAGCTGAAATTTAATACACAGGTGAATCAAAAAAAATTATCGGAGGAATAAATGCGAAATTGCAACAATGTTTATTTTCTTGGCCGGTAAAAATTATAAACTATTTTACTAACATTTCATGGTTTAGGTATTTCTAAATGCGCTATCAAGCTGATATTTTGTCTACATGTAGAATTTGCAAATAATGAAAACGGGAACATAGGAATTTGAAAATTTTTATTCGTTCGGCCGTAATTAATTCTCAAATGTTTAACAAATTGACTAATGTTTATGTACTTTCTGTAGATCCAGGAAACTGAAAATTTTAACAGGGTTAGGAAATAATGTCCCGGTGGTAAATAACATTGAAAATTTTAGAAATATTTATTGCTGTGGCCGTTAAAAATTCAGAAAGTTTAAACAATGAAATTCATATAAATGCACTTCTAGAGGTGCTACATTCATTAAATTTAGCATAAATATGAGTTATCCGTAACAAATGATAAAAACCTATAAATGTATTATAATTATAAATTTTAGGGGTTGTTTTTACCCCAATATTTTCGAAACAGAAAAACACGTAATTCGGAGCCGAGATGCGAACCTATGCATTGAAAGTAATTTTTAGGCTTTTATTTTTACTTTCAGGTGAGAGAAAATGCTTGCAGAATGCAAGCACACATTCACTAGTATCCTATATCCTCTGTAAGAAGAGTCGATATAGATTGATGTATAGGATATATATAGGATATAGGAGGATACTAATGTCTGGCCCAAATTACTATAGTTGCAGAGCTGAAATTTAATACACAGGTGAATCAAAAAAAATTATCGGAGGAATAAATGCGAAATTGCAACAATGTTTATTTTCTTGGCCTTAAAAAATTATATACTGTTTTACTAACATTTTATGGTTTAGGTACTTCCATATGGGCTATGAAGCTGAAATTTTTTCAAGAGGTAGAATTTGCCAAATAATGAAAACGGGAATATAGATATTTGAGAATTTTTATTCGTTCGGGCGTAATAAATTCTCATACGTTTAAAAAATTGACTAATATTTATGTACTTTCTTGTGAAATAGGAAGCTTTAAATTTTGACAGAGTTAGGAAATAATGTCCAGGTGGTAAATAACATTGAAAAACTTATAAATATGTGTTGTTGTGGCTGTTAAAAATTAATAAATTTTAAACAATGAAATTCATAGAAATGCACTTCTGGACGTACTACATTGATGAAATTTTGCATAAATGTGAGGCATTCCTAACAAATGCCGAAAACCTATAAATGTTTCATAATTATAAATTTTTTGGGTTTTTTATACCCCAATATTGACAGTAAGGAAAAACACGTAAACCGGCAAGAAGATGCAAAATTTTGCGTTTAAAAATTATTTGTCGGCTCATACTCTTTACTTTAGGGTGAGAGGAAATGCTTGTAGAATGCAAGCAGACCATCACTAGTATCCTTTATCGTCCTCTGTAAGAAGAGTGCTTATATAGGATAGGATATAAATAGGATATAGGAGGATACTAATGTCTGGCCCAAACTACTATAGGTGGAGAGCTGAAATTTAATACACATGTGAAACAAAAAAAATTATCGGAAGAATAAATGCTAAATCGCAACAATGTTTATTTTCTTGGCCTTAAAAAATTATATACTGTTTTACTAACATTTTATGGTTTAGGTACTTCCATATGGGCTATGAAGCTGAAATTTTTTCAAGAGGTAGAATTTGCCAAATAATGAAAACGGGAATATAGATATTTGAGAATTTTTATTCGTTCGGGCGTAATACATTCTCAAATGTTTAACAAATTGACTAATGTTATGTACTTTCTGTAGATCCAGGAAGCTGAAATTTTTAACAGAGTTTCGAAATAATGTCGCGGTAGTAAATAACATTGAAAATTTTAGAAATCTTTATTGCTGTGGCTGTTAAAAATTAATAAAATTTAAACAATGAAATTCATATAAATGCACTTCTAGAGGTGCTACATTGATGTAATTTCGCATACATGTGAGGTATTCGTAACAAATGATAAAAACCTATAAATGTTTTATATTTATAAATTTTAGGGGTTGTTTTTACCCCAATATTTTTAAAACTGAAAAACACGTAATTCAAGGCCAAGATGCAACCTTAAGCGTTGAAAATTATTTTTCAGTTTTTATTTTTACTTTAAGGTGAGAGAAAATGCTTGCAGAATGCAGGCACAATTAACTAGTATCCTATATCGTATATTCTCCTCCGTAAGAAGAGTGCTTATAGAATGATATAGGAGGATACAAAATTATGAGGCACTTCCAGACGTGCTAGAATCTTGAAATTTGGTAGGATTTTAGGTTTTTGGTCACAACCGAAGGAAAACATCCAAAACTGGCGGAATTCCTATTTTTAGGAGCTTTTTTGGCCCCTTTTTGCCCCATGTTTTGCCCATAAGAAAACTTAAATTGGTGTAGAGGTTTTTATATTTGCATTTTAAAATTACTTCCCGTCACGATACGAACTCGAGACTTCAACTATCGGATAGGATATAAATTGTAGTTTCTTATTTTTTAAGACAGAATTTCTTTTAAAGTAGAAGTAGCGTAAATTTATAGATTTTATCGCAAAAAAGTGGTAATTTTTCTGGGTCTAACAATAGGCTTCCTAGGCAATAGGCTTAATCCTTTCATGTGGGTAAGCTTTTAATGGAATCAGAGGCTTATATTTTAATGTCATTAATGTTAAACTACGACTAATGAAGGAAATCCGATACTGATATAATTCCCATTTTTGGGGCTGTTTTGCCGCAGTATTGCTCTACACCAGAACAAAAATGGTGAGGCAGCTCTATATGATCTAGAGACTTGAAATTTAGCACGATTATAGAAATGTTGTTGTAACCGAAGATAAAATAAAAAATAGCAAAAATTCATCTTTTTGGTGCGGTTTTGCCCTGTTTCTTCCCAATACGAATGTGGACATTATAAGGCACTTCTTAATGAGATACAAACTTGAAATTTGACACGGTTATATGGTTTTGGACATAATCGATTAGGACTAATTCGGAATTGTAAAAATGCTAATATTGAAAAATAATAATGCAATCACATATTATAAACATATAAACAAACGTTTCATGGTTTAGTTACTTATAAATGTGCTACAATGCTGAAATTTTTTCTAACGGTAGATCTTACCAAGTAACGAAAACGGGATTATAGAAATTTTAAAATGTTTATTTATTGAGCCGTAAAAAATTCATAAATGTTTAAAAACTTTACTAATGTTTATGCACTTTTATTAGAGCTAGGGAGCTGAATATTTTGAGAAATTAGGGAATGCTATTCCATCGGTAAATAATATTGAAAAATATAATAAAGTTTATTATTGTGGCTGTTAAAAATTCATCACTTTTTAAACAATTAATTTTATATAACAACACATTTAGAGGTGCTACATCGATGAAATTTTGCAGAAATGTGAGGTATTCGTATCAAATGATGAAAAACTATAGATGTTTTACAATTATAAATTTTAGAGGTTTTTATTCCAATATTGTCCATAATGTAAAACATTAATCGGCGTAGAGGTGCAAACTTTTGCATTTAAAAATTATCTGTCTACTCTACTCTTTCTATTATGATGAGACAAAACGCTTGTAGAATGAAAGCACACATTAACTAGTATATATATATATCGAGTGAGGTTAATATAAAAGTTATTAATAATAAAAAGGAAATGAGTTTCCATTATATTTGAAAATAACCGGAGAAGCGGAGGGAAGAAATGAAGGATGAAAGGGGAGAAACGAAGGAGGAGTTGGGGTGCGAATCGCACGACCTCGGAGTCTAAATACTTTCTTTATAGGCTAATCGTATTTGCTGTACGAGTGCTGTACGCGTACTGACGCATGCGTCTCTGTTTAAGAGAAGCATTGTCTCGCGAGCGACTCACTTTCCCTTGAGTCTCTTCCGTCGCTCTTTGCTCTTTCGCAGGTGGCACCGATTTGCTACAACTCGATTTGAATGTCTGATCCTCTTCGATGGGAACTGCTTCCACTGCGAACAATACGTCAACCGGGATTAATCAGTGCTACCAATATAGGGGATTAAAATTTTCCCATAAGATAACACGTATAAATCCATTTCCTGACTTGCAAGGTATTCTTCCTTCAAGCATTAAAATACGTAAATATGGACCGATGTTTTTCGTTTCTGCTTTATTCGACGAATAACACTCTATACTATATTATTCCTGCAATGTTTACATGTTACACGGTCGAAATTTTCAGAAATACGCTTTTGTTTCGAAATTTTGTGGATTTTTCGTATCCCTCCCGGGCGTTGCCAAGGTGGCCGTCATTGTCACCTCCGATTCAATTAGCTTCAGTGAAGCTTATAAATAGAAGAAAGTTTAGCGTTATTCGATTCGCACTTTTGTTTAAGCAATGAAACGATCGATTTTTATGGATAGCAACGTAAATAGATACTGATTATTATTCAGGAAGCGTTTTTGATGAAGGTAATTGAACCTTCTTTCGTCTATTGAATACTGGAATCTTACATTTTTGTAAGTAAAATCATTATATTCTACATTATAATGTTTATTAACGTAAATAAGCTCACATATCTGGTGTACATATACCAGTCAGTGTTCAATCATGGACAACTTTTTCACGGGTTTCTTGCTTACAAGACATAAAAGTAAATATTTCGGCGAGGCATAATTACACAAGAAATGAAGCTGGATTTGGCGAAAGTAATATGATAGGAAATAAAATTATCGTAATATTTGAATGCAATAGGCTCGGAAACGGATTGTTACAAGCAAATATGATTGATTGTTAAGAAACGCTAATTGTAATTTAAAAAGTATCTACTATATATTTTAAAGAGTTTGTATGTTGTGATGTAGTAGCTTCACTAAATCCGTTGAAATTCAACTGGTAAT